>JAMAHA010000041.1:46161-257400 GCA_023626555.1 Penicillium sp. PF2412A | reverse complement strand
CTAACTGGCCGGCGTGTGGCTTAAGTACGGCTGAGCGGACGGGAAGCCCTGTTCTCCACACCCTATGGTCGTATGTGTCTAGACTTGCTGCAAAAAAGAATATAAGCTAGGTCTCGGAAGCAAGATAGGAAAGCAGAAGGACAGAGACATGGAAAGGGGTGACTGGCGTCGAGGCCATCGCAGGTCTTGGAGTTAGCTATGCTCAAAAGAGAAACCTACCAGCAAATCAACGGCGAGCGTCGGAAGGGTTTAGCTCAACGATATTCGACTGCTATCAAAGCCCAACTCTCGACAGTACTGTTATTTACTACTTACTGGTCAGTAACCATTCATGAAACATCGGCAATTCGCATGTGGCCACCCACCATACCAGATAGTCGAGTATCTGCCGGGTGGTTTTAGAGTACACGCCGCTTTGTGATCGCGTGACCGTGGAGAGACGGTATGATTGCGCAACAGATAGGGCGAGAATCACCCTCGGTCGAGCCTCTTGATAGCTGCGTGCCCATTGAAACCCAACTAAGAATTAGCCAAATCAACGGCGAGGCTGATTGTAAGGTCGTCTTGTGCCAGTAGGTGCTCTGGGTGTGAAGATACGCTACGGATATCACACATTTTGCATTCTGTCGCAGCAGCAGGACAGCCTGCAGCGGCTCCCGCATATTTAAAGCTTTGGTTAGCTCAGGCTGGCCATCCGTGACAGCCTCGTCTGTACAACCTTTTGAGGCCTGCGGCGAGGAGTCAGGTAGTACTAGCGCGGAGACCCGTCCTGTTGACCAGATTATCTTGGACATTGATCACTCATTTTTGCGGTGCGAGTTGGAGATTTTTCGAGTTTTTCCTCATAATTGGAAGAAGGAAAGCTTTAGTTGGATTTCGCAGCTGCCAATACACGTATCCTACGGTTTCATCTTCCATCAATTTGTAACTGGTGCAAGAATATGACCCAGTTCGAAGAATCTAGAAAAAGCGGCTGTCGATCTGAGTGGAAATCATAGCACTCAAATGTGTATATTTCTCCTGTAATCATAAACACTCGATCAAGCATAATAATCATTGAAAACAGACCCAGTTGAAATTGAGTATTCTGAAAGGACCGCAAATTCTCGCATTCTTGGGCGCAAAGATTTTTCAATCCACTCTCGTCGCTAGTCATCCGCGGACCAGCAAGTGCAGAGTGCTGGACAGTATTCCCAATAGCTTGGATACCACCCCGCTTGTGCCCAATCCACGATAGCAGAAATGCGAGCAGGTTGGCTAGAAGAGCCGATTATGCGGGCTGGCTCGGTGGAGGTTCGAATGAGTAAACTTGATTTTCCCATTGTTGGGTAACAGATCCCTAAAGGGGGCTTTGACAGCGAAAGCCATATGTGTGGCAAAGAAGACAACTAGTCATTGAACTTCTTGATGGTGGAGAAAGGGTCGGCTTTCGGATTAGATCCGTTTGAAAGACATATTCTTGAACTTTCTGGTAGCACAAGGGACGTAGAACGATCTGATCAGATATATGTCTTGATTATTCCTATTTTAGTCCAGAAATGACCCTAGCATTACCACGAATCCCACCACTACTCTTATTGAGATTCCACTCCCCTCTTTGCGCGTGCACACAGCCCTCTTGTCTCAAATGGCTTAGAGGATTTTACCGCTCCTAAACATCCATAGTAGTCAGTACTCGTACCTAAACGAAGTGCCGATGCCCTATCAAGCAATGTCCGGACCTAAAGACCTCCATGTTGCGGGGTAAGAACTTTAAGTGAGTGCTGTTCTGAGTCATCTCGCCCTCAGTCACCTACGTCGACTGACTAATGTGCCTTGTAATACCTTCATGTTTCTGAATCTCCCAGATTTCTTCACATCACTTCAAGAATTCAAATGTTTGCTTCACGATGGCAGATCGCCAACAACATATCAAGACACGGTTCCTCGTCATTTCCGACACACATGGCCTCGAGAAGCTTGCGAGAGATACCTTGAATCATTCTGTAGACGTCGGTATCCTCCCTGGAAACCTCAGCACAGAGTCCGAGTTTGAGGAATATAAAGCTTCCATTAGCCTCCTCCATGCCATCAACGCACCGCTGAAAATTGTAACTGCTGGGAATCACGACTTCACGATGGATATCGCTACCTTCCGAAGAAAAGTGGCTGATGTCAAACCGCCATTAAACCCTTCCCTGGTCCAACAGACATATGGCTACGGAGGCGAGGCGAGAAATCTATTTGACAGACAAGTTGGAAATACTTTTCTGAACGAAGGAACTCACGAGTTCCAATTGGGTAACGGCGCGATTTTGAGAGTCTATGCAGGCCCATACACGCCGTCACAAGTTGATTGGGGTTTCCAATAGCACCCTGATCGAGGTCATGATTTGATAAGAACTCAATTACCCTCGGAAACCTGATTTTGGAGTCTGACTTAAACCTCGTCCGCATCTCATCACGCACTGAACATGGTTTCATTGTATCCATATTTGAATAAAATAAGGCCAATCCACATAAGGTAAATTGTAGATAATCTTCCATAGCAGGACCAGCCATGAACACCAGCTGTCAGAACGAGAGGAATACCCCTTATTCCACTAAATGATTCGATGCGCCCACAGACCAGCACGAAGCAAAATTTCGACATTAGTGCTGCCATCCTCACTGAGTGTGTGGCAAGTCTCTTTGATGTCCTCCCATTCCCGAAAGGATTTGTCGATTACCTCTGCCATCCCGGAGGCGTTCAACACTTCCGCAAGCCGCCAATGGCAATCCAAATAAGCTCTATTTGGAAGTGGGACATTTTGCGCATCATCCGCTTTCCTTAACTCAATAACCCTATCTTGAGGGAGAGATTGGGTGAGATATTGCGCGGGTCTGCTATAACATTTTACTTCATACTTGTTCTCCTCATCCTTGACAGACCAGTGTCAGTAGAACAAACAGTCTAGACGACCAAGCTTTCCACGAGAGACTCACTTCGATAGGTTTGAGTGCCAGTTTAAACTTTCCGAACTCCCTGTGACATGCCGATTGTAGTGTCATACCATTGGAATGAGAGTTGATCGTCCCAGATTCTAAGCCCGCGCGCCGAACATTAGGGAAGCAGGTATAGAGGACCCTCCACATTCTTGCGGCGTTCAATTCTTCCTACTCATGGCGCACAGATTAGTCACTGGTATAAATCTCAGAGGGATGAAGAGTTTTCTTACCGTTGCGTTTTTCCAAGACCCGAAGGAAAAAGGGATGATGTGTGCAACTTCAGCATTGGCTACTTTAGCGCTGTATGAGCCCTCATTCTCATCCCAGTGCTCAAAGTCCACGACGTCGGTGATGACACAGCGATAGCTATCACGTCGAAGACACGCGCTCCTGAAGTCTAGAGTTTGACTTTGCGACCGATCAGTGTATCCGGCAACAGCCTCATCTTGTGCGTTGCGCTGAGTATGCGGCGATGGTGTCACCGTCGACTGCACAGATCGGGCTTTCACTAAATGTAGGTATTAGTTTGAGGCCATTCTTAGGTTCCAAAAGACTCACTCGGGACCGCAAGACCGGTGTAAAGATTCATGAAGACTTCATACAACTGGTCGTCAGTGCTTGCTTTCAGGATGGCCCTCGCCACAGATTCCCGGCCGCCTTCCGGTAAATGGTCTACAAAAGCATTCAGGGCTCGTTGGATCAGTAGTTCATCCTCAGGGCGGCACCTAGTGGGCTTGTACCTCGCTATTCTTTCCTTAGCCGAGGTAGCCAGCTCTTTCCAGCTTTCTGGGCCTTCCGTATCTCTAGACATAAAAGAGGTATCACTCGCCGCACGCGGAGGTGGGGCTTGGATCATTTGTTGTATGCGGTCAGATCGCCTCCTGGGCGAAGTCTGCGCTGGCTCCGCGGGGCGCTTACGCGGAACCATGTTTCGTGATGCAGTCACAGTAGTAGCAGTAATGTGCCGAGGTTACAAATTGCGGAAGCTAGTCTGTAGACCAACAGAACTTGTGAACAATTGGATCGCTTGTCCTTCCATCGAAAGATGGAGCCGGAGATGATACTGCAAGACGTGCACCGCTTGCCCCACAGAAGGGAGATCGCGTTAGTCCAAATCGAGTAATCGTCACCTGGGCCACCCGCTGTTCTGTCCAATGAACTTTTCTTTGCCGTCGTGCCTCAGGCAGACGTTTTCTTCTCCAGACGGTGTTCTAGGCTTCCCATTAATTTGCGTGTCTCTTAGATCTATAGCCCTTCACCATCTGCCGAATAGTCTTACGTGATAATTTTCAGCAGATTCCACGGGAGGTGGCATGGACTGGCTCAAGACGATTTAGTTCACATCAGGGCTGGGAGTTGGATGATTGATGAAGCGATGTGGTACATCAACAATCTGAGATTACGTGTAGTTGATGCAATTATCAAAATCATCGAAGCAATTATACTCATTACACGTTATGTTCCGTGAGCTTGACGACCGAACATCCGTACAAATCAATGATCACATAAACTGACGCTCAGCCTAGCCTAGTCTGAATCAGGCCTTCTTCCCCTCGTGTCAGTGGTATCACTATTCTCACTCTGAGATAATCCGAAGCAATCGGTCTATTTCTGAATCCTTCTCAAAAATTGTCCGAAATATACCGTTCCAAATCTTGATCAATTCCCAACGGGGTACTGACTCCACCACCGCGCCACGGCCTAAGACCAAGATAAGATCAAAGTCTGAGGAAGGCTTCAGAAAATAAGATATTATACCAAAGTGCCTACACTACCTCCACCTTAGTTGTCGAGGCTGTTCTATTCACACGTGTACAACACAAAGAATTAAGTAGAAACGTAAAACATCCAGGATTCGCATGTGGTCACCCACCATACTGCTAACTGACCGGCGTGTGGCTTGAGTACGGCTAGTAGTAGCTGCCTGGGGTGTCTTTCTGCCTGGAATGTCGTCGGTCGCGCGATAAGGGGTGCAGAATCGAACATAGTAATGAATGTATGTTGAGTAAATTGGTGTAGACAAGTCTTGCTCTCGAGTTTGTCTCGTGTAATATCAATTTGATACAATTTGTACTGCTCGCTATAGTTTAAAGATGCCCCAAAGCTCACGGTGTAGGTTCTCACTCGTGGGAGCGTGTGTGTCACGGGAAACGTTTCGGAGCGGGACATTAAATAACTTGGAAGACCATAAAAGATCACTAATATCCGCGGTTGCGGATATTGCCCAGAGTCCTATAGATAGTATGGTATCGCAATGGGTACTTGTTCTGCTCCGCCTTAACGATGTGCTTCGTTGATATTGACAGCTTCCGACATGGCAGTTCAGAAGTCTAGTCGACCGCTTCTAGACTTGAATTCAGGGCTGAAACATGCTCTGATTATGCCGAAGTATAGTTGGAGATCCTGTATAGTTAGCTCAAAGCTCCGATGGAAGTAGACACGGGAAAAACGTACTCGACCAGATTACCATCGGGATCCCGAACATAAACGCTTCGGAGCTTCCCCACGGCGCCTGTCCTGTCTACAACCTTGGCACCCTCCAAGACCTACAAAACATTTGTCAGTATCAAGCTTCATGCATCGTATTAAGCGTGAGTACCTCAAGCTTAGCATCCTGAAAAACCTGCAAGACCTTTTCAACGTTCTCATCCGTCAGAAAGCACAGATCTGCACTTCCTGGCTGAACGTTCCGGGCCTTGGGCTCGAATTCTTTCCCGGATTGGTGAAGATTGATCTTTTGATTGCCGAATATTAGAGCGTTCCTAAAAAGATCAGCATTTGGTGTTCCTTCCCTGATTTTCAGGTAATTTACCTTTGGATCGCAGGATTGGCGGGAGAAGTGAAGACCTCGTGGCGCATTCCTAGGTGGGTAGTGTAGAAGGCTACCGTCTCGGGAATGGATCGCACTGTGAGTACGAGATGATCCAAGGACTTCACAGCGAATTTACACGCCATTGTAGATGATAGCGATGTAAAGTTAGGATTGACGAACTCCGAGGTAATCAAGAAAAATGACGGAGATGCTGCGGGGCTGAAAAAGGCGCATTACTCATCGGCCCTTCCGCCAGGATCACGATCGCGTCTTGAATGCAACATCCGAGGTTAGCTTGCTGCTATTATAGGTGCTGATGAGGCCTAGTTAACTATTCGACCGGCGGCGAGAATTGAGTTCTTTAGCAGATATCTTCATGAGAGGGGGCTCACACTCATAGAGTGAAGTTACTTCATATCCCATGCTAATAATAGTCAGGATGACTGCCACTTCCACGATGCTTTGATTCTGAGGGATCATCCAAGGCTGAGCCGATTCTTGGCAACTCCAAGCTCTCCAGCCGCTTCCTCCACTCGGAGCTTCCGATTCACTCGCATCACGGGCAATCATGAATGCGACCGTGGCAGACAGATAACCACCATTCCCTAGGCTGTTATAGTACAGCTGGAATCAAGTTGAGCCATTTGTTGCGCCCCGATCTGGACATCTGGACGAAGGAGGGCATCAATCACAGATGGCGCTCCCCGAAGCATCGATGCAGCCATCGGGCGCAACCAAAGAAACACTTTAACCTTGATCTCGACCTCTGCGGTGTTCAACGTGCATCCTACTGTAACAACTTGACGATATGTCTAGGCGCGTCAAACTATACCACTTCACGGGAAACCAGAACACCCACGCAACATCTGCACATCATGATGAGAGACGACAAATAGAACAAACCCGATTTGACCACTAAGGGGCATCATTTGCTTCGTCTAATCTAAGTTTCGAGCATGAATGTCACAGACCGAGTCATATACCAGGAAACAAACGTTTTTGGGGTAAAATAAATGCGATGGCGCAGAGAGATTGTACAATACTGAAGTGACAAAATCGAATGCTGGCACTGCTTGTGGCTTGGTGATAGTTTGGATGCTTGGTATGTTCCAATATGTCCCTCGCACGAGGGAGAGCACAAATTCTTCATGACCGGCGTAGATTGCGAGCCTCAAGTAGACCAGTAAACGTGGAGGACTTTGGGGTTTAGAAAACAATGGAAAGACAAGGAGACTCCCAATGCTACAATCATTGACCATGGCAACAAGAGCCGGGGAGTATACCGGTTTCCGTACATAACACCCAAATCACGGATGTCGGAAACTTGATGCTGGATGAGCCCTGCTCTTGCAATTCAAGAAGCAAAAAGGTTTCTTCGCACATAAAATTGGCATATTCGATAAAATATGACCCAAGCTCTCTGTAGACTTGAAAATAATAATGTGATGTGATCGTGAATTATAAACAGAACATGGCCCTTGTAGGCGACGGCTAGTGACAACAAGGAGATTCTATATTCAAATTGAGGAAACATGGCTATCTCGTATGGCGAGGCAGTCGACATGCTCCAAGAGGAGGCCCAATTTCATAGAGCTGAGATGAAGTCAAGGACAGGGCAGGTGCCTTTACAGTTGGGTATGAATCGACTCTGCGCCGATACACTGTGCGCCTCCCGATCTACCCCATCATGAGACACATCAGCAATGGATGGTTACGCTCTCAGCTCCAGAGAGACAAAACTTGCTTCGGCGGACAATCCAATCCCAGCTTGTGACCTGTCCGAGATGTGATAGCAGCTGGACTTCAGGGATCGATTACTTTGGACACCAGAAACCCTACTTTGGTCGAGAAGATGCTAAAGTTTCTCTACACCGGGAATCCAAAAGTCAACAACAAAATGGTCGAATTTCAGATTACACCAGGCGATAGCGACATAGTACCAGGATAATAAACATGAAATTCGAAAAAGGCCTTTCGAGTCTCTCAAACAGATCAAGATGCCATGGAGAAACTTCCAGCGAGAGGTTTCTCGAGACATCTTTCTTGCCGCGAACTTTTATGGTCTGGGCGTCTGTTGTACCCGAGTACTTTCGAGGTCAAGTTGTAATCTCTCGTCTCGAACACGAGGTTCTACTTGCTTCTGCCTCAATTTATCCTCGAACCGGCTGGTGCAGAGGTTTTTTCATGATTCTATGTGTCTTCGTACCGGCCTGGCTTACGAGATTGGTCGAATAGGGTGGCCGCTACATTTCTTCCATCGCCGAGATCTTCACTGCGCACTCGTGTTTAATCCAAGCAAAAAGTGGGAACGAGTTTCTGGCTAAGCTAGACTAGATAGCCTGCCTCAGCAACCAACAGGATCACATGCTAGATATCAAATTTCAAAGAGTACCTGTACGAAGCTAGAGCCTAAGCGGAGATACCAAGTAATAGACGGCGCCGTCATTGTCAGGTTCCATGCCGGTCGGCCTTCTGGGTTGACTTTTATTACGACAGTGAGTGCCCGCGTGCCAGGGACGCATGCGCGTTACGGAAAATAAATTCATTCCATCTTCACCTAAGGGAATTTCACTTGAAAATCCGTATTCTTGTGGTTAGAGGCAGAGGAATAACCCAACCTACGTACGTAGCTCGCGCGTTGAGTCTAAAAAGCCGGCTCGCAAGCGGACCCGTAATCACGTCTGACCGCAGCGGAGGCTTTACCATCGTTCGAGCCTTTCCGAAGAGGTAACGAATTGAACAAGCGTAAAATCCACATCGGTGGTGTCTGAGACCGACCGTAGTCATCGAAGGTGCGCTCCGTAGGGTTGGAACTAGCCAGTTTCCAGTTTCGAGACACCGAATACTGCATCACATCCGCGCGATAAGAGTTTCAAAAATTGCGGACCTTTGTGCAAAATTTGCGCAAGTGCAACTGACGAAATATGAAATGAACGTTGCCATCTGCCAAGGTTCGCCTCTAGATTGGAAGAAAATATGTAGGGCCAAGAAGGTCTCAAAGAGACTTCTGTCTATTGTGTCTAATATGCTAACAGTCTCATGATCTTCCTAGACTGTATGATCACCGACAGTCGGATTACCTCGCCTAAAACAAAAACCCGAAAGAATAAGAAAAAATGATTCAAGAAAACATACAACAGCCAGGATTCGCATGTGGTCACCCACCATACTACTAACTGGCCGGCGTGTGGCTTGAGTACGGCTGAGCGGACGGGAAGCCCTATTTTCCACACCCTATGGTCGTATGTACTTTGCTAGTGATATTTACAGCTTATATACCTTTACGCATATCGAACTAGGTAAGTTAAAAGAGCGACTTGAAATACTTATAAAGGTATTAAAATCTATATAACTACCCTCCCTTGACCTTATTTTGGACTTTGGTCTCGTCGAGATTATAAGAAGACTAGACAAAAAACTTAAAAAACATACAACAGTCAGGATTCGCATGTGGTCACCCACCATACTACTAACTGACCGGCGTGTGGCTTAAGTACGGCTGAGCGGACGGGAAGCCCTGTTCTCCACACCCTATGGTCGTATGTACCTGTAGTCGCTAATTTTGAAAATATGAAGCATTGGACTCAGTAGCCATCAGGCTCTATTCTTCCGACCAACTCGACTTCTTTGGTCAAAAGGTATTTCGTATTGAAATAAAAACTATTGAACGCACAAGTATGCAGGAAGGATAGTCTCATTTTCAAAATGCTTCTTCTGAAGCCTTAAGGGCATGGAGTTCATTGGTTCCTGGAAATTGGGTCATAGAAATATCGTTTGAAAAATTGCTCTAGAAATGTGGCTATGCAGTAGGTTTAAATTGCGAATCAAAGACTTCCAGTACCCTTGCTGACAGTGGAGCTGGCCAGCTTAGACCGTGCTCGCAGAGCAGGTCCAAACTTGAAAAGAATGAACGGAATGAAGGTCAAGAGGGTGGCGATGAGAGCCAGAAGAAGACCGGCATATTGACTCCCCAAGTTGTGGAAGAATTGTGAGGCGAACAGGGGCGAGACAGCGCCGAGGGTGTTACGCATGAAACCTTGACCGGCAATGGCGGATGACGAGTTCTCGCCGTAGCAGTCAGAGGTATAGCTGTAGCAGGACTCGAAGATGAAGAAGATGCCGATGGCGATCAGGACGAGACCCACAATCGGACCGAACCAGAACAGGTCCTTGTACTGGGTGAAGCTGTAGATGAAGAGACCAACGGGGAGCCATACGGCGCCGCACAGGGCGCCGTAGAGTCGGGCTTCAGGCTGGGCCTGCTTGTTGGGGTCGGCTACAATCGACTCGTACTTGCGAATTTGGAAGAAGTTCAGACCAAAGCCAATAGTTGTGCCAACGCAGAGCGCAATATAAGGCAGACCAGAAACACCTTCACCCCAGCCGCGCTTCTCCTGGTAGGTGATGGGGATAGCGGAGAGGAAAAGGAAAGTCAGGAACCAAGCGAAACTGATCCAAAGACCAAAGGCAAAGACGACAGGCTCGGAAAAGAGCATCTGAATCGCCTTCACGGAGGAACTGTGGAGCATCTCCTTGATACCGGGGGCTTCAAGATCGTTTTGAGTCACGTATCGCTCGTCACCGGTAGATTGGCGGATGGCCTTGGCCCGCTTGGTGAGCGTGACACCACCTCGGGTTTCAGGGAGGAAGACGGCGATGATGATGACCAAGGGAATGTTGGCCAAACCCTGGATACCCTCAATCCACCGCCAGCCGAGGGCTTGGTCAATGAAACCAGCGTAGATGGGCGCAGCCACTGTACCGAAGATGGCAACAAAGGCGAAAGAGGCCATAGGGATCGCACGGTGAGCCGGAGTATACATGTCTCCAAAGGTACCACCCACAAGAATAGTACCAACACAGCCAAAGAGACCAAGCAAGGCACGGCAAACCAGGATAGTGGCGATGTTTTTGCCCAGCGACAGGCCGATGAACATGATGGCAAAGCAGACGTAAGCGCCAACGTAGATCACTCTACGTCCAGCCAACTCACAGAAGGGCGCCAGGAAGAGCGGTGCAAGAGCGCAGGTAAAGTTGAACGTGAACAGACCCAGCTGTCCCAGCTCAGACGAAACTCCGAAATCATCGGTCATGCGAGTGATACCCGAGCTGTATGCTGTCGTGGCAAGACCGATGAAAAGGGTCATCATGCAAAGCAAAAGACTAATGAAAGCCTTTCTCTTGTGACTCCAATTGAAGGGATTTTCCTTGTCTCCATCCGCGAATTCCAGTACGATGAAGTGTTGGCCATTGTGCTCCACCGGATTGGTCACGGTCAAGGGAAGGTCAATGTCCACCTCTTGCAACAATTGACTGTCGAAGTCTTGTGAGTCCTCCTCGCCTAGATTTGAGCGGTATTTCCCTCCCACGATCCAGCCTTTTCGCGAGGCTTCCTCATGACTTGTGGTCACACCATTGGAAGATGCATTCTCATCGTGCGCAGCCATGAAAGACTGTGGTTGTTCTTGTTTTGACTTCATGGCGAGGATTGTGTCGAGTGTGTTATGTGAAAAAGAGTTGATGTTCTTAAATGGAAGGCGTGCAGGGTTGGTAGAAATACTTGACAGTAGAAAGAGAATTTGGGTGCAGCTGTCGTCATCTGAAAAAGTCCGGATTGACAAGCACTGGGAACCCGGATATGAGGGGGATCGTGACTAGCCCACAGCTTTCGAACAGACTTGACAAGTCCATGATTGGACGTACAAAGTCCGGACGTGGGGCGTAGTTCGTGACACGAACATATCGAGCCATCCACTTGATTCAGCAAGATTGAGCAGCATTTGTGATTCGGCCTCGGTCTGGGTTGACCGCCGAGGAGCGTCTTTCCGACCCTGTTGATCCTATGGATACTCAGGAACACACTACGGAAACACCCTAAGTTTCAGTGACTATCAGATATCTACACACTGGTTGGCCTGCCATGATGGTGCGGCGAGTCCAGCAGAAAACCTTGACGGCTCAATCAGAATCAGCAAATCTATGCACAGTATGCACTATGCAGCAGCCTAGTGGGCCAAGAGTAACCTTCACGAATCATATATCAAAATTGAAACGCCACCTGGTAATCTTCCAGGCCAGATTCGGGGGCTGCCCGAAATGAGACTTGATAAGCCAAGAACGGACCGACTCCCTACCGACTTTTTGATCTTCCCGAATCATCGTCGGCATGCCTTGCACCCGGCCCCGCTTACATGACCGGCATGCCGAGTCTTCCGCCGGCTCGCAGCTTGGTTCGAGATTGGAAAAAAAAAAGAAGGGGCCAAAACAAATGACATTGTTTTCTCTTCACAGCAAAAGGTATTTTGGAGTACAGACTGCTCGGATAAAATAACAGATGAGACCTGAAAAAATTCAACAAAAATTCTAATGGGAGAAATTTGAGTACTCTTTACCACTACGTCAGTCAGAGGCTTCCTTCCCTCGTTCGTTGACCGGGCATGATCGACCGGTCGGTAGATCCTCGGAGCTCCACTCTAAAATTTGTTGAATGACGATCGATCCAAGATTTGTACCCCCATTTGGCCACCGTACTCCCCGATCATTGACTGATAAGGATAAAGTGGATTTACTCTATTGGAGTAGATTTCTCGAATTGCTCACTACTACATCAAAACAAGTGAGTTCCGCAGTGTCTCGGAGCCCAGTAAAGCCCCATAAATTGCGAGACATGCATTACAAGAAAAAAAGGCATGCACAAAATGGAGGCACTCAACTCCAACGTGTATCTTACTCGCACTCTCGAGGCCTTGATATCACATAAATAAGGCTGCAATGCACAGGGGTTTCTGTGCCCTTTTATGACTTTAATTGGAATTTGCTTCTAATGAGCATATTTTGATGATTGGATCGGAACTAAAATCAGGAAAACAAGAATGGCTAGTCTCGCGCCTTTCGAATTCTCCCCTTCAACAAGAAGACCCACCCATTCTAGCCTATCGTGTGAGGAAAAGAGACAGTACCGACTTGCCAAATAATGCAGCATTTCCGGGACTTCCCTCTTCTCTCCTGGACACCGCATGACTCGCGTAGTTTTGCCGGAAAATCTTCGGTTGATGTTTGAGGTGAGTGAAGCGCAGTCTGTCTCACGAGGTAAAGATCTTGAACCAATGGCAT
The DNA here is from genome assembly GCA_023626555.1 of Penicillium sp. PF2412A. Classification (NCBI taxonomy): domain Eukaryota; kingdom Fungi; phylum Ascomycota; class Eurotiomycetes; order Eurotiales; family Aspergillaceae; genus Penicillium; species Penicillium sp. PF2412A. The sequence continues at coordinate 244,508 of JAMAHA010000041.1, read as the reverse complement.
GAGAAGATGCAAAGACAGGGCTTCGGCGAAGGCTCGTGCCGAAAGCCACCCGCTACAATTCAGGTCTGAGCAGTCCGAGCACCTCAGCATACACCTGGGGATGTTTGTCGGCTAGGAATAGACTACATGCAGTTTAACCGCTTCAACATATTGATGTATGCTTGATGGCGATGTTCAACATCCATGACAGACATGCAGAATTTTCTCAACCAACTCGCACCTTATCCCAGAATAAGTCTCCACTCTCCAGAAAGTTACTTGAGTGGAGAGGGGACGAGAGGAAAATTTTTATCGTTTGATCGAATGGACCTTTGTTGCCACAGGCGGTCAAACGAGGTCAATTTGGGAGGCAATTTGGTCTAGAATTAAGTTCGTGTGGAGCTGTGGACAGCCAGATTGATCAGGCTTACATACGAATAGAGCGATAGAAATGGTAATCTTATCGTAATTACTGCGGCTTATCGCATATGAGCCAATTGGAGCTCTTACCACAGAAATACAGCGTATCTACACTTGCAATCTGTAACTTGGTGGAGAGTCTGTCACGTGAGCTGAAGAAGTATAAGGAGTGTGGGCCTGATCGCCACGGCCTAAAAGAATTTTTATGCTCGAAGTCCAGAGCTTTGCTCGGTCCAAAGTGAAAAATACGTACCATCCATGGTTTCACAAGAGGGCAGTTACACATCCCTCAGGAACAGATTCTCTGATCGAACTCCTTTGAGAGTGTGCACTCTGTAGAAGAAGTACTCTCTCTGACATAAACTATACCAAAAGTAGGTACCTTATGGTGTAGCGTGATTCGTAACTCGCTATTGAATCCTTCGTTCACGTCTGCGGCCCCGGCTATCATACGGGGTCTCAAGTTCTAGAACAAAAGAAATTCAACTCATTTCGGCATCTAGAGAGATGGGCAAATCTTACGCTAGAGTATACTGAACGTTCGAGTAGTTTGCAACTCCTTCGGCCGTGTTTGAAACCCGCCAAATCCTCCACGACTTTACGGCATAATGTCAATGCCTGCCTGTGTAGGTCCAGAATGTGCCTCATTCTCAGCAGTGGTGTATTGTTCTTATTCCCTCGGAGAAGTTCTCTGTGGTCTTCTCCTATCCCTCCACACAACTCATGCGGTGGTCCCACTCGAAGACAGCAATAGCGCTCAAATGCCACTCGCCGTCTTAAGGATATCGACCCTGATATTCGCAAGACTCACATCATGAGAATAGAAAATAAATAGCCAGCTCTGGTAGATCAAGGGATCACACAATAATCCAGTAAAAGCAGAGTCTTTGAGCTCCAAGATTCAGGTATCGAAGTATTCCGCTGTACTATTACATCACCGAGGAACCCTTCTTGATTTCGTCAAATGTAGAGTGATATGATCTATCTGTCACTAGAGGCAAAGCGATTGGAGAAATGCGCGCACTCAGGGACTAAATCTTCGAGCTCCCTAGATTATCGACGACAACTGATCGTCATTCTGGCGGAGAGCTTTGTGTCTCAAATGTAGCTTGGTTTTTTCTGCCAGACAGTGTGATGGTGTGCTTGATTCATGTTGGTGTACCCATATTTTCCCCGTGAAGAATTCCCGAGGCAGGATTTCTACCTGCACTGCATTACATTGCATGACACGGTCCAGGAGAGATAGATTTCTTCAAGAGATTGGAATACGCCTAGATGCCTCTCCGCGAGAGTCCCACGTCAGGCTCGCTCGTTGATGTTGGATGTCTCCAAAGAAAGTAAGCGATCGTCGCCATCTATCTGTGAGATGACCACTGCACATCTTACTATCCGAGTTGATCACGAATTGAACATTCCTGAGCAATCTATTCCACAAAATCGGCCAAATCCCGGGTGACGCACGCTGACACGTGGGGGGGGAGGGTGTTCTTTCGCAGAAGAGGCGTCTCGAACGAAGCGCAGCTTTTTTGATCGGGCCACATGGAAGGGTAAGATCCGGAAAAAACAAGGCACTTCGATCTCTTAGCTAGCAGACGGTCATCTGCTGATGCACGAGGCTGCAAATGTGAGACGAAGATGGGAAAAGTTGCACCTGGCAGCCCATCTGCTGTATGTACGACTTGGATGCGATCACCGCTGGTGGCTAACTTTGAACCTGAAGCTTTCAGTTGCTCCATATTTGCTGCCAAGTTATTCAGGTTCTCGATCCGGAAATTTTCAGTCGGGGAAATAAAGACGTATCCCACCAATGATGGTTCTGTCGGATAATGACTCCGTTCTTTCAACCGATTGGTGGGACTGAGGTTAATTACTAGCTCACCGATTGCTGTGGCTGATCTCCTGGCATTCATCCCTCGCTGGAGAAGTTGGGAGTCCAATGGTCACGGGCTCGCAGGGTAAGGATCACTGTGTGAGCTCATCGATCCTGGTTGGAATTGACTGGGCTTGTCCTGGTGGATCGAACAAATCCGATCTCTGCTAGATAGCCTCCCCCTGCGAGCTCGCGACCCCTAGACTCGTTTTTGGCGAAAGTCGCGCATTCGGTCCAGCGAGAACTTCGTCAGACTTGGCTGAAGTAAAGGCCGTAGATGCGCTTGAACACGGCTCTCTCTAATTCTTTTTTTTTTTATTTTCATGCTAGTAACTGGGTTCTGTTGAAGAAGTTTACCGGTTTCCCGTCAAGATGATACAATCAAAAGCTGCCTGGGCAGATATTCCCGCGTATGGAAGATTGAAGATCGACCGCCAAGCTTTGATGAATGTCGGGGTATTTCTATATAACCCATCTCTTCCACTACAGTATCTATCTATCAACAACAATCAGGCAGCAGATTTCATATCCTTTTAGTTATCTTTTAGTTATCAATTTCCTCGACGCTCACTCAAGACAATGAGGTTCCAGCAGGACGCTCACCATCTACACAAGTAAGGCCACTGCGACCCCGCGGCGCGTTGTCTCACAGGCCTCTTTCTGACAGACAGGATGATCGACCTACGTAGAGTTAACGGCAGGATGCTACCTAGCCAGGAAGACCACCGAAAATGGCTCGGGAGCGTGATCAACATGGTGGACCAGACGCCGCAGGAGCTGCAACCAGTCCTCCAAGAATTCAAGCAATTGATCGAATCAAACACCCGAGTTTACATGCTCATTACCGGCATGTTCCAGGAGATCCCTCAAAAGGAGCCGTACTGCAGTGACCCAAACGGCGGGGCTCGAATCCGCGATTATGAGCATTTCTTGCAGGTGCTGAATTACCTTCTCACCACCGCCCCCTCATGGACGGACAAGGCTCATCGAGTGGACCTGGTCGGTCTCCCCATCAATACCCTTCTTGACTGGGCTACGTGGACACCTAGCGGTCGAACTGCGTTCTTGGACCCAGAAATCAATGCCATGCTCAAGAAAGTGCTCAATGCCTGGGGAGAGTACTTAAAATCCCCAGCTTCAGCGGAAGTGCTTAACGACACCATTCATGGCTGGTTTGGTGAGACGGGATACCGCGAGCTCACCCGCGTGGCCAGGATTGGTCCAACTGCAGTCGAGACTTTGAAATTCCATGATATGTTCGAGTGTAATCCCTCGGCACCACACTTTGGCTTCAAGTCATGGGACGACTTTTTCACACGCGAGTTTGCCGACGGAATGCGACCCGTCGCCGAGCCCGACAATGGCGAGGTGATTGTGAACGCATGCGAGTCGAAGCCTTACCGGGTCGCGCAGAACTCGCAGGCTCGGGACACCTTCTGGATCAAGTCGCAGCCTTATTCTGTGATGGACATGCTGCACTTTGACGACCTGGCCGAGCCCTTTGTTGGCGGCACTATCTACCAGGCCTTCTTGAGCGCCGTGAGCTACCACCGCTGGCATGCGCCCGTCAGCGGCACGGTGGTGAAGGCATATGTCATTGACGGTACCTAATTCTCCGAGCTCTTGTTCGAGGGGGTGGGTAACCCAAAATCCAAGGCTGCAAGCATCAAGATGGAAGGCCAGAGAATGTCTCAGTCCTATATTACCGCGACCGCGACCCGAGCGCTGATCTTCATCGAGGCGGATGAGCCCTCTATTGGGCTGATGGCATTCATCGGAGTTGGTATGGTCGAAGTATCTACATGCGATATCACTGTCAAAGAGGGAGATCACCTGCAGAAAGGCGATGATATGGGCATGTTCCACTTTGGTGGGTCCAGCTACTGCCTGCTCTTCCGGAAGGGTGTCAAAGTCTCTGGCTTCCCCGAGCTAGGAATGGAGGAGAATGTGCCGGTGCGAAGCCGCCTGGCCACCGTGTTGTGAGCCTGGTGACTTTGTGTGAAATTGGCATCTGATTCGTGTCTTGAACAAGCATCTTTCTAAGCCCTGTCATGGAAAACTGGATGGGAATTTGGAATACTCGTGTTAGACTGAGGAAGACCTTATGACCACAAATGGAAGTATCATGAGGATGAATGGCTTGGTTTTAGCTCGATGCACTTTTCTCACCTGTACGTACTCATGGCTAGGCAATGTTGGATGTGCTGTTACCATCCCTGAATCGCTTCGACTCGCTTACCGTGCTCCTGGGCTGCAAGAAGTTTGAATTGATCTATCACATCACCTCATGAGGATAAGTGTGCCGCTTATTTCGGCCCAGGTAAACAATCTTGATACCTCGTCTCGTAGACTACATCGGTCGCAGTCTGATCTGGTCAAAGCCGTCTGCGCCATTCCGACCGTTTTGTTTTGTCGTACATTCATCACAGAGACCCTATCAACCCCTAAGAGAGACCACCATCTACTGCTACAGCTTATCATCTCACAGTCTGGAAAATTTCCCCCGCCAGTATCTAACACCGTCGCCTCATTTTTACAGGTCATTAACCGCCTAATTTGAACGGATGGCTTTTTGCCGAGAAAAAAAAGAAAAGGAGAGGAGCAGTCGGATCACCAGCGCGCGCCGGACACAATCCACTGAAGCTCGGACCAGCGGGAATCGAATTCGCTGTCAGCAAACGTTGCTACATACAGCCGCTTAGTCTTCCTGTAGACGTGATTTTCATGTTTGGGTTGACGAAAGAACCTCATGCGAGAAGTCCCGGGCGCTGATTACCTCATGAGCCAAGAGTCGGATGGTCCAAACACAAAAAAACAATCTCACAGCTCCTCGTTGGGTTTAAAACACCGCTCCATCTGTTCATGTGGCAGAATGGCATCCCATGACGAACTTCAACGGCAACGCATAATGGAGGCCCGTCGACAACAGGTACAGAAACATCGGCAAATGGCTCGAATTCAAGCTGAAGCTCAGGCACGGGCTCAAGCGCAGGTTCGAGCACAGGCTCAAGCCCAGGCACAGAGTGCTTCATCCGGCGTCAATCAATCTCATCCAAGATCCAGGATGATGGGCTCCCACTTTGATGATCTTCCGATCATGGAAGCAAGTGATGTCGAGTTACTTAACCCCGAGCCAACATGTACTTCATCGTTTGACTTCGCCTGCCGAGAAGGACCCCTTTCGACTGTGGAGGACTTTGTCACCTCCAAGCTCCGCACACCAGCCTGTCTCCACCGTGGCCTCTTGATCGCAATTCGAGCGGGTCATGTGGAGGCAGTTCAATTTCTCCTGTCGCATGGCGCGCCCATTGCTCGACACACCCCCGAGCTGGTCCTTAGGGCATCACCTCGCCGGCAAATTGAGATCTTTGAGCTGTTTCTCAAGCATGGCTGGACGCCCAACAATCCAGGGTTCTACGGAGCTGTCATTCTCCCTAGAGTGATTGACAACATTCCACTGCTATCTTGGTTCCTCGCACACGGGGCTGATCCTAACCTGGGTCCACAGAAAGACTTTCGCGACCGACTGGGAGCATCGGACACGGAGTCATGTGTCGCTCTCGAGACCGCATCAGCGCGGGGAAGTCTAGAAGCTGTGCAAATGTTGCTCGACGCAGGGGCTCGGATCCAGAATGGCACACCGCTGCACTGCGCTGCTGGTGCTTGCCCTCCGGGAGCTAACCCACACGCTGGCCGTGTCATGCCTAGCAAAGATTTTGATGCTGATCGAATCCCCATTATGAACTTACTGGTGGAGAAGGGTGCCGATGTGAACGAGAAGGCCCAGTCGCAACATATGGTGCCTCAGTATGCGATTGTGCATGCGGTCATGGCCGGGGCGATGGAGCGCGTCAAATGGTTGATTGCACATGGGGCAGATCCTTATCTAAAGGGGGCTTTTGGGAGCGCCGTGGCTTATGCTTCTTTCTGGGGCGCAGAGATGACCCAGGTGATTGATGAGGCTCTTGCTTTGAAGAAGGGATCGTTGACGATTGCTTCATAGGGTATTTTTGTCTGGTGTATTTAAGATCGCCAAACCGTCGGTACGGTTCACGTTGGGTGGTCGGGAGAAGACTGCTTTTACGTATCGGCTTTCCATGACCTACGGATGTTCTACCCATGCGACGACCGCAGATTCGACTCGTGGTGTAGCTTAGAAAGCATATTAGTATGGAGGGGAGTACTGCGATCTCCTAACTCGTCGCATGAAGAGTAGAATTGACCTACAGCCACTTGATCCAGTTCGTCCGTCGCTTCTCCCTGTTAAATCCCCGACACGCCCGAATCGGGCGGATTGTGTTTTAAGCTTGACGATTAGGGTGACCTAATTAGCGTAGCGTGATTTCTGTCGCCGTCAGCATCGTGCCTTTGAGTTGTTTGGGACAGTATGATTGAGAGATCGTCGAGTACATCGTTGCTTGAGGAGCAATCGAATGCAAGGCAAGGTAGTGCCGTTCTCGGAAGAGGGAGATCATCACAAGATGAGGAATTAAATAAACTAACTCAATTCGACTCACCATCAGTCTGCACTAATAATCCAGTCTCTCTTCGCCCCTCGGCATTGCTATGTATCAGTCTTAAATTTTGATTTCTCGGGTACGTGTTTGTGATCAGGATATTCTTTCCTTTGTCTACGAATACCAGCTAACCCAGTCTTTCTGATGAGTGTGAATATTACGGGGGGACATGGACCAATGAAATATAGGTTGAGACGATCTGTCCAACTCCAAAGGTCAGAAAGCTATCCTTTACATTCACCACCGAAGAAGTGAGAACGGAGTCTATCTCGTAAAATGATCGAGCAACATGCATTTTTGAAATCGAAGGCGAACATACCGAAATCTTCCTTTGCAAAATGCCAAAAGGACTGGCTCCAGATTTCGTGCTGAAAATCTGATATGCAACCGAACTTGTCACACTGGCGCCCGCGGTCTTCGCCCAAGAAGCGCTTTTCGAACTGTGGGCTAAATTTTCCGTGGTCCAAGCCGCTGTCTCGTTCGACGTGCAGGCCCTTGATAATTATCGTCATCTCCACCACTGGGCTTCCGTCGCTTTCCCGAAGAACTGGCACCATCGTCTGTTCCATCTTCGCCACCTACGTGGCGATGTTTATCCCCGGCTTTTGAAGAAGAACCACTTGAAGATGACGTAGTGCGTGGAATATCTTCAATCTGAAACTGAAGCTCGAGACTTAGTCCATAGTTGCGATGAACACTGATTCGAGAAACGCGTCGTGTGCCACGAGGATATGCACCCAGCATGAGGTACCCCACGACCGAGCCTAGTCTGGTGCCCAGCAAAGCGAGATGCTCGGGGGAGCCGTGGTCAAAGGTGTAAGTCTCACGAGTGGTTGGAATTTTGTTCGGGTTGTTCATGTCGGGGAGAACGCTTTCCTGCAGAAAATCAGTTGTATCTTGGTTGACCACATCGGTGAAGAAGATATGCTCGAGAGTGCCCATGGAATACTCACTTTGGTATACGGCTTGAGCGATTTGAGAGACATAGGGGCCATCCATTCGGAAAATACACGTCAAGAAGAGAGCGGTTGGTGCAATGTAGGATTGAAAGTCATTGATGTCCTCGGTTGAAAATCTTCCCCTAGGTCCGGGCTTGATCCCGCTCGTCATTCGATGGTGGACCCACGGACCGTGAATGTGTAGTCGATTTGCGTGATAGAGGCCATCGGCAAAGCTCACTGCATCCGGCTGGGCGCGGTCAACGGTGACTGGCAACCAGTTGGCATGCAGTTGAGTCAGGGTGACCTCGCTGGGTTGAATTGGGCAGTTTGGCAGAGATGCATTTTCGATCCACCGTTGGAAACGCATGCCGCGGTGTTGGTGCTCGCCATAGAGCAGGGTATCAGCTTTGGGGAGTTCTTCCATTTTTGTACAGGGACGGACCAAGTCTGGGAGGGACGAGTTGACGTTCAAAATTCAGTGGTCAGAAGAGTTGATTTGCGTGTTTCTGTCGTCTCTTCCTGTTGACACTGACCAGATTTTATATACGCTCTCTGGCAAGTGTTTGAGCAGCAAAATTGCTCTCAGCTATGTTTGCCATGGTCATCTCGTGTGACCTTTGACGAAAAACATCTAATTTGGCAGAAAACACGACTTTTACTGCTTTGAATGATCGAAACCAAAGGCCCGTCTTTGTTGACGACGCGAGATTGGTTTCATGATTTGGAGGAATAAAGGCCGCCTCAACGCGCCGAGTCCCTCATCGGGAAAGATAACTCAAAGAACCGTACACTTCGACACCGAGCTCGTTTAGACTGGGCATTCTATTTCTGGAAAAAAACTCGAATCTTGAGTGCATACTGATCAAAGGAGGAGACTGTCTTTACCCTGTGGAGTTCGTCGACCGAGAGGTACAGATTATCGTCAGGGCAGATTCTTTTTTTTTGACTATCCAAAATTGCGCATGAGCGTTTCCTAGGGCTTGACGCGTCAACTGTATCTGATCGTATTGATAGGAGCCTGCCTACGTGATCAGGCTGAGCCGTGAATTTCGTCGCCATCCTTACCTCTATTTCGTCGCTAAAGATGCGTGCACGGTGAGGGCCTCGACTGAATTCATCATTGTCATTTCTTTGTTCTCCAGGATCAAATGACTACACGTTCATTCTCGGGGCGATGATGAATGGAGGAGAACGAGAAGCCTCGAAACTGAGAGACAAAGAGAATTTTCCCCCATTCTATTTCGAGCCCAATTCTCAGTCCCACCCGGTGCTTGTATTTGTTTGTTCCATTGTGTTCATCCAGAATTAGCTACGCTGATCCAGTGACGTCGCTTCGCCCGCTTTGAGGCGTCGCAGAAAGACGCGTCTCGACGATTTTCGTGACATTTCTGAATGAGATCTCAATTTCCCGGCGCATTCAAAATTTTGGAAATGGCCCTTGTCCAGAATTCGTCTCAACCCCGGACGATCGGCTTTTCTTGCTTCATTTCTATGATTGTCCACAGAAGATTCCATGCTTATGGTCAACAGAGAGGAATCGCAAGGGAGGAAACCTGAGGTTGTGGATCGACAACGAATTACACGGGACTGCAAGTTTTTCCAAGTCGCATCTCCGTCAAGGTATAGCGAGGCCTACATATTGACAGGCCCAGAGGTCCAATTGCCAGTCATAACCAGACCAAAGCATTGCACAGAGAGATCACCAAAATCATTTCCAGAAATTCCCATTAATGACCCAATCAAGTTTGGGCCTTTCCACTATCGCCCAGACCCGATTCCATTTTGACCAATAAAATTTCATGGATACGCCTTGTGGGCGATCTGCACGGGACTCCGACGGCAACGCGACGAGAAATCGGGTCGATGACTCCCGTGATGCAGAAATACGGCAAAGTACCTGAAGGTTGTTGCACAAGACATGTCACGAGTACACCCACAGTCTGGATGAAGCTGCCTGTGAGCGTGTACCAGGTACCTCCCTGAGTTTGATCCTTCCCCCCACCCCTTCATCTCGAATCAGTAATCTTCTTGGCCTCCAAACTCTCAGGGTGGCATACAAGACTCACAGAGTGAGATTTTGGTTTCGCTCTCGGGCGGTAACATGCTTTGACCTCTTTGATTTTGGCTGTCTTTGAGAACTGTGGTTCTTGAATCCATGAGAATGTCTTTCCTGAATTCATACCATGTTCGCCCTGCAATGAAATGCCAAGGTGACAGTTTCTCTTGGCAGGACAAGGTTTGTCTGCGGTTTTTCTGGTCTACTCACATCACGCCGTGATCTTGCTCATGTGTTTCCTCACTCTTAGATTCTAGCGAGCTTACCACATCTGGCAGAATCGGAATAAGTGCGAGCGATACTGGAGAATGAATCTATACTAAATTGCGAGACCATTTCAGCCGTCCAGACTCGGGTGAAGGCCAGGAGCGACGTATCCACGACGCGCAAATCTTAATGACTTTCACACCCTGTCCGGACTACTGCAAGTGTTGGTGACGCTTATGACGGTTGGACAGCCACGCTGCAGGGCTGGAACACGGAGAAAAACGGTCAGCCTGGGTCTGTTGTGTATCGAGACTCAAGCACAAGCACGCCGCCGGTGCAACCTCGTGTGCACCTTTTCAGGTTTGCTTTTGTGGCACGGCACGAAGTCGGCTCATGACGATGCCAGGTCGCGCGAATCTGCAAGCGTGCACGGTCTCTGCGCTGACGAGCTTAAGTCAATGCTTAGCATTCCACCAAGGTCCTATGTTCAGCCCACGTGTGTTGCGTGAGTCAAAAAAGAAATTATATTTCGGTGAAATCTCGGGTCAACATGTGCTCTGGCAGCTGGACCAGAAGGACTCGAGACGAGCGTGGATGGTTGAGGCGGGCTCGGCGATGGCGTCGTGAGCGGCAATCGTCTCCGCAGACGTGGAGTTCTCCAACCTTTTTTTTTTTCTTTTTCTTTTTCTTTTTTTGCCCCGAAGGGAGTCCGTCGCATCTTCTTCACCCCCGCAGTGTCGATCTCTTCTGGTGGACCACTCTGGTGTGACCTGGAGAAAATGCTGAAGAAGCAAAAATCTCACCATCACTGGACAGGCTCGCAATCGCCTTCTTGGCCTGTCCACCACTCAGAGACTCTTATCTCCGCCTCGTCCGCCTGACTAGTCCTATTTGCCTCGGTGTTGGCTCGCTTGCTGTCCACGATAAGTGCAAGGCTATGCCGTGACCGGGAGAAAGCTGCCGTTTGAAGAAACAAGAGAAATCAAAAAAAGAATGTAACTAGGTCTGAAGGGCAGGCCCTCTTCGAACGACCGACTTGGTGCGACATGTATAAAAGCAGATCCATCCCCGCAGCTTGGCAGCACTCTGAGCGACCGAGTCCCATTTTTTTTCTTTTGAAATCGCATAGCTTCCCTCTCAAGTCTTCTTCTCACAGAGAAGGAGTTTGAAATCTCCTCGTTCCAAAAATGGCTCGCCTTTCCAAGATCGCTCTCGTCACCCTGGGCTCCCTGAGTGGAGTCAACGCCTGGGGAGCCCTGGGACATGCAACAGTCGCCTACGTTGCTCAAAACTATCTCTCTGCCAGCACGGCGTCCTGGTAAGACCCTGGTCACTCGTGGATTGCTCCCACCCGGCTGTGACCTTTGGACCCTTCATACTTGTCAATCATCCGACTAAATCTTTACACAGGGCGCAAGGCGTGCTTGGAGACACCTCTGGCTCATACCTCGCAAGCATTGCCTCCTGGGCAGACTCCTATCGCACCACCACCGCAGGCAAATGGTCCGCACCTCTCCATTTCATCGACGCCGAGGATAGTCCCCCCACCAACTGCAATGTGGATTACGCCCGCGATTGTGGCAGCTCCGGTTGCTCCATCTCCGCAATTGCCAACTATACCCAGCGCGTTGGGGACAGCCGTCTCAGCAACGCCCACGTCGCCGAAGCCCTCAAGTTCCTGGTCCATTTCCTAGGAGACATCACTCAGCCTCTGCACGACGAGGCGTACCAAGTCGGCGGCAACGGAATCAAAGTCACTTTCGACGGGTACAGCGACAACCTGCACTCCGACTGGGATACCTACATGCCCCAGAAGCTCATTGGCGGTAGCACGCTGGCCGACGCCAAGTCCTGGGCTACCAGCCTGATCGGCGAGATTGATTCCGGCAGCTACCAGTCCCAAGCACCAAGTTGGATCAAAGGCGACACGGTGACCGATCCCATTGCCTCGGCCACTCGCTGGGCGTCGGACGCAAATGCCTATGTCTGCTCGGTCGTCATGCCCAACGGCGCGGCCGCTCTCCAGACGGATGACCTCTACCCTACGTACTACAATTCCGCGATCGGAACGATTGAGCTGCAGATTGCCAAGGGTGGATACCGATTGGCCAACTGGCTCAACATGATCTATAGCAATGAGATTGCGAAGCGCGATCTGGAAGGTTACGTCGCAAAGGGTGCCAACGACGGTCCGGATTTGATGGGTCGTGATTTGTTGCCCGAGCCTCGTGGTGTGAGCCGGGCTCAGCTGGCTCGTGATGCTATGGGAGAGTCCTGCTGTGGGTCGGCCAGACACGCTCACTGAGCTTTTTTTTTTCTTGGTTCTTTTACAGAATGAGACGTGTATGTGTGATGAGACAAGGGAGAACAGGGCGGAATCCGGTGATGACTTGATGATGATGACGGGGTGTTTCTTAATAATAGTGTGGTTGTGGTGTTCAACGAGAAAATGAGTTAGACCTGAGCCTGATTGATGACGGGGTGATTTTGTTCAGGTATCGAGTCTGCATGTATATATTTAAGCTGAAACTCAAACTGCATTTACTTGTGAGACCAAACACCCGTAACTATCCACATCGATACAAGGGTAGCGTCAAAAGGGATTGAGCTTCAAATCGGAGTCCTCAAATTTCCGCCCTGTCATTCATAATTCAAAATACACAAGGTGAAGCAGCCCTGAACGCTTCCGAAGGATTTGTGCTAAGAAAGAGAGAACTAAATAATACTCCGCTGTACGCCCTTGATTGCGTCCTTGACGAAAGCCAAAACCATGCCATTCTATTCACAAGACTTGAAAATTCCAGCCAATGACTTCTCCTCCACTCGAGGGCAGCTTCAATATTACGCATCACCCACCGCGACAGAATAAGGTGGTGGATGGTCCCCTTCAAGCTCCGCTTGCCATAGTATCTCTTGACTTGCAAGCTCAACAGGCGGTGGTGGACCCGGTTGTTCAAGCTCGGGCAGATGAGGAGGCGGTGGCTCTCTGGCTGGAAGCTCAAATGGACGCAGCTGACCAGGCACTAGCTCCAGCTGTTCAAACTCACTCATGCAAATGGGACGTCCAAGGTGGCGCTTGAGTAGTTCATGCACGACGAATCTCTCGGGTACCTTGCCTTGCGCATCAACGAATGAAACTCGCGGGTTGGCGTCGCTGATACTTTGGAGCCTGTTGGCATTTTGATGGTGGCGTGGGCATTCATCGGCTCCAATCAGAAGAATTGTGACGTGAGACCAGGGTGAGCTCAGAAGATCAAGTTCAAAGTCGTCGATATCCTGGACTTCGCCGTCGAAAACCAGTAGAGTACGGAGCTTTGGGGTTTGCGGCCCAGCTTGCCAACCGTAGATGGGGTGGAAGATCGCCGTGCTGGAGTGTTTCTGGAAGAATCTTTCTTTCAGACTCTGCCATCCTATCATGACTCGAGCGCGGCCGCCGAATTTGACGTTCAGCCATTTATCTTCAAAATTGAAATAATTCAGATGACCAATGTTTTCGGCTTTGCTGGAGAATGTAGTGAGTTCGTAGCCTGATCTGTTCTGGTCGTGATTTGCCAGTGCTTGAGTGAACCGGCGAATAATAGATTGTGCCACATCTATTACCAAGTCAGCGACCATGCAGTCAACCCCAGGAAAATTTATAGCTGTATTTACCTTTGCCTTTTGGATGATTTGAGCCGACAAATTCATTGAGCAAATACTGATCATAAATCGAACGTCGGGGAGGACGATCCATCGAGCCCGAAACATCCAGCAAGATCATTGTCTCATCGGTGGACTCAGAGGGCTCGTTGAAGGTATAATCTTGAACTTTAGGTATTTGCTTCGAATATTCGGTAGCTGTTGTTTTTAGGAAGCATGTGTCGTAAAGAGAATGATAGATCGGGGGACACGGAACCGACTGTGCCATTCTGGTTCGTGCTTGGTTCAAAGTAGTGAAAAAATTGGGCCTCTCTCTTCCGCGAGTATTGCCTGACCGATGATTCAAGACCCATTGTAAACGCTCTTCCGCAGTTGTGTGAAATCCTCTCCACGTCGGTGTGATGCCCCTCCATCCTGCGGCTGCATCAATGGTAAATCTCAGTGGGCTGGAAAGATCTTTTGCCCAGGCGAGAGGAATTGGCTTAAAATAGCCCGCTCTGAGGAGGTGAAGATATTGCAAGGGCTTCTGATTGCGCATGTTAGTCATTGCCCGGGTCAATCGCATGTTGTCCTGATATCTGTAGACAACACTTTTGTCCTCATCACATGGCCACCTCCCACTTTCCTCTTTCAGGATGCTATCGCGAAGCTCACGTGCCCCAGCAAACAATTTCAATGTTTTGGAAGCAACTCTCTCCTCGGAAGTCTTGATCGAAAGGGCTTTTTTCAAGCTCGGCCTCCTCAGCTTTCCGCTGCTTTGAGGTTGACTGGTTGACGGGTTGATACCCAGAGCTGAAATTGATTTCTCAAGCTGATCCACATCCCAAATGCAAAAGGATGGCTCCAGTGCATCAACAGCTAGCTGTGCCTTGGAATTCAAGTCTTCATTCATTTCAATAGCTTGATGAAGAGATTTGGCGTGAAAGGTGGGATCGGGTCTGGGCATGGCAAGGTATCGTGAGCTCACGTATCCATAAGGCGAAATCACCTTCCCCTGGTAGGGGTTGTGATTGAAGAAACGGGCCCCCCAAACGTAACCATAATAATGTTTTTCGCCCGGATACATGACCGCTCTAGCCCACTGCTCTTGGATTGGTAGTCGTTCTGCCTTTTTCTGCACGTATTTGTGGATCGGACAATTGCAAGGATATTCACATTCCCGCTCCGGCTCGATCTCTGAGTTGTAGACACGGAACCTCGTCTGGATTGCCAGTCGCATATTTTGCACCTGCTGCTCATCGACCGCCCTTTTATTTGTAGCCTCGATGAGTGCATTTGTATGCAAGTTATCTGATACCAAGGACAAATCACGCTGGGACCTTGAACGGCTGGAGGAACAGCGGGCCGATGACAAGTTACGATGTTCGACTGGGTCGATCGTCGACTGCTCTGAGCAGCTTGTTATTGCCGTGAAACTCGGACTCGTAGGCCCGCCCAGGCTTATGGTGGGGGAAACCGATGGCCGGGATGGGCCAACATATTTGTGTCGGTTGTGATAATATTGATCCACGGCCTCGTTGATCGTATCGCATTGCTTGATGAAGAACGGGTGTGAGTAAACATGCGATCAAAAGACACCAGCAGTCCCACAGACTAGTAGATCAATACCTGGAGAAATACGACAGCTGTTTCCGCATTTGCCGCTGGTGCAAAAGACAGGAATCCAGCGATGGAAGTTTCAGATGGCAACATGCTCTTAGAAGTTCTAGGAGACGAAAAGGGCGCTCAAAGCGTTCATCGTGGGCGGTGCTGACAATGGGTGATTTCTATCCGCACGCGATGCGTCCACTTCAATGGCGCGTCATTTGAGCCGCAAATTGGGGAGATGTCCGGCGGCATGACTGTTGAACTTTAGTATGAAGAAGCCTGTGCACTCTCAGGAGCGCTAAGTGCTGCACGAGGATGAATGCCATCAAATGAACGTTCAAATGTAAGTGTAAACGAGTGGCTTAGACAAGCCTCATATGTCGGGTTCGCGAGTCAGTCCAGGGGATGGCTCCACGTGGGGCAGGTGACTGGTGGAACTCGTTTTGAGGCGATTACGGGGAAAACGAACCCTCTCTCTCGGCTTCTTGAGCCGCCAAGGTCTTTTTCTCCGTGGATACGAGTAGACAGGCAAATTAAACGCCGTCTGGGGGCGAGCTCATTTATCTCTTTGCATGTCTTGTCAATGCGATGATCATTGCAGAGCGGGGGTGAGGCCGCCGAGGCATCTCTTCCAACAAAATCTCCCATGGCCAACACTCAAAGGCAGTTGTCTCCGGGCGCCTGATTCGATCTTGTTGCATTTGAGCGCGAGCTCTAAAATTAGGATCCGAGTCTGTCGCTGGCGCCAGGCTCTAGTCAGCCTCTGCATCAGAGCTTCACGAGGATTAAGGACAAGGTCGTTCCGCACGGCCAGTCAGAACACCAACGAGAGTCACGTTGAACAATTCGGTGGCCGGTTAGTTCTCTCCAAGGAAATTGAAAGATATCCTGAACAGGCTGTGCTTTTCATTGAGTCCGCGCAAAGGACGTATACGTCTCGACATTTGGACTTCCCAGGTGCCAATCATTGAGCCTCTCAGCGCTACACATTGAAGCAAGCATCTTCGCGATTCCCTCAGAGCTCGTCATATTATGTAAGTTGGACCAATAGAGCTCACTTTCAGGTCCTATCTTGAGATGCGCACGACAACCGAGACCAGATGCTCGAAGCACAGCCGTTGCTCGACCCCGACGCCGCTGATCGTATTGATTCAAAAGACTTTCCACTTGTGGCAGTGACAGGCCTCCTCGCGTCGGACCATCGTTTTTTGGCGACACGAGTGGTCGCAAAAGATTGGTCAGTGCTGCTGCGGACTCGAGAGCTTGGTTCGCGCCCACTGCTCCGTGAGGGACCATCTAATTCAAAAACATTCATTAGCATGAAGCTCTGGCTCAACCGACAATTGAAGTCATGCAAAGACTCACCTTGTGTGCCGAGTCTCCTAGCAAAACGAGCCGACCGGAAAAGAATCGCTCCGCAACACCCTCTTCCAAAGCTGTCATGATAGTAAACCGTCGCTTCTTAAAAATCTCGTCAAAGATTGTCCCATCCGTGACGGTGAGACCGGCAACCTGCTGACAAAGTGCTTCACTTTCTTGCTCCGGGTATCGCTGGTAAGCTTCACCAGGTTTAAGCTCCCGCGTGACAAACCAGGACGTAACCCCACCGTGGCCGCTGAATACAAGCAATGACACCTCCGGTCGATAAATGGTGAAAGAACGACCTGATCCAATGGTGGCAACCGGGTCGGACATACCCCAAACACATACAAAACGAGGTTCAAATCCTACAATCGTTCATCTTCATTAGGAATCAATGGGTCATTGAGAACAAAGCCATTCCTGGATCCAGTCTGAGTCTGACTTACGGGATTCGGGGTTGATCGACTTTGGCGAGTCTTTCTCCATTTCCCGGCGAACAACCGATCTGACGCCATCTGCGCCAGCAAGAATATCGCAGGTGAGTTGACTTCCATCTTCGGCGACAATTTTTGCCTCGTTGTCTGTCTGCGAGACAGATGATACTCTTCTTGAAGAGCAAAGCTTGGTCTTGTCCTGGATACTTTCGTGCATGATCTGGAGTAATCGGTGCCTCTCCATCAACACACCACCATATCCGAGCCTAGAAACCTCAAATAGTCAATACCGAGGGGCTAAAGGCAAGTATTTCTGAAATCAAAAACAAGCAAACAAAGAACATACTTTTCCTCCATCACAGCACCGGGATTAAAGCTCGCATGGAGTCTCCCATCAGCATCGCGATGTTCCCACACTTGGCGCTTGACATTGTAATTGTTGATGGAATCAATCATGCCCAGTTGATCCAAGATCCGTAGACCGTTGGGCAATACTCCGACACTTGCACCAGCGGGCGGTGCGAACCGTCGATGAGCCTCCCACAGGCGATACGAAATCCCCGATAGCTCAAGCATCCTGGCGAGGGCGAGACCTGCCACACCTCCTCCCACGATCCCCACCGTGACGTGGTTATTTGTGAGTCCACCCATGGAATAATATTGGAAGCTGCGGCTCTCGTTAGAGAAAGCTGTGAGGATAAGTCCATCTTTGAGCACCCCTAGGTCACACAGACTCACTTGATGATCTACATGATCTAGTCACATGATGCCTTCTTTGGGCAAGCTTCCCCACCAAAATGGGGCTTTCCGGTTGGGGCCGTGCGGGACGCCTAAATATGACCCACTGCGGCGTCAAAGGCTAGAGTCAAGATGAACTGTGGACTTGGGAGCTTGAACCAGAAAAAGGACAATGTGAGGAGGAAGTCAGCTCAAAGAGCCTAGTACTGAGAAATAGAGGAAGGAAATAATTCCAAACTGGATGTCCTTGCGGCACGTCGGTGACAACATACCATAGGTACGAAGCAGCGTCCACCTTCTTCCTCCTACGCGACCGGGCGCGAGCACTGACAAATAAACCTGAACCCATTGGATCTGTACTCATGTCTCTGCTTTTGTAATCACTTTCATCGCCTCTAAGATGTATGCATGAAGAGCTCATCCCTTCGTACAAGTATTGTTGGATATGTTTCTGCAGCTAAGACACGACTGGGATGTTTGCGTAAGTAATTTACCACTTTCCGTGACTTGGTTTTTGCGCTTTGAATATGATCAAGGAAAGATCCTAGACAATATTAATAGAGCTTTGTCCTGTTTCTACAGTGAGTTATGTATGATCGGATGGAAACACTTTCAAAGAATCAATCAATCTTACCGAGTTGACCTATTATCTTTCCCCAAATATTAGAAGTTGTATCTAGTTAGGCTTGGCTTACGTGTCATTACTTAGGAACCCTTTGCAAAGCGATTCTGCTTCGATTTCACAGACATGAAAATTGGAATTATATTTATTGAAACTTCCAGAAGTAGACTGAGTCACTCGTGATCCATGTGGCATTTTCCTTCTAGGAATGCTGTCTACGGTATTTGGAATATTGGAAGGCTGACACATCCCAGTTCATTGTTCAAAGCATTGCATACATTGTACGACTGATCATTGTGATTCATCATGCAGGACTTCAAGACACGTTTTATCCCTTGTTTCCTTGGTTCAAGTGACTTTGTTGAAAGTGGAACTTGAACTGTTCATTGAGGCATGGAAGCAGTCAGGTTCCAAGGCCCGAGGTTGTTGGTTACTTAAACGATAAGGCTTTTGCTTCGTTGTTCTGCCAGATGTGACCGAATCTTCCAAAAGTCGAATTCGTTAGGCCTCTTGAACTCATGAAGGAGCGAAGTTCGTATGGAAGAGAAAACCTGCACTGTGGTCACCAAGTAGAACCCACTGGTTTGGAACCACCTACCTGTGCAGTCTGCCAAGTCTCAAC
The DNA here is from genome assembly GCA_023626555.1 of Penicillium sp. PF2412A. Taxonomy (NCBI): domain Eukaryota; kingdom Fungi; phylum Ascomycota; class Eurotiomycetes; order Eurotiales; family Aspergillaceae; genus Penicillium; species Penicillium sp. PF2412A. The sequence continues at coordinate 225,514 of JAMAHA010000041.1, read as the reverse complement.
AAGGACCAGTCTGGAGATCATTCCAGGCCATGGAAATCTTACCAAGCCCTTCAGCAGGAATGGCATTGGATCCCAAAATCACCTTCTTTGGAGAAAAAAGGCTGAAGTTTGTGAATGCCCTATTCGCCTGGGGCAAGAAGCTTTCACACGTGGACGCCGATCTTCAAGAAGCCGTCCGGTTCCTACATGGCCTCGAAGTCGACTTTGACCAATTCCGACTGCTGGTGGAGTCCGAACACACAAATTACTGTTTCCCTTTGAAGTGCCAAATCATCACCCACACAATTCAAGATGCCATGGACACCCTACAGAGACAAACTCTCTTCACTCCCGGTGAAGTTGGTCAGATTCTAGAGATGATCGCGCAACACATCGGCCGCCTCAGTCTGAGCAAGCAGGAAGGTATTGACCTATATGCGGAGCATATGGATCGAGAAGCCGAGAAAGTAAATTCATTGTGGACATCAAGAATGACGCTGTTGGATGCCAAGGAGGAGACGCGGTGTCGAAGGCTACAGGAGATTTGGGAGCGCCTTCACTTTACCCTGCCCGACTGCGCATGTCTTCAGTGTGTGCGTGGCGCTTGACCGCTCCAGAGGGAACCTTGCCTGCGGAAACAACGATACAGATGCATGTGCGTGGCTGGTTCTGCTCAGTGTCGACTCTCCGGTCTTCTCGGATTCATCATAGCTGTCGATCAAACCTTATCCGAGCCCGAGACTCCGCGCGCATCCACGCGAGCGGCGAAGTGGGCAGTGTAATCGAACCACAGTTCCAAGCACTTTTATTCCTGGCAAATCGATCCTGCGGCAGCGTCGGAATCAAGCCAAGATCGAGTCTCTTGCGCGACTGAGGTTGAGGGAGGCGCGGCAGAGCATGAAGGCCTACGTAGAGCAAGGGATGCCAAGAAGCCGAGAACACAGCCACAAAATCAAGTACGCGGACATCCTCCAGGCTGAGGGCAAGGGGATGTCGTAATGTTTGTTTGATCGGAGAACTCTGGAGGAAAGAGCACGAAAGAGGAGTGCATGAACATACATCTCAGAATCAAATTATATTCAATCAGGACCCTTTCCCGAGTGGTGTTGCCGGTAGCTGGTTGTGTGTTCAGTGAGGTGAGCTCGGAGCAGTGAAGACGAGCAAGTCGACTGGAAGACGAAAGTTGGGCTTGGCAAAATGCGGCCTGCTGACACAGCACATCCGATGGACTCGATGGACTCGATGGATCCAGTCCAGTCTGCAAAAGCGGGTCTGTCCATTGGACGGTCAGCCAGGTACGTTGTACCACGACTGAAAGCGGTTGATCTATTTCGAACAAACCAAGTCAAATCAGGTCAAAGAGGACTGTCGCACCAGCAGATCCCAGGCACACGATAAACTTCCAAGTTCAATTCGAGAAATCTTCACCCTTTGATCCACCGATACCCCACAGGATGACTGGAGGATCAGTCTACTACCGTACTCTCCACGAGATCCAGTCTCCACCGTCCGAGGGTACCGCTGCCGTCCGGCTCTTATCGCCGTTATCGCCCACGCCGATTGCCCCGCTCGCGGGTCTGGGCGATCTGGAAGTGCGGCCGATTCCGGCGATGACTTACGTCAATCCCCACGGGTGCCCTGGGTCCCCCAGGAACTTGCCCAGAGAATGCAAGGCTTCTGAAGCTCTCATGACGCGAAGACCAGACAAACAATACTCGGTCTGAATATCCACATTATTGATACCACGATACCACATTCATACGACAGAATAAAAGCGGCAACGATCCCTGGCATTCCACAATGTCTTATCACGCAGCGATCCAGAAAATCATGGGGCTGGCCTCGGGGAGTCGGTCAGACAGCAGCCCAAAGCTCCAGTTTACGAAGAATGGCACTTTTCATATCTCGGTCTTTAACGACCTGCACTTTGCAGAGGGTCAGTGTGCGGTGCGGTGCAGGCTGATCGATGGTCCCGTTGTACACGGTGCACGGTGCACGGATGCTGATGTTGGTTTCTGATCTAGATGCCAACAACGATGTCAAGACCCAGGATGTCATGACCAAGCTCATTGGGATGGAAGATCCCCAGCTCATCGTCGTGAACGGGGACTTGATCTCGGGCGAGGCGACGAAGAGTAACAACTCGGATCAATTCATTCAGCAAGTCTTGAAGCCACTCAAACAGGCCGAGATACCATGGGCATCCACGTACGGCAATCACGACAGCGACGGCAACTTGGACCCCCAACAGGATATATATGACCACGAGAAGACATATGCGAAGAGTCTGACGAGGAGCATGATCTCGTCGCCGACCGCAGGAGTCACAAATTACTATCTGCCGGTGTATACGCGAGGGGGCTCCGAGGACACCCCTGCTCTTCTTCTCTGGTTCTTTGACTCTCGCGGTGGTAACTACCCGACAAATCGGGGACAAGATGACCCTTCGGGCAGACGAGGCGATTGGGTGGATGCCGAGGTATGAATCATGTGACGATCTTTTCATCAGCCCCAAGCCATACCGGATGAGAGTTGAGAGTCTCTGACATTTTTCCTGCAAAGGTGGTCAAATGGTTCCAAGAGAAAAACAACAACTTGACCGAGGAATATGGCAAAATTGTCCCCTCCCTAGCATTTTACCATATCCCCGCGCACGCCATGGCCAAGTACCAGGATGATTATTACGACAACCGAACAGCTCCCGGCATCAACGGCGAGAGTGTGGTGCCTCAAGGCGGGGGTGCAACCGAATACTCCGGCCAGGACACCCGCTTCATGCAGGCATTGCTCGAAACTCCCGGGCTCATGGCCACCTTTAGTGGCCATGATCATCTGAATGACTGGTAAGCAGAAGACGCCAGCGCAGACGTCTATTTGAGAACCCCGGCTCATCTTGTCTCCAGGTGTTTCAAATGGAACAACGGCATCAAGGACCAAAACCTCACCGGCAATGGACTAAACATGTGCTACGGCCGCCGTACGGGCTATGGTGGTTATGGAGATGTCCTACGCGGGGGAAGACAAATCCTTCTACGCGAAAAGCATATGGACAAGGAATTCGACACCTGGATTCGACTGGAGGATGGAAGCATTTCCTCCGCCATCACACTCAATTCGACCTATGGTCAGGATCGGTACACTGAGCGGGAAATGAGCATGTTGCGAGTGCAGGCCTCTGGCAGTCAGGCTCTGCAATCTAGCACTCTCCTACCGTTGTTGATGTTCTGGTTGTTTGCGCTTGGAGTACAGTACATGAGACGCTTGTAGATACCAAATTTTGAAATACCCACGAGGAATGACGAAGACAACTTCGCTTTATACGCATTATGACGGCGTGTGTACTTTCATCGCACATTGTTGCGATTTCATCCCCTTTACCTTGATATTCGTCCAAGGAGCAAAATAACAGACACAATGTTCATTTTCTTACCTCACTCGATCGTGTATCTACTCGACCACTGCATGTTGTATTCAAACTTGATTGTCGCCGCGGTCGGTTCCGAACACATCACCGAAGCAAAGGACACAGCCACACATTCCACAAAGGAGTGATCGAGGTGGGACTCGATGATCGGGCATCTACTCCACCCAAAGTCAATCAAGTGGATCTCAGTGTGTGTGTTCGCCCTCCACTTCCGCAGGTTCCGCGAGACACGGTCACGAGATTGACTCAGTCCCTTGTTTTACACAATCACATTGTTAAACCATCCCCTAGATTGCAAATTTGAGCAAGAGACGTTGCTCGTGGGATGAAATAAGAATGAGATATTCAGTGAATTTGAAAGCAGGGCTAAAACATGGACAGTAAAGAGACATCCTCATTAGATGGAGAGAGAATGGTGTGAATATGATTGTTCAAGCCTTGTTCCCACCAATCCAACAGAATCGGCCTCTAATGTGTCGTTTCTAGAGACTCAAAGATGGGAAAGACCGTAAACTTGTCGAGCAAAACCCCATTAGTGTCTTCTAAGGGCCTCGATTGACAACAAATAGGTTGGAAGACTCACAATAAAGTAGAATATTCATCAAATCGTCAAGTCCGTCGAGACAGTCGTTCATCGGCATGCACCGCATCTCGCGCTGGGTCCAAGCCAAAAGCCCAGTGTTCAACCAGGTCGGCAGTAACTCCCGCAACAGCATCGTATCGTAAAATGGCGTCTTCCAGACACCCTCACACACTCATGCACTCACGCAACTCCCGTGCCCCTATCATCCATCGCCTCTGGGTCCCCGGCACAGACTAGGGCCGCACGTAGTCGTAGTCGTAGTCAAGCGAGGCAACGTCTCTCAAGCGTCTTCACATACCCACACACTCACGCAACTCCCGTGCCCCTATCGTCCGTCGCCCTCGGGCCTCCGGCACGAGCTCGGGCCGCACGTAGTCGTAGTCATAGTTAAGTGAGGGGTTCAGTCATTTCTCGGGGCTTTGTGGCCTCCAGCAGCAGGAAGACGGCAGTATGGCTATTGAGCAATGAAATGGACGACTCTCATTGGACGCAGCGAAGATGAGTGATGAGTAGATGATGAAATTTATGCATGCGTAATGGTAGAGTATGAATGGGCGATTGGATAACAATACAATGTTGATGGATGCAAGGGTATAACCTGCGACAATGATGATGATGATGATGATGAAGAAGAGGAAGACGAAAAAGGCATCATACAACATAGTGCGGCAAAGATGGAGAGAAATGTGGGGCCAGTCAATAAGGTAGTAGGTGACCGCCTGCCTGGCAGAATGCGCCTCTCATCCTATCACAAGCGCTAAGTTTTGTGACATTCCTAGGAAATGCGTGGTTTACAGAAGGATTGATATTTCTGCGGTTATGGATAATCTTGTGGTAGAGTATTTTTCAGTTCTTAGGAGGCTTTCCCGCTTTCTGCTATCCCACAAAGGCAGTACGGTGGAAGAGAGATTGAGTGGATACAGTTGATGCGGAGTCGCTATATAAGGTGCGTGGCTGACCAGAAAGGCTTGGCGTCTCGGCGCTGCTGTCATCCTGTCGGAATTAATAGTGGAGACTTATCCAGACAAAAAAAGTTGCTTACCTAGCTCTGAGCAACTTGCTCGATCTTTTTAAAGAGGTCCCGTCAGAGTATCTAACACTGACGAAAATTCCAAAAATCGAGGAACGCAGACGTGACAGATAGTAGATGGTCATCCACCCTTGTCGATCCACCCAGCAATCAGGCAGAAGACAGAAATCAGTCATCAAAATCAGATATAGCGTATGCATGAAGGCATGAGACAGCCCGGTCAAGTATTTCTAGCCTCCTGGCAACGACATCTATGTCAAACTCAAATCAATGTGAAGAAGAAACATCATGGAAAAATCCAAGCCTTCCGATCAACACAAGCGTGCTGCTTCCGCGGCTAGACACTGGGTAGCAAAGAGTACAGAGATAGGTAGTGAGCTACTGAAGATCGAGGATTAATATCTTAGTAATCCTCTTTTCAAGCTATACAGAGTTTGTCTTGAAAATTAAACCTGAATGTTTGAACTGATCAGTCATAAACCGCGAGAGACACCCCCGCAGACCCCATTTCAGGGTATAAAGGAGGTCTGAATCTTGTGAGATAGGCTGAAATCTCACTAGAAGAAGTCATTCATACGGGATTTAACCGTTCAAGTGTTGGTATGAAACGTGGTTGCGAGCCTTAAAACAGAGGAATTCAGAATCTCGATGATGTGTTCTACAATAGAGAAAGCGGTGGAAGGATTTTGTTATCGACCAACTAGTCAGTACCTCCTGCCTATCAAAATCCTGGTTACATGTACACTACCTACTACATGAGTACACTCCGCAATCAGTGCCTAACGGTGCCCGATCAGCTTGCATTTGACCTCCATCCAGACTTGATTACCGCTCATCTTTTTGCAACCAACCCTTACCGTTCTGTCAACCTCACGTACAAACCCAAATATCAACCCAATCTGCACACGAAGATGCAGTCGGCAACTCATACTATCGATCCAGATGGTGAAGTTATCATCGTCTTGCGCAATGCAAATAGTCCCTTTGCTCAACTGGAGGAAGGTGCATACACCAATCAAGGTGTTGAATCACCTCAAATATCATTTGACAACCTCGCAGGCTCCGACGGGTTGACTACGATATCAGAATTCAATTCTGAGCGGACAGAGCAGATTGCTAAGACGACAAGCCGAAAGAAAGATAAAAAGAAAAATGTGAAGAAATATAAAAGAAAACGTTCGGCTGAAGAGTCCACTGTCGAGCCTCCCACGGCTGAAGAGGCCGCCGCCAATGGTGAAGAGTCTACCGCCATGGCTTTCATTGCCGAAGAGTGCCCCGTCTATGCTGAAGAGTCCACTATTGAGGCTCCGATTGCCGAAGAGCCTGTTACCGAATGCGACATAGACCAGAATTGCTCGCGTATTCAGGTTTCCGCAAAGCATTTGATGCTTGCTTCGCCTTTTTTCAAAAGACTACTCACTGGAGGCTGGAAAGAGAGCGTTACTTACTTCCAGAAGGGGTCAGTGGAGATCATTGCCGAGGGCTGGGATATTGAAGCGCTCATGATATTACTTCGAGCTATTCATGGAAAATACCGCGACATACCTCGAAAACTGACACTGGAGATGCTTGCCAAGGTTGCTGTCATTGCAGACTATTATGAATGCCGGGAGGTGTTGGATCTTCTGGCAGAGGTGTGGATCGAAAAGATGGATGAGAAGATCCCGTCGGCAACTTCGAGAGATTTAGTTCTGTGGTTATGGATATCTTGGTTTTTCCGACTTCCTGAAGAGTTTCAATCATCTACCTCTATTGCTATGTCGCAGAGCTATGGTTGCATTGATACTCTAGGACTTCCGATCCCAGAAGATATTACAGGTGAGAGAAAGTGCACCATTCTGAATCCTTCAAAACTTACAGTATTGTAGCTCTGATGAATGAACGTCGAGAACTGGCAATCGAAAATGTGATGAAATTTCTCAGTAAAACACGCGAGGAATATCTACTCAACGCCCGAGGTTGCAGCTTTGAGTGTCGCTCAATCATGTATGGTGCTTTGGCTATTCTGTCAAAAGATCTCCTCAAGTCAAACCCTGAGCGCCCTTTTTCGAACTGGAGTTACGAGTTCTTCGTGCGCAAGATAAAAGCGTTCAAGTCACCAGATTGGTACGATCCACGCTCCAGGAATTCGGGTTACAAGCATAGCTGCGGCGATGCCGGCTTTGCACAAATTTTCGGGATTGTGGAGGACTCTCTTAAAGGGCTAGAGCTGAATCGTTCTCTCGCCTTTAACGTTGATGACTATGACGCCCTATTGCTATTTGACCATGACTGAAAATTCAACACGTTTCCCAATTTCAGACTTGCTGTACTCTTTTTGGTAGATTGCAAAATAGTCGTGGTCCTCCTATGTTGACATGCGAGTAACCTGGGATAAACAATATCTTAAAGATTTTCTAAAAGCTTAACTAATCTATAACCACGTTTATGGAGAATTGCCTGTGTATCTAGCCATTTACGACATGGCGGGAAATTAGAGCGGTTAACAAGCTCTTTGGACCAAAGACGAGCATATGTCAAATATGTGGCGCGGGTCAGGGCCTCCTCGCTCAATTCAATGTCAATGAATTCAAGCAGTAAGACTCTTACTATACTACATAAGAGTTTTGATGGAGTGGCACTCACTAAGGAAAGGGGCTGAAGGATTCTTCATCGATTGGCCAATCGATATCAAGATTGTTAAATATTAGAAGCCCACACATATACTGCTACCACTACGCTCCGGAATAGATGCCCAACAGGAAACGGTGGAATTGATCGGCTATCTCCTCATACTAGGTCTGATCGCGAGAGATGATCCGACCTCAAGGTAAAATTCCCTTACGAGATACGCTCGAATGTGATTCAGCTTCGAGTTGATCTAGTAATTACGTAAATACTAGCCAAGAGACAGTCTTTTGAGGTTGCGAAGTTATCTTAAAGATCTATGATGAAGGTTCTCTGTAAGTAGACAGGCATGAAGAGCCTGGAATTCCGTCAAGCCGACTGACTAATACTCCAGCTCACGATCTTGGACCTCAAATGTCAAAACCACAAGGCTCAAACTTACAGAGACACCCTTGTATACACTACTATGCAGCAGGTCCAAGCTCTGCAATAATGCTTAGACTATGAAGTTTGATTCCATTTAAAGAAATTCAAGTTCATCGATGTGTCCTAAGGCATCAACTCAGGCCTTCAATGCATCCATACCGTCCAACTCTCCAACGTGACAATTCCTGTCAATCATCACAGACCTCATTCCATTCATTGCAGTACACAGATGACACGTCATAATATAAGTGAAAAATTTTCACTCATGCCGGCAAGAATTGACAATTGGATAGTTGAAGCGAGGTGAGAGTCAACAAGTACAACGGCGGAGGTCCTAAAAACACAGCCATCGGCGTGCACTCTTAGCTTTTTATTTTCAGATTGTGTCACCCGGACCCGGACTCAATTCCAGCTCCAACATTCCCAGTGATCTTACCAAGAGCGAGACCATATGCGATATTGCATTTGATAGTCGGAATTTGGACTCGTTTTTCCACTGCACGTGAAGCGCTGTTCGAGTTCATCCGGGCGAGGTCATTGGCGAGTGCTTTCAGTTCGGCTTTGCTGATGGCCAGGTTTTCGAGACTGGAATCGGTGACGATGTATTGAATTGCAAATGTAAGAGGGAGGAAGAGATATAATAAAATGAGAACCTTCATTTTGCAATGATTTCAGTTGGCCCTTTGTTGGTTCGGGGTGTGGAGGTCTGCGTTAACTTGTGCAATATGTCTGTGAATAAGAAGACTTGTTGTTGCTAGATTTTATAAATCGTATAAATCACCCACAGGACAGAGCAAGCTAGTCGCAATGTCGGATTTATGTTTGGTTTCTCGGAGATCGGGAGATCAGTGCTTGCCTGGATATATATGTGTAAGCTCTGTGTTATTCCAGTGATGCAAGGAAAGCAAATTCAGAGACGGAATTGAGTGCACTTAAAAAAGAGGGTTACATATGACAACGTTGAAGTGCGACCTGTCAAGGTAACACGGAGGGATTGAGCGGGTAGTAAGGTATACGTAATGAGTGCAAGTTGACAGCACCTTGGAGAAAGTCGCCGATTGAGCAACAACAAGCTGCGGAATCCAGCGCGAGACAATACTTTCAATAGAACCTCTTTTGTCATACCGACTGGTGCATCAAAATCGGTGGAAATTGGCATTCCTCCCAGAGCGAGGTTTAGACGAGGAAAGAAAGTCCTAGTCTACTAGACCATAAGGGCAGAAATATATCCTACCCAATGTGGTGCTCATGTTGATAACAACCTGATGAAATCTGCGTTCAAGCTTTACTCAAGTCCAGCCCTTAGAATTCAAGCTCATTGACAACTAACTAGGTAGGACAAACGAAGTTCAACTCAGACGGCGCAATCACACACTGATTCCCATCTGCGGAGCACCCAAAAAAAAGCCAAAAGAGTTAGCGTTCCAAATCTTGCCAAAACCCGCCCTTGAAAACAATATGGCACGAGAAAGAAACCTACGGCAAGTAGTCGACAAGTCCCAGCTAGCCAGTATACACTGGACGGTCACGTTACCCTGGAGAATGTTGAAGTCCTCATCACCAAGTGAAGATTGAAGGATCCTCAGTAGTCCTGGACCGCTTAAATCTGCGGTCGCCTGAGGGCGGGAAAGCACGTGAAAGGAGGAAGCCGCCGAGGAAAAGTCCGAAGGAATGGAAAGTGCCAGACGTGGGAAGAGGAGGAAATGTCCGGCCCAGAGAAGAAGTCCGCCAGTGTGGAGCTTCATGGGGACGGATTGAGATGATCGGGCTCAGGGTATATGTTTCTAGACCGTGTGGTCAATAAGCTCTGGTTATTGCAATTCAGCAATGTGATCCTGGGGGGTCTTTTAGTCGACTCTGGAGAGTGGCAAGTCCAAAGAAAGGCCGAAAGAGTCTTAATAGGCATCGTAGGGGCTTCCGCCGTTTAAAAAGCTCAACATATATACGTGGTACCATTCTTACTTTAGCCCGGGAATATCAGAAGATGATCCAAGAAAGGGTATCGTAGGTGATTCTTGATGCGCAATTTGTGATACCATGCTATCGAGGTCAGGGTTGTCCCACCATGCCGAGCAGGTGTTGATATTCGGGAGGATTCCACGAACCAAATGAGATTGGCAGACTTCGAGTTCTACGAGAATATAGTTCCATGAGAATGTGTCAGATACACAGAGCCCCGTGATTCAAGTCAGAGTCGTACATTTTAGTCACTGGAATCGTTGATACGTTCGCACAGAGTGCTTTTCAAATACCAACGTCTGGATTCTCCCGTGGCTCGTTTTGGGTAGACTCAAAGGTACCCTGCTGCTCAAATTGTACGAAGAAGCAGATCTGAAATGTCTAATACGCCCCCCCTGCGGAATCTCAACAGTATGGTCATATGTCTCGACGGTGGCAATTTGTAGCCCTTCCATGTACTCTATGATCTGTCTGTGTCAGATGACAACCCAAGGCAGGTGATCTGTTCGGGTAACCTTCAAATGTCATCTCGAGGAAGAGCTTCAAGAGGTACCAGGGGTGCTTGCATGAAGATGGTGCCGAAATGAGGAAACCAAATCCCGAATCAGAGAGCTTTATTCAGTATTCACCAATGCTAGCGGTCCACTGGAAGCGACGGCCACACTGCGCCGAAACCCGGACATGCAATTCCCCCAGGCCATTGATCATTCCGACTGGAATCACATTTGGAACAAATCTCGGGAGACTCGGAAGTTAGCAAGAGGCGAAAAGCTTAGCTGTCGAGCAATCTCCACCATCACTGCAAAGGAGAAGGTGCTGGTGGAGGCAGTGGAGAAGCTCCGAGAGAAGGATGTGGACAGGTCAGAAATGACCGGTCAGGTTCACCTGCTCTTCGCGGAGCACCTGAGTCTTGCTTTGAGCGAATGCTCAATCCTATGCAGGCAAAGACGCTACCGATGGTTTCAGGAGTCCTAACCTAGTTGAATACGGAAACAAAATAGCTAACCATAGGACGTGATATCGAGTGACAGTATGAGGAAGCGCAACATGATTGCTCGATGTGTTGCAGCGGAAAATCACCGGGGAAAAAAAAAGAAAAAACCTCCGAAAGAGCCAAGGCTCCTTGCATCAAGGTCTTTGCATGTCAGGCCTGGATGGCACCGGTACCTGACAGTAAAGGTTGAAATATTGAGACATGCAGCACAGTGGATTGCACCCTTCTGAGAGAAATGAAATGGCCCCATTCACGGCCGAGCGGAATCGGAGACAAGTGGCAATTTAAGTCCTGGGAGTGACGCTGTCCCACTCCGGGATCTCTTCATCCTCCGTGCGGAATCGTGTCATATTAGAGTTGGGTGAGTGTCTGCAAGACCTGGAAATACTTCATCCTGATGATATTTTAGAGGCTAGTCTGTCTCCCAAAATGGAAACTTGCATCTACTCGTGTGTCAACCCAACCAGATGGGTCTACCTGACGGGTGCCTAGCCTCGTGTCATTTGTTGAATTGAAAATTTGTCCAACGGATACTCAGTTCCCTAGCAAATACCGATTGCCATCGCACTGGTCATATTGGAATTCGCGACCGAGTGGATAATTCATATGGCTTGGATAAGATCAGATCCATTCGAGATACTGGGTTTGATTGTTCCTGTCCAGGGATTGGTGGAACTGGATCATGCGAGCATGGTGTTAGTTTGGAGCAAGTTCGATGTAGAAATAGACCTTTCATCCAGCGTGTGAGATCGGATCTGTGCATCCGGAGGGTGGGGGGTAGGATTGCTGGGAAAAAGGGAAGATCGACAGACGCTTGACCCCACTTGGGTGATGAACACGAACGACCGAATGTGGGAATTGGAAGATTCGCGTGACTACCTGTGCAGAGTAGAACTCGACGACCGTCCAGGCCGTTGTCTTTGGACTCAAACTCCAAAGGCCCTCGAAAGGGGGACGCCAAGGCCACGCTACCTTTTGGTCATCCGGGGAAGGGAGAAACCTTATCACTTCTTTTTGCTCTCGAGGCGCTGGTCTCCCCTTGCTCGCTCAAAAACCTCCGATGCCCTCATGTTGCCTTACTCATCGAGGTCCAGGTCGGAAGTACACAGATGTCCATCTGGCAGGTGCATGATTTCGTACCTATACATGCAAGGTACAAGGGCGACCTAGTTATCTCGGCACCGCACCGAATTGTCCTGCGTTGACCCCTACCTACCGCCTGTTCCTTAGTCTGGGATCTGTGAACCCCTGATCGACACTGTCATGGATGCATCTCGAGTCGAGGCAAAAAGACTATTCGTTGAATGCCCGCTACCTCAATAAAGAACTCTTGGAGTAGGCTCACGGCGGTACGGCGGTGAGAAAACGGTGTTGGTCGGGTAGATTTTGCTCCCTCCAGACTTATGCCACGCCACTGTTGCAATAGTCTGCTCTTGATTCAGTAGTGTGCTCGCACCACATACTGTCGATCTCCCAGCATGAGACCCGCTAAATTTGACTTAATGGCCGGAGATCCCGGCCAGGACAGGGTCTCTCAGGCTGCCAGTGGGTCCCCGAGGAATTGGATTAGAGCCCTAATTGTTTGCTTTGCCTTCGAGTTCTCTGCCTGTGATCCACTTTGATAGAGCCAGGATGGATTGATCGTCCAGTCAACACTGCACGTAGGAAAGTACGTGTATCTCGACCATGCAGGCTCACTCAATTCATCCCTTCCAAGCAGCCAGACGCCTACCTGATTGAGCAATTTCAAAATACTTTTCCAGTCTTGTTGTTGAATGGACCGGTCCAGTCCACCATGTGTGAGGCCCCCTTTCTGCTAGACTCACTTCGGAGCGATCCGACCGTTTCAGAACGCAATTTCGGGTGTCGATGGGGGCAATGCGAAAGTTCGCAGGCAGTCATGCACTGCTTTGGTACGGTCAACTGACGAAGATGGGACAGATCGTCGGCAGCACTCGGTTATGCGAGTTGTGCATGTTGTTGACTCGACAGTGGAGGACCTTGATTCCAAGGCTTCTAGAGTCCGAACGAGAGGGTACTTTAATCGCCTTTTTCCCTCCTGAGCCATCATTTCATACGCTTACAGTGCTTCAGTATCTCGTATCTCGTCTTTCTTGCTCGTCATTGTTTTCGTGCCGTGTTCGGCGTCCACTCTTTTTGAGATTTCCATCTCTGGTCACTCGCTGCACGCAGTATCTCATTATGAAGCAATCTCTCATAACTTCTCTCGCCGCTCTTGCGGCCTCGACCTCCGTGAGTTCTCGCCAGCGTCAATAGGATTGCTTTGAACAAGGGCGCGTTGCTAAATCAACATATGTCATGCAGGGAGTTTCCGCCTCCGAGAGCCTCCTCAGCATCCCAATCGGACTCTGCACGGCAATCCTGGGAGAGACCGAGTGCCACCAAAAGACCACCAGCAATGGACTGATCGATGTCCCCGTGAATGGATGCTTGGCGGCATTGGGTAAGGCCAAGTGTGATCAGGTCTCCTCGTCCGCCAATGACCAGGGCTCCCTGATCAGTGTTCCCGTCAATGTTTGCCTGGCTGTGCTGGGCGAGGCTCACTGCAAACAGAGCCAGAACTCCAATGGCGGTCTGATCAACATTCCCGTCAACCTGTGTCTCGCTGTCCTAGGAGAGGTCGAGTGCAAGGATCACTCATCTCAGCCTCTCTCTGCCGGTCAAGGTGGTGACCATGGCCATGGCAGCGATGGGGGTTCACTCATCAATGTTCCCGTCAACGTGTGTGCTGCTGTCCTCGGCGAGGCGCACTGCCAGCAGAGCACCAGCGTCGGTGGATTGATCAGTATCCCCGTCAACACATGTCTGGCAGTTCTCGGCGAGGCTGAGTGCAAGAATTACTCCCCTCGGCCCTCTTCCGCTGGCCAAGGTCACGGAAACGAAGGCGGCTCTCTGATCAATGTACCTGTCAGTGTCTGCGCAGCGATTCTGGGTGAGGCTCACTGCCAGCAAAGCACCAGCGTCGGTGGGTTGATCAGCGTTCCCCTTGACACATGCATTGCTGTCCTTGGTGAGGCGGTTTGCAAGCAGTACCCATCGTGCGACGGCGGAAATGGAAGCGGCAATGGTAATCACGGTGGCCACGGCGGTGATGGCGGTAACGGTGGCTCGCTGATCAATGTTCCCACCAGCGTCTGCACGGCTATCCTGGGCGAGGCTCAGTGCCAGCAGAGCCCTGGATCTTCTGGCGGTCTGATCAGCATCCCCATCGGTGCGTGCATTGCTGCCCTTGGCGCGGTCGAGTGCGATGGCTATCCTTCCGTTACCAGTGGCAAGCCTGGCTCTATTCCTCCTCCCACCAGCCTCCCCGGTGGTCCAGCTGGCGGAGTCACCGGTACCGCCGCCATGACCATCCCTACTGGTGGCATGCCATCCGCTACTATTACCTCTTCGTGCACCGATGCAGTGACCACTGCTCCCGTTACTTTGCCTTCTGGCAGCTCTCCTTCTACTGGTGTGCCCTCTGGTACCGCTCCTGTTGTCTCCACCGGTCCTGGCTCCGCTTCATCTGGCGGCGTTGCCACCAGTGCCATGTCCACCGGTGCCTCTCCCTCTGGCCCGGGCTCTGCCACTACCTCGCCAGCAGCTGGGGTTCCTACCGGCGCTCCCGTCGTAAGCTCTCCTTCTGCTTCCGGCTCTCCCTCTAGCTCTCCTTCTGGGTCTCCCGCAGGACCTGGAACGGGCTCTTCAGGCTCTAGCACAGGCTCTGCTGGTTCTCCCTCAGGCTCTCCCTCAGGCTCTGGCGCAGGTTCTTCGGGCTCTTCCTCAGGCTCTCCCGCAGACTCCGGCACCGGATCTTCAGGCTCTCCTTCGGGCTCCGGCACAGGCTCTTCGAGCTCTCCCTCTGGCTTTGGCACCGGCTCTTCAGGCTCTCCTTCGGGCTCCGGCACAGGCTCTTCGAGCTCTCCCCCTGGCTTTGGCACCGGCTCTTCAGGCTCTCCTTCGGGCTCCGGCACAGGCTCTTCGGGCTCTCCCTCTGGCTTTGGCACCGGCTCTTCTGGTTCTCCCTCGGGTTCTGGCACCGGCTCTTCAGGCTCTCCCTCGGGCTCTGGTATGGGCTCCTCTGGTACCTCTGGAAGCATGCCCTCTGGTGCTGGTGCAGCATCTGTGGGTGCTCCCACCCTGTCTGCCGCTCCCGCGCCCTCCAAGTCTAGCGCCTCTTCGGCCATGAGCACCGACACTGTGACCGCCATTGTCATCCCCGCCGGTGTCAAGACTTCTTCGATGCACCGTGTTCCTTCGCCTACCCCATCCGCATCTATCGGCGCCGGCCATGGCTCTTCGGGCTCTGGCGCCGCTTCTGGTGCTGCTCCTGGCTCTTCAAGCGTTGGCTCCTCGGGCCCCGGCAGCTCCTCTTCGGGCCTGCCGCTCTTCAACGCGGCTGGTCGGGCCTCTTTCTCCAGCCTTGCCGTTGTCATCGGCGCCCTTTTCGCAGCCTTCATGCACATCTAATCTTCTGTTCTTCGTCTCGTCTCCCCCGGCGAGCCTGTACAAGTACGCACGCGGCTAGTGTTTCTTTTGTCTGGCCGACAGTATTCACATATTAACGTTTTTTCTTCCTGTCCATTGGGTTGTTGCTGGCTGGGAACTTTCTGATCTTCTCAATGACTATTACCTTACATCCCTTGATGCTCTGCAGGGATGATAGAGTAGAATTCTTGATGTTGTGCTTAATTTTACACCTGTTAATTTAATTTCTTTCAAGATTATCTTCGTCATTTTGGCTAGTAGACCGTGACCGTCTCACTGTTTTAGGTGTGGTTCTCGGAGAACGCAAGTCTCAAAATTTTGGCCAACGGCCTCTGTTCAGCGTAATCTCCCTCTGTACTGACAGGGGACTCTAAATGAGAAAGCCGCAGCAATGAAAAAGAAAGTCTGATTTGCTGCTTATCAGAAAAGAAATAACACCGGGGATTCCCCTCAAAGCAAAGAAAAAGAAAAAGAAAAGGAAATGAACGACTGCTCTTAATGAGAAAAAGTCAACAATACGGAAGCGCCAAGATCTCAAAAGATCCCCCCCAAAAAGATATTCAACCAACGAAAATTTCCGCTTCCTCCGCTCAGCACACGCGTCAAACGCCCGGAAGAGTCTCCTACTCTCAAGCACGACGTACCACACTCATCGTATGGCCGTCTTACGAGGCGGCTGAGGAATGGCCCTCCTCACATTCGCCTTGGGCAACGTCTTCCTCAGCGCCGTCACTGTCTCGGCCAAAAACAATCGCCCGCTATTATCCGGCGCCGTGCCTGTATAAAGCACACTGGCCACCCACATCCCACTCAAGCGGTGATCGGTAGCCGGATTGAACGCCGTATCTTTGACAATCGTCTGTCTTGCGATCCATTCATTCGGCGGACGTACGAAGAGGTTGGTGCCTGGTTGGTACGGGTTCGACGTGCGGATGTTGTACTCGATGAGATAGGTTGCGTCGAGGGTGAGGCCGCCGTTGCAATCGACCACGATGACGAGAGCGACGAAGGGGGGCCAGCGGCCGTTGTCGGCCAGGGTCATGAGTGCGAAGTCGTCTGTGAAGATCATGGGGAGGGTGGAGCCGGTGTCGTACATGAAGGGGCGGTTGATGGTGGATTGGGGGTTGGCGAGGTTCCAGCTTAGGTTTGGGGTATGCGATCTGCCGGGGACGCGGAGATAAAAGTCAATCTGGTGGTGAGAAGATGAGAGTGTTTAGATTGACTGTGATTAGTTTTGTGGGGTGTCCTTGGAGACGGAGGCTGTGGAGGAGCTGATATTTGTTATTCTCTGGTGGTGGGACGTACGTTGTGATGGTGATCATTAGGCGCGATCGGTTCGATGGTGCTTCTCCAGGCTGGATAGTTATACTGGAGTTGAGGGAGGGTTCCCGGGCCGTTGAGCTATATCGACGCGAGAATTGCAAGGCGTTAGAGATTTGATTTTTTTTCATTTCCTTTTTTTTCCCCTTTCGGCTTTGATTCCCTGCCAAAAGAAATTTTGCGTACTCACCCCTTCGACCCAAAAAGACTCGCCTCCACATTTTTCATTCAGTCTCTTCGTATCTTCCCAGCTCTCATCAAACTCAACAGGCCCATGAATACACCTCCCAGACGACCAATATGTGACCATACCCTCCATCCAAGTGAGACTTCCATCGCGGTAGGCGTCAATCAGAGCATTCACATTCACAGCCTGTTGATGTGAATCCTTGGTCTTTCCCAGCCGCTCACGAATCATCTCGAGATACTTGACTCGAATCACCGTGTTGCGACTCATAGCTGGGTTCTCCGACGCGACAGCCTCGTCTTCCTGCTTTCGTAGTTTCTTGTATCTCTTGAGCTTTTCCTCCCAGATGTGGGGCATGACTCCATCTTCGATTCTTTCTTTGCATCGTTGAATGACCTTGTCAATGTCCCTGGAGAGAGGTATCAGTCAGCACTGTCAAACAATGCTTGAATCTGTAGGGAGAAGGAAAGAGCTCTAGACTGCAGATAGCATCCTGACTTTTCATCGAGATCATTATCGGTTCCGTCCCAGTCTCGGGGTATCTCGGTGGGATCTGTAATAGGCGGATTCACAGGGCCATATCTCATGTACGGCTTGTGAAATAAATGCTCTTCTGTAGCGATCCTTGAAGCATTTTCGATGGTGTCAGGAGTATCTCGATGACGAGGCTGCTTTGCTGCACGCCAAGGAGTCTGGCGACGTCTTTTCTTTGACTCCATCATTGATTCCTTGGGAGATGGGACATTTGAGGTTTGAAATGGGGGTTGAGTGCTATTTGACAAAGAGAAGGGATTTGGTCTGAGAGTTGAGCTCCGGCGTAAAAAAATATGCAAGTGACTGGATTGTATTTGCGTCGAAACTGACTAGCGATAGGGTGCAAGTGGAAAACAAAAATGTAGCTTTGCCCTGGTTACTTCATCATGCCTGAAAAAGAAGGAAATTGGGCGAGTGGGAGATCGAGCTTGACTGTCGACTCGAGCGAATGTAAATCAGATGGGGGATTCCGATACTTCATCAGAGACGGAATTTTGTTCTTTGTTTATCGTGGTGTCCACGAAGGAATCTGTATGGGGCTTCATGATTGTCGAACCAGGCGCGAGAATTCTTTGAAGTCTCTTTGAGTCATCCACTCAATCCAGCCAAGAAGTGAGATTCTTTCTTTCACATCAAGGGAGTAGAGATCTACAAAACAGCGCCACAACTGCGCTTTACGGTCACAAAGACTCGGTCGAGGCGGTTGGCTAGACTGGTTTCTCCGAGCGACTTGCAAGTTCTTTGTTCAGCCAGATCATCGGCGGAAAGGACTCTCTCCTAATGACCAGTTTGTCTAGGAAGATTCAAGTTGGGAGAATGCAAGATTATAACCCAGATAACTAGTCGGATGATACAAGTGACAGTGGTCAGAAACGAGGCCACTGTCCATTGATCAGATTCACGTTTCGGACTTGCAAAGACACAAGTGAGGACATCCTCCAGCCCCACCGAAGCTCACACGTGATGGAGTCTAACGCACGTGTAGACTCGGCTGATCGTTCCTCCGGCTGTGGTGACCGGTTGCTAGATTGGGACGAGGTAAAATTCCGGCCATGCTGTGTTAAGGACAAAGAGAAAAGCATAACAGAATGCTTGAATTTTTGCATTACCCTAATTCCAGAAATAAAATTGATAGTTCCTATCGAAAAATGTCGAGGTGAGAATTCTCTGCGGCTACTCGGGGTCGTTGCTGCTATCTCGAGCGACTGTAAGTTGTGGGTGAAACGGGGCTGCTGCAAGTTTCAGTCATCAACATGTGTGACCTGATGGAGTAATTACCCAGCTATGAACTCAGCCCCAGCAGATTGATCGCTGGTGTCAATTTGATTCATCCCACTGGTACATCCAGTCGGTTGTTGTGTGTATAAGTCAAGCTGCCCTTCAGCTTCCGTCGCGGACGCCCAATCGGGAGGATTCAACGGCTGGCGGGCCGGCCCCGCCCAGATCTCCACCGTGACACCCGTCATGCGAAGCTGTCTTCTGACACGTGTGAGCCTCTGCTTCTTTCCCTTCATGCAAAACCACATATTGAACCACTTTCTCGAGTGAAATCGACCTGTCTTGTATATCATATACTCTCCTATTTTGTATAGCTTTCGAACCCTCATCATGTCATCCAACACCAACCCCATCGTGATGACACAGCTTCCGCTCGACGAAGAATCCCAACTACGCTATAGCAACGCCGAGTTGCACGAATACTTCGACACCATCAAGCTTCCGCAGCACTATCGGGACTCGGTCGTGCTGACAGATGCGGCGCAGGCGCTCACCATAGAAGAGGGACTACCTCTCCTCAAGGCCCTGACCCGACATCACACCTGCAACGTCCCGTTCGAGAACCTCGTGCTGCATTACAACACCAAGAAAATCGTCACCCTCGATCCAACCGCACTCTTCAACAAGATCGTTCGTCGGCGACTGGGTGGTAGATGCATGGAAAACAACACATTCTTCGCAACGGTGCTCCGATCCCTCGGCTACGAGGTGCGCAATTGTGGTGGCCGCGTGTCACGGGCCATGAGTCCGTACCCAGACGTGCGGCGTACCCAGAGCAAGACCTACGATGGGTGGAATCATATGTTGAACCTAGTGTGGCTGGGAGAGGAATGGTACGTCGTGGATGTGGGCATGGGCGCCATGGGGCCGAATCTTCCTTTTCCGCTGCGGGACGGATTTGAGACGGTGAGCATCGCTCCACGAGTGATTCGCATCCAGCACCGACCCATTCAAGAGACCTTTGCATCTCGCTCGGGTAGAGGACCGGAGTCGCCCAGGCTGTGGTGCTATGATGTCTGCTACAACCCTACCGACGAAGCGGGCCAGAAATGGGTGCCCGTCTACTGTTTCACGGAGACGGAGCTTTTGCCTCAAGACTACGAGGTGATGTCCTGGTTCACGTCGAGACATCCAAAATCCTTCTTCACTCAGGAAATCATGTGTACCAAGATGCTCATGGACGAGGAGAAAGAAGTCATCGTGGGGAACCTGACCTTGTTCAATGACACCTTGAGGGAGTCTGTCGGTGCGGATCGAAAGGTGACCGCTCAATGCAAGACAGAGCAGGATCGCCTGCAGTTATTGGAGGACATTTTTAACATTTTTCTGACGGATGAGGAAAAGGGCTCGATTGCAGAGGACCGAAGACTGGGGTAGATGGCCAAACTACTGGTGTCTCTCTTCGTGATGAATGGCATCCATTCGCAACGGTCGCGCCGCTAGCCTAATGCAGCGCCATTGGGGACATACCTGGAAATCGACTACAATTGTATTTCATGAACTCATGATGGAGCCGATGTAGTATGGTAGTTGAGTGGAATCTCCTCATGGCCCGTATCGATCGGTGGATCAGTCGTCTTTGGGTGATTATTTTTGCCTCAGAAACCGGGACAGGAGAGTCCTGCAGGACCAACCCCCCTGCCGAGGCCAATCTTTCCCCGCACACGCAAGCTTTCGCCATCTGAGAATGGACTTTTCCAACTGTTCCTTTCTTCCAACCCATACACGAATACCTCCAGCGGACATATTGCAGAGAACAAGGAGAGGTGCTTCTGGAATCGTAGGCTCCGATCCTGTTTGGTATCTCAGATCGATCTAGAAAAGCGAGACCCGATTAACCATCGCCTGCTATCATCATGACGGAGACTGCAGGCTTGACATTTCATGTAGCTATTACTGGTAGGTTCATCGCAGACAACGAAGGAGACATTCTCACCACCAGGGCTACTACTGACAGTGCATTATAGGTGCAGGTATTGCCGGTCTCGCGTTAGCTATGGCTCTCCACACCCAGGGTATCTCAATCATGCTCTACGAGGCGGCCAAAGAGTACTCCACTGTAGGGTGAGTCCATGTTTAGTGAGCCGTAGGACGACCCTACATTGCAAGTTGCTCCTACTGACCGTGATTGAAGCGCGGGCATCGGATTTGCCCCGAACGGCATGGGCACGATGGATCTGATCGAGCCACGGTTCCGACCTCTCTATGAAGGTGTTTGCGTAGGGAACAAAGGTGACCATGCGAAGAACGTCTTTTTTGAGTGAATGATACTGGAACCTGGCTTTGGTATGCTTGGTCCCGACTCTTTTTCTACCAGTTGTGGTGATTCCCACTGATCCGATCTGCGTAGGTCGTGATCGACCCTGGTATGGAAATTCAGCTTGGGGGCATCCGGAGTTTGTTCGCCGATCGGTAAGTTCAGTGGGTTCCTCAAAGTAAGGGTGAAACGCCTCGCAAGTCCTGTGGCTGATAACGAAAAAGGCCCATCGAAAGGCGTTGCTTGATATTATGACCAGCTTTATTCCTGTTGAAAATGTCCAATTCGACAAACGCCTCACGGGTATCGAGTAGGACAACAATGGTGTCACCCTTCAGTTTTCAGACGGCACAACCGCTGTTGCGAGCGTTCTGGTCGGGGCTGACGGTATTCAAAGCATCGCAAGAAGCCATGTTCTCGCCGATCGACCAACTCAGATCGCACCTGTCTATGCAGACGCATACTGCTATCGAGGTGTGATCCCAATGTCAGAAGCTTATGAGATTCTTGGGGACCTCACGGACGTTGCCAAGTTCTATTTTGGACACGGTCGAGGTGCGGTAACGTACAGAATCAGTGGCGGCGAGGTAAGTGGAGGAGGAATAAAAAAAAATCATTACAGTCTCGCAGTCATTAACCATGCGTGCCGCAGGAGTTCAATTTTCTTCTCTGCGTTGCCGATCGAAAAGAGGGTTGGAAAATGAAAGACGCCGTCACGGAACGAGTCTCACCAGATATCATGATGTCTGATTTTCAAGGCCTCGACGTGGATGAAAGATTCCGAAAACTTCTGAGCAAAGCCCAGCCGGTCAAGTGGGGGTTATTTCATCATTTGCATACCGAGACCTACTTTCGTGATCGTGTTGTTCTGATCGGCGACAGCGCGCATGCATCTCTGCCTTTTCAAGCGGCGGGCGCGGCCCAGGGGCTGGAAGATGCCCTCGTTCTGTCGAGGATTCTTGTAGAAGTAGCGCAAAGACTGGAGGACAGTTCAACCCAAATCAGAGCAGGTCTAGCCGCGTATGACTCGGTCCATCGTCCGCGAGCGCAGAAGCAACTCGAGCAATCGGCGGAAGTGAGTCGGATGCTTTTCTTGCAGCATGAAGAGGCTGGAGCAGATATGGAGAAGATTCTGTCTCGCTTGCAAAATGGGCGGTTTGATTGGCTTTGGTTTCACGATATCAACGTGGATGTTGAAAAAGCGGTCGCCAAAATACGGGACGCATAAGGTTTAGGAGTGCTTCAATGTCGAAGCCCAGAGCGAGACGGTCATGCTCCTAGGCAAATAGAAGATTGTTCAGCTAGGAGATGATCATTAGCATCACCGTGAAGTAATTTAACACATTTGCCGAGTCTCCACGGATATGTACAACTTGACACGAGGGATTTGGCTTGCTCAAAGGAGTGTGGTTTCCCAAGCCTCGGCCGCTGTCAAGACAAGGGCGCGCGCTAGTCGACATGCCACATATAACTGCCGCGAGGTTCCTGTTTTTCCTAGTCAATGTAACTGAAGTCAACTTCAATTAACTCATTATTCAGACTCTGCCACTCTTCCGACCATCTCATTTCTATCACGAATCATGCCTGAAACAACCATCTCCTTCCGCATCGCCACTGCGCACGACATCCCAACCCTAAAACAAGTCATCCAGTCAGCCTTTCGCGCCGAGGATCCCCGAGAAGACTGGGTCGGCATCCAAGCGCTAGCGTCCAATTTCACAGTTGACGAAAAGTACATCTCCAGCGTCATCTCCCATGCAGACAGTGTGTTTTTAATCGCGCACGACCAGGCCAACACCGTGCTCGGAACCATTGGTGCCGCCAAGCGTGAATCGGGCACCGCCCGTCTGTTCATGCTTGCCGTGGACCCTCAGATTCATCGCGGTGGAATGGGAAGGCAGATTCTCGGTTTTGCCGAAGACTACTGTCAGCGTGAGTGGGATGCTCGAGTCATCAGTCTTGATGCACTTTCGACGCGTCCGAGCCTGGTCTCGTGGTACATGCGGCGTGGGTACCAGAAGACGGGGAAGACGGAGTTGTTTCCGCGGGAGCTGGCTAATGGGCTTGAGTTGCCGGAGGATTTGCATTTTGTCGATTTGGAGAAGAGGGTTTAGATTGGATGGTTGCGGTTTATTAGTCTTTGCATATTTATTGGGGATGTGCAAATACGTGGGAATGCATTTGTGTCTTTTGTATGAAATTAGTCTCTGAGGGAAGAAGGTCACGCAAGTCTGCACCATTTTCGGTTCAGACTGAGTCTGGAGAGAACCTAAATCAGTTCAACTTTTGCATTTATTCTTTTTCTTTTGAGTTTGTTTTACAGGAATAAGAATCCCAGACTTATATTGAGAGGCCAAGCCTAGATTTGGTCTGATCTCATATACACAAGACAAACAAATGACAAAAGGCAAAACCCTCACCGTGACCACGCCACTCATCAACATTAATCTACTAGTAGTTTGAACCACTGCTCTTCTCTCCCGACACAAACAACTCACAAAAAGTGGTGCTCATTCTCTTTAACCCACTCCTCAAACCCCATCGCAGGTAGCCCAGTATACAATCGCACATTTTCAACTCCAACATCATAGTCAGGACGTTCATGCACATAACCCCCCTCCATATCCGTGATCCGCATCAAATAATCCACAAAGACCTTTGGGATCCCATTCCGAACATACATTTCCCTCCCCTCCTCCTCCCCAACACCAATAATCTTAATCTCCCTCCCAATCACTTTCCCAATCCCTTCAATCCCTTCAATCTGCGACAACACCCGCGGTCCATAAAGATAAACCTTCCTCTGCCCGTTCCGGGGCCCTTGCACCAGAATCGTGCCCCCCACACGCCCTATATCCCGCGGCGCAATACAATCATAAGCCATCTTCCCCTTGTACATCCTGACTTCCCCAGCAGCGATACCCTCTTTGAAAAAAAGCATATTCGTGGCGAATCCACCCGGTCTCAGAGCAACGTAGTTCTCAGACCCGAATACTTCGTCCAGATTCATTTCCACTCGTGCATGTACGTAGGGAATCACCTCGCTCGGGGGAATATTTTGTAGTTTTTCTCCCTCGCCGCTCCCGCGCATGCCGACGGTATAACTGCTGAGGAACACGATGAATTCTACACCGGCTGCTTTGAGCGCTTGCAGTGTGGTCTTCATATGATCGGGACTGCCGTGGGCGAGGTAGATGAAGGCTCGTTTGGCACCACTGGATTGGACTGCGGCGGCGACTGAGTCTGGGTTGGATAGATCTGCTTGAACTCTTTCATAGGTACCGTTTGTTTCGTCTTGGGGGGAGAGTTTTGGAATGGGTTTGTGGGTGTTTCGCATGGCCAGGTATACTTTGGATCCGTGGTTGTGGGCTGTGAGCGCCACGATCGAGCCCACGCTGCCGGTGGGGCCGAACACAATCACGGACATGGCGAGTAGGCGGATTGAGTCAAGATGGGAATAATCTAGACAATAGAGAGATTGAGATGGATTGCATTCTGATGGATTTTTCCCTTTGGTTTTATACTCTAGGGGCAAGACGTGTTTTCTAGCTCAGTAGCGGACATTTGTCCTCGAGGGAGTCGGGTGAAGCTTCAAAGTCCGGGGGGCTGGCCGTCGGCATTATGAGGCTTATCTCCGGAGCCACGGGCGATATTCCATTCTGACTATATCCCTTTTTGTTCAATCATTTCTCAGTCACTGGCGAGGCTCCCGAGTCGGTTCTGAGTTCCATATCTCCTGTTGCCCCGTTTCTTTATCTCTCATCCAATCTTTGGCAGCACCACGAGTCACTTTAAAGTCATGACGCACATGAACAAGACTCAGCGGTGAAAATGGCACAGCTCCCTCTGAAGAAAGCACATCGGTCCCATTCCGACCTGGCTGTACTCGGCTCGATACAACCGGTGGACTCTTCATGCCCTGTCCTAGCGAGTTCTGATTGCTGGTGCTTCGCTCTCTGGTACTCTTCGCTTGAGCATTGATGAACAATTGTCTCATTGAGGCAACGCAGGATATTAATATTGCTGTGTGAGATGATCATCAGCAATCTAGTTCCCAAAGACTGCCGCCCGACACGAGCCAAGGTAGGCACGAGAACTTACCAGCGTCCACCTCGACAAAACTCCAGAAACATAACCATGCAATGTCAGTCTGTTCATCCAGGCTCGTTTTGACTCCAACTCGAATGACGGCAATGACCATGATAAAAATGGTGGCGGAAAAGATACTCAGAAGCACAATCTTCCTCCGCCGGGGGATCTGCGTGTTCCACAACACCGATATCGGAATGGACAAGACTATTTTGAAAGGCCAGGATAGTCAGAACCCGTGAAGGTTTGTCCTATACACAGAATTGAATGAAAACGACAGGATCCGACGTACTCATCATATCCGTTACCACATCACCAGCACAGTTGGCCCAGAAACTGCGATTCTCATAGTGAATATGACTCAGTCGGGGGCATTGCTCTGCCAGAAACATCGACCATGAGTAATTAAGATCGACATAGAAAAGACCATGTGAACTTGCCAACTTACCCATAATGTAATCGAGGCCGCCAAAGCTGCACTTGTACTCAATATCCGCCACCGAGGCAATATAGACCTCCGCCGTGATGACAACCACAACCACCCACCAGATACACAGTGGCTTGACTCTACAGCTCAAGCGGTAGAAAAACGACAGGAACGAAAACTTGATACACCACAGAGCAGTGTAAAAGAGAATTTGCAGCGGAGCCAATGATTGCATAAACGTGTGGTATTGCAATAAAGCCGAAGGCGTGAGCGATTCCTGACCGGCGAGAACTCGGTTGAATTGGAAGAGATGTTTTCCGTAGATTTGCCAGATCACTGCTGCAGTGAGGATAATGATCCAAGCGAGAATGACCAGGAAATCGTCAATGAACAGTCCGTGGAAGTAGGCCAGTTGAACGTAGAGGCGGAAAAGCACAAACACAAACGCTGTGCCGGTCAAGGCCCAAAGGACTCCCTGGAAGAAGCGATAGACATCAGCGGCGGACTTGTTGGACAAATGAGTGATCCTTACAATGAACACGCTCTCTGGGATTCGTCCTCCGGGCGTTTGTGACGGTTGTCCAGTATCATCCATTGTGAGGTGGTTTTCAAGTTGTTTCAACTTGATGCATGAGTTGTGATCAAGACGGGGATTGAAAGTGAAGAAGTATTTGACACGAGTATGAGTATTTGGGGAAGAAGCATCATGGACAAACGCTGAATTTTTCTTCGGGGAGAAGAGGGAGTTATTTTTTCTTTCATCAAATTTGCTGAGACTCGTCTGGACTGACATTATACAGTACATCCAGCTTGGTATTTGGCCTAGGCAAAGGAAATATTTGTGGATAGTTTCGCCCCATGTCAGCAGCTGAGTCCCGGCACTCATTTGGTTGAATAGGTGGGGATTTTGCTTCGCATGGGAACAATCGGTCTCGATGCTCAACGGTTGCAAGAAAGATGGCAGGGGTCTCTTAGTGGTAGCTCAATACCTCTTTTGATATATGTCAATGATTGGACTGCCAGCTTCGAAGGCGGCAATGTTCTTTCAACGCCAACATTCGACTCTTACCGGGAACTGTGGAGAGTATCGGGGAGATATTCTCTTTGTTAAAACCGTAGAAGCCCCACTGAACAGGCTGCGACGAAAGAAAAATCGGACGCTCTCCCGTCGAGTCAAAATATATTCAGTCACGACAGGATCGATTTATTGACGAAGTGGACTGGACTAGACATTGGGAGCAGACTAACAGCCAAGGGAGCCCTTCCTTCTTTTCTTCTTGCGAAGCGGACCATTTTGGACTGCAATGTTGCTCACAATCCCCGTTGCCTTCGGGGGTAGTGAAAGCTCACCAAATGTATGGAATTTGGATGCGAGTCTGCTCCCTTTGCAATGAGAGTCGAGGACATTCATCTTATGACGGCAACAACAAAGGAAACTGCGAAAGTGCGGGTGCAGATTCGAGGACCCCCACGTGCCCACCCAAGGGTCAGCCTCAACGCGTTTCTTTCAAGGGAACACTCTCGGTTCATACATGGGGACTACTGAGCTTACTAGAGAATACTTGCTTGGTACCTGGATGGCCAAGAAAAGGAGTAGTTCATTCATCTTCTTGTAACTACTAAGCTTTTGGTACCAATTTTGATGTACCACATACCTGACCAAGCCACAGAAGAAATGAAATGGTTCGATTATCCTCAATGCATGCGCCACGACTTCCAGGGACTCACTAAGTACGTCTGGGTATCTCCCAGAAATCCAAAATCTAGACCTGAATGCTCAAGTCTCACAAAAATGAAAGCACGTCGTCAATAGCAAGACGATCGACAAAATGTTGAACACAAGTAGGTAACAACTGATTTACCTACTCTGGTCAAGCCAAGAATCACCCTAGAACCTTTTATAAAGGCATACACTAAAGCCAAGTCATCCTCGACAACGAACTCCGGATCATCTATCACAAGGTACGTAGACACTTCTTTACTCGATTCCCGGTCCTTCCGTCTTGACAACCCATCCACAGCCAAATTCCCAGATCGTCTGTACAAACACGGATAGCCTACCTATACAGCAAATAAACAAGCTCTTCCACGGGAAAGATCAGTAATTCAAACAAGAGGATAGATTCCAGGACTGAAAAACAACATCAATCTAAACAACAGATAGCTGCCGGGTTTTAGAATCCCCAATTGGCTCGAGCGATGAGAGAGAATGGATATGATTAACAGAATGCATGGACATACTACATGACCATGCGAAGGTACTGGTGGGTAACCGTAAATCTTTTGTCCACCATCTCAACGCGATACGGTACGCAGTATTTTCAACTTGGATTCATTCTAAATGGCATCGATTTGCACTCAAGAAGATGAAAAGAAAACTCCAAACTACGTAGGATATTTTCCGAGTCCAAGTAGATTTGAAAAGTCATTCTTTTGGAGGGTTGACGGTACGTTACCACCACGTACCTATGCACCATCTTTTTTGAGCACAATAGGTTCCAATGGGACAGTGGAAAAAGAAAGTTTCAATAAATTCTCACTAATATAAAGCATTTAACGACGCAGAAGATTCTCATATGGAAAGAGAGGACTCGCTCCAAGCCGCCTCACACAGGCTTTGGAACTTCATTCTCTACGAACAAAGTCAATAGTGACGGCATCAGATCTAATATTGTATGTCTTGAAAATCGACCGCTAGTTGCTGACTCCATGAGAAAATCCGGCATCCATCAAGATTGTAAAACGCAAAAAGCACGGGATGTAAAAAGAAGAAAATGACAAGAGGAAGAAGGCAGAGAGTGAAGAAGAGGAGGAGAAAGACAGGAAAGAAACGCATGGAATCACCCAAAAAAAACTCCTCGTTAATACATTCAACATCATCAATCGTACAGAGGGACCCGACGAGGTGTGGATGTCGGGTAAAAACCATCATCCATCATCCCCGGTGGCATATATCGCTTGGCGGCCGCACTTCGCACAGGACTTGATCTGCGCGACGATCGCGAGGGAAATCCTGGACCACTGTAAGAACGAGGCCGCTCGGAGCTGCTTCCCCCACTACCCGGATGACTCCCGCCGGTACTACCACCGCTGTAGCTGCCTCGTCGGCCATCGTCCGGATCAAGATTGAATCTTTGGCGCGGCACAGAGCGCGGTGGGGGCATTGACGTGTACTGCGGGGACTCCGGGACCGGTGCAGGTATTGATCCATCAAACAGGTGCTCTTTGAAACGAATGTCTGCCGACGGCGAAGGCCGAGAGT
This sequence comes from Penicillium sp. PF2412A, assembly GCA_023626555.1. NCBI lineage: Eukaryota > Fungi > Ascomycota > Eurotiomycetes > Eurotiales > Aspergillaceae > Penicillium > Penicillium sp. PF2412A. The sequence goes on along the minus strand of JAMAHA010000041.1, from coordinate 196,667 downwards.
GCGATCGTCCTTCGTGCCGAGATTTGCTAGATTTGGACGGGTGAAGATCCGGGCTCCCAAAGGAGCGCCTCGGCGCAGTGGGAGAAACATCACGGTAGGGCTTTCGCATATATGCGTCATGTGAGTGACGACGTCCACGTGAGTCGGGGGGAGGAGATAAGTTGTGGTGGTGATGAGAACGACGTCTCGACATGGGGTCTGGGGCAGGCTGGCGAGGGGGAGAATCTGAGACTTCCACGTCTGGAGGATAGGAGTAAGAGTGAGAGTGAGTATGGCTCCGGCTGTGAGGGCTCGGACGTGAGGACGTTGCATCTTCCCTGTCGCCGCTCAGGGGGCTGGTATGCCATGCAGAGTGGTCACGGCCTCGAGACCGGAGAGGACGATCCGCATAGGGGGACGGTCCGGGAGACCGATGTCGAGGTGACGACATGCCAGAACGACCGCCATCAGGTCTGGCGTGCGACTTGGAATCTGGTCGGCGACTGGCTTCATCGTAACTGTCGGAATGGTCTCGCCGTCGGTAACTCTTCCGTCGACTCGGTCGATCTGCTTCATAGTAAGTTGAGGACTTGTGGCGTCGCGAGCTCGTTCGATGCGGAGGGTGTGAGAAATAGTCTTCCTCCTCCGGCAAGGGATCCTTCCCACTGAAGTGATAGTGGAATGGACCAAAGTTTGGTGGCGATGCACGCTGGACATTTCTCTTGATGTAATCATGCTCAAGTCGTTTGGCGACCCCTTCGTGCCACTGCAGCATCTCCGGGTCAGGTTCTGAGGGGAAGGCATCGCGAGGGATCGACTTGGGAAAGGCTTCGCCCTTGGCATCTACAATGTTCCACTCTTGAACTGCGTTGTTCAAGAAACGCCAGTGCTCATCCGGATCCATGAGCAGCTGGATCGTCTGCCATCGTACGAAGCCATTAGGGCAGAGCGACGGTATGGCCGGAGGCTCATACGGACTGGTCGATGGCTGCAGACTATGGAAACATCCGAGCGACTGATAGATAAACGACAAGGCTTGAGGTCTAGTCTCCAGAAAGAGTGGATCGTAGTTGCCCCCCACCCGTCGATAAAACGCGGCGAGGCGGTCTGGAGTGAGATCCGTCGTTGGATTTGAGTCGAACGAGTGCTGTTTCAAACGCATTAGCTTTTGGAATTAGCGGCGAAGAGCCTCAATCTTGTGCGGCATCTTCCTCTGCGGGTTTCACCCTCACCATGATCTGTGCGATGCCGAGACATAGCTGCTCCAGCATCGGCGCTGGACTTTTATCCTGATTGATCAGGGTCCCCCACTGGCTGGCCGCAGACGCCATGTTTGGTTGGGCACTGGTGCTTGTGCTGGGGCAATCGGAAGAAGCATCAAGATGCGATTCAGAGAAGCGATGGGGAGAAGCATCAGAATGACTTGCTGCAGGCGAATACAAGATCAACGCTCGCGACTCATCTCCAGGCAGCGAGGAGCGGTCAGGCACCGCAGCAGCGCACATGGACCCACTGCGGGGAATCGGGATGAAGGAGTTGGCGCGTGCGAGAAAGGAGAGTCGGAAAGATCCCGATCAGAAGCTTCACGTTCAAGCAGCAAACCAGTTGTGCAAATCTTGCAGAGTGCAGGGTGTGTCCAAAGGGAGGTCATGGGTGCGTGGACAAGATATCCGATGTGTCGCAGGGCGATTCAGAGGGAGCGACTGCAAATTTCACATGACGGGACAGGGTGACTTGTCCCGCTTCCGATTCTTTTCGCGCAGTCATCCTGAACAAGCCACCAAAAGATGACAAGGTACCTGGGTCTTCCACCATCTGTAGAGTGCACAACACCCTGACGCCACTCCCACAAGCTCAAAAAGGATCAACGCGAGTCAGCGCATTCACATCAAGAACCACTGAGCTGCTCTCCCACGTCGCTCCACTGTCCATCAAGTCATACCATCGCACATCTTGCGCACATCACCATCTGCAGAAAAGCCTCGTATGACCTGTTATACCCCAGAGGTCATCCAATGCCACTATCACCCGAGTCGAACATCCCGATCAGCCCGAGAAGGTCCGATTCAAATCCGCTCACTCTATCCTCACTGACCGTACGACTCTTAGAGGAGTCCTACCTGGCAGGACTTGTACTGACTTCCAGGAAGCGATCGAGTGCAGCATTGTTTTGTCCATCCGTATCTCACTCCCCCATGTGGTGAAATCTGCGCGACGTCATCCAGAGGATGCTGCACAGTGCATATTGTATTCGCTGGCATTGGGCACCTCTACTTCATTCCTCTGGCGGGGCTGCAACCATGTCTTGGGCAGCCGGTCGTGAGGTATACTCTGGAACTGCATTCACCCATCAAGTCTCGACAAAGGAAGAGCCGCATATCCTGCAGCTCGCTTTGACGACCAGTCTCGAGGCGATCTCCTAGCTGACCCAGGGCAAGTGCAGTAACGGAGCGGAGATTCCGGGAATTGATGGCAAATCCAAGATCAGATGTGATTACTCCGGTCGCATCACGTTTCTTGATTTGTTTGTCCGCCCCAGATCGCCCCTCCTCAGGGCCGTAGCAGTTCCGCCTTGTGCGGACCAGGCCGTGAGAAGGCACGGGCACCATGCAGCAACCGTGGTTCGGTGGGTGGATCTGCAACAGCGCTTAAAGTGCAGAAGATCTGTAAACGATGTCTCATTACTCCAAGAAAGTTATTATGCCCCATTGGTTTCGGGTATATTATATGAGCTATTTTCAGTTGCTCATACTCCCTCGCTTGATGCTCTCGTGTGTGTGGACTGCATGGAAGGCGGTGTATTCAATCAGTCTCGCCGAGCAGCGATTGCGAGTACGGGCCCTGCACTAGTAGTATAAACAGCCTCCGATAGTCTTTACCTCGTCCGGATGGATAATCACGCGTTTGCTCCATTTGTGGTGAAACCAGGTAGGCTTTTTAATTGGGGGATACCAGTCAGCTCCATAAATTGTATGACATGTCATGTTTGAGGTCCGTCGAATCTTGGTCATCATCCCTCGCCCGATTCATCAGATATACTAATAATCACTTAGAAGATAGTCGTAGAAAATTGTTGCTGTGTGAATATAGGCTTCATATCAGCTTTCTCATATCCTTATTCTCTTGTATTTCTCGGAAAAAAAAAGGGGAAGCACTGTACTCAAGTCCTAACGCTATCTACAGAATCTAAAAATTTTCTCTTTGTCACGCTTTTCTCTTCGTGGCCCCAGCTGGCTAAGAGCGCTCGGGAATACACATTACTCATGTGCACACCGTAGGCTCCGCCACGTTGAGATCCCATTCGTGGTCACATTTCTCCCCATAGAGGATGATTCATGGTTCTAGCACACTTAGGCAGCTTTTTGTACAAGTTTGATACACACCAAGATTCATTCTCAGATTCAGCCCTGAGGCTGGACACAACGGATCAAAAATCAAGGCCAGTATCATAGTCTCGGTAGTGTACTTGAGATCTATAGCCTTTTCAGAAGGTGAATGGAAGATCGCGCTTAAATTGACCATGATCTGGCCCAATGCTCGGTACTTTCAGTCGCTTAAAGTCAACCTTATTCTGTGCGGCTAGCAAACAGTTATTGGCGATCTCATTCAAGGCCAGGGCTCATGCAGTCGCCAGACCCAGGATTCTCTTTCAGTCGCCTACCACCTGCAGTGGTGTCCGTGCACCGATTGATATATAGAGATCCAAGAAACTATCAGAAAGCTGCAACCTTGTGACCACCGCTTGTTAAATCAATTCCAACAAAGGCTCCTCCATCTTTCCATACCTCGCCAGGGTTTCCCCTCTCCATTCGACCTGTTTCCACCACCCACTTGAAATTTTCTTCAAGTATGGCACTGAATCATCCAGACCAGCCACACATTACCGAATCCATTCGGGAGATCAGTGACAATTCCTGGCTCATTTCAAGTGAACTTCTCCTCTCGCATTATCCATCGCCTCCCCCGGCAGAAAACATTCCTACGGACCACACCTGCTGGAGCGATAGCAATGGTGGGCATTTTATGCTCTCTCCAGCACCAGGGCCACTTCCTGATTCGAGACCTCTCTCTGAAAATTCTCCACGTCTCCCACGAGTTTACGCCATTGGAAACTCGACGGCTGTGTGGCGAGCAGGCGAGGCTTTTATCAAAGTCCATCCCATATATTCTCCTCTTCTCACAAGGGAGCATGTGACCCTGCAGTTTCTGAAAGATCGACAACCCCAAGGATTTACGTTTCCCGAGGTATACCGTCATTTTGAGGTTGGAAATCGATATTTTATGATTGTCTCGAAAGTTCCCGGTCAGCTTCTCGATGAGGCTTGGCCAAGCATGGATGAGACTCTTCGTGAATATTACATTGTCAAAATGGCAGATATCTGTCATTACTTGGCACAATGGAAGGGTGATACTATCAGTGGCGTTGATGGAAACTCACTTCCAGAACAGTACTTGCGAAAGGGCAACGATGATTCAGCGGATGCTCTAACTCCGGAACAACTTACCAAAAATTGCACGGCCATGGAAATGGATGTCTCGAATTTGGTCTTTTATCACTGTGATCTTGGCCCAACAAATCTTCTGGTGGATCCCTCAACAGGGGCACTGGGGATCATCGATTGGGAGATTGCTGGCTACGTTCCCATTGAATGGGTGAGAACAAAGTTTCGGCTCTCGCCCGGTATCGATTTCACGTACACCGATGATGCATCCAAGACAGACTGGCGTCGCCGAGTTGCCCAGCGTCTGGAAAAGATGGGATACCGTGACGTGGTTGATGCGTTTTTCCGATTTTAAAAATCTTGAAAGTTAATCAATTTCTTTCCATTTTCTTTTTCGGTCGGCCAGTATGTAACTCTCTCCATGTAGTCGGCTGATATGTTGCCCTCTTGAGTCTCAGTGAAATCTATACCTGTGTCAACAGGAGACATCACTGGAATGAGAGAGCAAATTCCCAATAAAAGGTATTTTGTACTAATTGACGTACCACGCCGAAGAGGCTTTCCAAGTACTGTTCACCCATTGAATACTATCGGAAGACCGGCTGATCTGCAGTGAGCAGCTGGAGTTTGAGCACGTTTATTTCGGTGGGTCATAGATTGCCCTTGATAGTAGACACAGAGGGTAATTAAGGGACTACAATGCGTGGGGAGCCCCCAGGCGAGGAAGTGATTCATCGGATTCAAGAAGCAATTAATTTTTCCCCTTTTGAAGAACCTGGATTGTGATAAGTGTCTTCAACAGTGAGTAATCTCCTGAATGATGTAGGGTGAAATAGTGTGAGACTTGAGTCCAATCTCAAAAGGTGCATGGAGATACAATAGTCTCCGAGATGAAGGACAACAAAAACGAGTAATGGAAAGGGAAAAGCCTAAAATATCACGTGCACGGGCCCCTCATTTGTCCAGTCTGTATCTTCCAACTGCTGCTAATGATGCTGTCACTGAAAAGTCGAGACTTTTATCTTTTGGCAACTTGATTTCTGAAAGGGTTGGAAGAAAAATTGTTGTCCAAACGGACTTACAACTCACGGCTCACTACTCCATAGGTTTTTGCTGAATTATGTACCAATTCCTATACTCATTGTAATGTCGCATCAGTTCGAGGAACAGCAAGGGGCAACATCGACATATGTGACATGGCTCTCCAAATAGAAGGTGCCATATATTAGTGGAAGACTACTCATCTGGGCCGTCTAGTTGGTAATAGAGTCTGGGCGCCTTCAAGGTGCGTATGGTAACCCCATGGATCCTCGTTATTTTCTCGTGGATGATGACGACGGTGCCAAAGATGGGATAGTCGAAGAGAGCTGGTTGGTTCAGGTAACAGCGGCACTGAATCTGAATGATTACCTATCTTTGAACTCGATCGTGAGACTGTCAAAAATTTTTGAATCGACTGTACTACCAAAGTGCCAATCTGACGCTGAACCCTCCACCAAGTGTGCTTAGCTCAAGATCACCCCAGCAAGTAAGGTGAGTTGAAGATAGCATATCGAGACGCGCCATATGTCCGAAAGTTCTCTTGAAAGAAAACAATGTTTGACCGCGGTACATGGATTGAAATTGCCATAGATAGGTGCTGAGCTGCTTCTCGAAGTGTGGTCCTGGAAGTTCTCGTGGAATCTATTTTCAATTCAAATAGGGTGGGCCGCGAGTCCAAAATGTCAACCACAACTGCGGCCATGTCGTTTTATACCCAGCGCCTGCCTGTCGCGAGGACTCCTGCTCTTATATTAAGCGCAAGGAAGTTGACATCTCTCTTTGCAAGATATTGTGTTTGAAGATCATTCAGAACCCATTTTTGGCACTTGAAGAGAGCCTGTCCTGAGAGAAAATGGCTTCCAGCAGAACAGCATCCATCCCGTCGCCGGTCAATCACCCCTACATTCCTCGACGACATACCACTTCCAGAGATGGCATTCCATCGCCTCTGACTGGGTCACCATTGGATAAAAATTTCACTGAGGCGATCGTGTCGCGTCTCCCCTGATCTTCTTGGTTGGCTTCGATTTGGCGGTTTCTTGTGGGTCAAACGCCTTGTTGTCCGAAAGGTAGACAAGGCTGGCAGCCCAAGAATCTCGAATGGCGAACCAATCCTGCGACCGGTACAATATTCCCGGCCTTGCAAATTCTTGACAGGAGATCTGGATGTAAACATTGCAGATTGGGATGGTGTGAGTTAAGTGTCCTGTCTTTCCCAACCGTCACCGTTTCACGTTGACATCTGCGGTACCACATCCGTCCCCTTTCGAACACTTCTCATCTACTTACTTCCACTGTCACCAATCCACTGAGCCGTTTTCTTGTGCCACAAAGACTGAAAGTGACCGACCAATCTCGTATTGTAACAAGTGCTCTTGATTGATACACCTCACACAGTCTCGAGGACTTTTAGAAACGAAAAGAAAAAGAGAGACGAAAGAAGGAGCATTTGGCGACCGAAGTGTCTTCTTTTTCTGACGACCGGGGGGAAATTCACCAACAACGTACTTCAATTACTACAACCGCTCGGTTTCTCGACAGAAATCATCAAGTCAACCGGAGAGGACACCGAGCCTCAATCTCGTGACTGCTCTGCTCGTCTTCTGGTGGCTTCGACCACTGGTGCGCCTTGATACGCCCGAGCCTGCTCCTTACGCCCTACCCGAATCATCATCCACGCCCTATCATCATGGCTCTTGTGCGTGACCCATATTTTTGGAAACGATTTTCGACCGCTGTCCACCTGCAAGAAATCGAAGCCAAGAGTGACGCTGAATGCATTTCACCTGTCCGGTCAGTACGGTCTTGTTCACGAAGAGTTGAGCGTTGCTGATGTTATATCCTGAGGGCAGAAAATCCGATTCCTGGCTGGATCGTGAACGCCGGAAGCGCAAGCGCACGCTAATCTGGGGGTTTGTCATCTTCTTCGGGGTGTTGTTAGTAGTGATTGGCGCGATCATCGTCTGGTGGCTGGCGAGACACCACTGGATGCAGCGGATCGAGCCATAGCTTTGCGGAGTCTGGGTGGCTTCAACTCACTCATCATTTCAGACACGTCCGACTCATACCCTTGTTTCTTGTGACTTGGTCGCAAGCTGGCGACGCAAGAAGAACCAGATCGATCTGGAGATATACCCGCCGCAGCTCCAGGGCGGCTTCATGGCGTCCCCTTTTTTTGATCTGTATAGATTTTTGTCTCTTCTTCTCTAATCTTCCTTTTGATAATCTTGAATATAACTTTCTTTCTCCTGACCAATCATGATGATGGGGCCGAATACGCAGCTATTCTCGGCTGAACCTGCTCGAAGTGGACCGCGAGAGGACGGATCGTCTCTCCTTATCAAGATGTCTGTGCCGGTGGTGTCGCGATGTCTCGTCAGGAAATAGAACATCGACCAAGCACTCTGAAGGGAGCTGTCATTCTTCTCCTTTGTGGGAGTTGAGACAACAGGGATAATGCTGGATCCCGGAATAAATGCTGACCTTGAGAACTGTGCGCTTTAAAGACGACCGTGTATCCTCATGAGCACGGCAATAGTGACTTCGGACTTGGCGCCGCCGACTCCAGCCGACGGAAGCTTCCGCTTATCGCCCTTCCCCACACGAGATTGTCGTTCCCCGCAAAGAGCTCCCTTTCCTCGGGGGTACAAAAAGGTGCCGATTGCCGCCTATTCGTTATTTCTGCATTCTGTACCGCCATGCTTCCTCCATTTGACTACTTCACTTACCGCAAGATACGGTGAGTCCCCAGGCTTTGTCCAGCAACCATGGTGCTTCCATTTGAGAATCTCGCTCGCTGACCGATCCGTAGCAACCAAAAGCAAGCCGAGCGAGCCGCTCGCTTTGCATCGTTGCCGTATCCCTACCATGAACGAATTACCGAGGACGACAAAGAAATTATTGACAAACCAATCCAAGAGCTAGTTCATGAAATCCAGAGCTCTCACACGTCTTCCCTGACCGTATTGAGAACCTATGGCAAGGTTGCAGTCAAAGCTCAAGAGCGGACCAACTGTGTCACCGAGCTGCTGCTGCCCGAAGCCGAGTCATGGCTTGAATCAGAAGTCAATCTGAAGGGGCCCCTGGCCGGTATTCCAGTGTCTCTCAAAGACTCGGTTCACGTGAAAGGTTTCGACACTACCCTTGGCTATTCAGCTCTGGCAAACCAGCCCGTGACAGAGGATGGACCCATGACGAGGCTCTTGAAGGATGCCGGTAAGAATGGAGCCCAAATACAACTCATGGCCAGCCCAGATCTTCTGACAAGACACCAGGAGCTGTTCCATACGTCAAGACTGCGCTGCCAATCACCCTGCTATCCTTCGAATCCGCCAACGGTCTTTGGGGTCACTGCCGCAACCCTCATGTCCCTGAATATAGCCCGGGTGGTTCAACGGGTGGAGAGGCTGCTCTTCTTGCCCAGGGGGGACGCATTGGCATTGGCTCTGACGTCGCGGGCTCGGTTCGCGTACCGGCTGCTTGGAGTGGCATCTACTCACTCCGCTGCAGTACCGGGCGTTGGCCCAAAGTTGGAGTGAATACGAGTATGCCTGGCCAAGAGGGGGTTCCAAGTGTTTTCAGTCCAATGGCCCGTACACTGAATGACTTGACATACTTTACCAAGGCTATCATTGGTATGCAGCCATGGAAGTACGACTACACGGTTCATCCGATTTCATGGCGCAAGGATTTGGAGGACGAGGCCCAGAGCAAGTCTCTTCGTATTGGCCTGATGACCACCGACGGTATGTTTTCTTTTTTGAATGGACAAGAGGCTGAGTGTCTGAGGAAAAGAACCCACTGAATTGACCCTGTTCTAGGTGTCGTTCCCCCAACTCCCGCCATTGAACGCGCTCTGTCGACCACCGTCGCCGCCCTCACTGCAGCCGGTCACTCCGTCACCCAGATCTGCCCACCAACCAACGCCGACCCTTTCACCGGTCTTGATCTCGCCTCGCAGCTCCTCAACTCCGATGGCTGCCACCATTTCAACGTCAACCTCCGCTCCTTTGAGCCCTCCGATCCAGGCGCCAGCCAACTTTCCAGCATTGCCCACCTCCCCCGACCCCTCCGCTACCTCTACTACCTATATGTCCGCTACATCAAACGGGACACCGTCCTCGCAACACTCATCAAAGACTTTGGCCCCAAATCATCCGCCGCTCTCTGGACTCTCGTCGCCCAGCGCGAATCTTTCCGCGCCGCTTGGCACAAATGGTGGGATGCTGCCCCCCAGCAGTACGACTTTATCCTCTGCCCGGTGAATGCCACCCCTGCTTTGCCGCACAAGGCGATGCATGACGCCGTCTCTTCTTGCGGATACACTTTCCTCTGGAACCTGCTCGATTACTCGGCCGGAGTGCTGCCAGTCGGACATGTAGATGCGACTCGCGATGCGCTCGTCACCCCGTACAAAACTGCGCTGAAGCGTCTGGGATGTGACCATAGCGTTGCGCGCGGAGCCTGGAAGCATTACGATGCTGCCAAGATGGCGGGACTGCCGACGGCGGTACAGGTCGTCGGGCGTCGATGGCAGGAAGAGCAGGTGTTGGGGTACATGGCTGCTGTGGAACGGGCATTGGAGGAATACCAGGATCCGGAGACGGGCGAGAGTTGCAGGTATGATATTTTGGAGGTGGATTAGAGAGTGGGGGTTCTGGATTACATCATGTCTAGGAAGATCAGGGGATGCTTCTTTCTTTTCTATGTTGATACGAGCGCGAAATTGGACTTCTTATCTATGGGTCTATCATATTAATTTCAAGTCGACTGTTGTCTTCTGGTGGTTGCTGTTTTCTGGAATTTAATGGATGGAGAGCATCTGCACGGTAGGAATACGTCCACAAATGGATCTGGTCTGCGGCAAATTCATGGAAAGGAGCCCAGGGCGAGGCGTCTTAGACTACAATGCTAATCAATTTCCATCGGAAAAGGTCCACAGGTCTCCTTTGGAATTACTGATACGGTTGCAAGTTCTTTCATTATCATTCAATAAGGGCGTAATTTCGTAGACCTCGGAGACAAGATACGAAATGTTCACGTTATAAGTCGCGCATCCCTTTAATACGCGAGACCTCCCTCACGAGCCATATGTTCGCTGCTCAGTACTACCCCCAGATAGCAAGGGCTGTCTCTCACCATTGCTAGTTCCCAACTCATTCACTGCTTCACTTCCTTCTATGACTGGGCCATTCGTGCCATGGACGTGCATCGAAGCGTCCCCCATATCACGCGATCCCTTCCCACTCTCCGCTCGAAGTACTACAGTCTTCCAACTCACAAATCCCACCAAGGCCGCACCCACAAGGCCGACGAGGACCGTCAGGATCACATTCACCGGGATGGGGTTCCCGCCAAACCGTTTCAGTGTGATCGTGTCCAGGCCAGCCTGGGCGAAATTACCCAGTCCAGCTAAACAGATGATCAAACCGTACACTTTGCCGAAGGTTTGGAACCCAAATACTTTTGCCGCGTAGTCCGAGACAGCCGTATAATAGAACGGCCTGTAAAGCACAAAGAGAACGATATTGGCGTAAGCAGCGAACTGGCTGTGCTGAATACATCCCAGGATTCCGATGGCGGTGGCGGTGACAGCGAGGATGGTGAGAATGGTGCGGGTCTGGAATTTATCGAGAAAAGTACCGATGAACGGGATGGAGACAAGCCCTCCGACTGGGAGAAGAATGTCAAAGATTCCGTTGATTTGGGCCGCTTCGGCGCGCGACCCAAGGAGATACGCATACTGAGACCGAAGAGTTGCGACAAAGTAATTGATACGGAGCATCATTAGAATCGTGAAAAGAGTAATCAAGACGAACCAGGGGGTCTGGAGCTGTTCCCAAGCACTCCGGCCATGGAGAACACCCCAGACGCCGCTGGCATTGGGGGGATTCTGAGGGAGGGCCTGCTGCAACTGGAGCTTCGACGATCGAGCGCGAACCGCAGGCCTTGGTTGTCCAGAGTGCGGACTTGACGGCCGGAGTGGTGAATTAAAAATGCGTTCGTTGATCCCGGCAGCGGAGATGACCGAGGCGGTCTCGTCGTCTAGGAGGTCGTGAATCTGACCGACGATGGTCTGACGCCGTTCGCGGCGGAGATAGCGTTGGCGCTCGCTTTCGTTGCGATCTTCGATGTCGACGTCGACACGATCGTTGATCTCGTCAACAACCTGCGCTTCGGCTTCCTGCACGAGTTCGCCGGCGGTCTTATACGACGTTGCCGGCATGACACCAAGTTGGACGACAAGGATGAACAACGGCACGCTGAGATAAAGTAGAAAGAACAGCCGCGTTGAGACAGCGCCATCTGTCCACTCGTTGAGAAGACGAAATAGGAGGAAAAGTGCACTTGATGCATCAAAAGCGCCGGTCAGCATGGACAGAATCAAACCAGATCGTTTCGGAAAAGTATTGGAGAGCTGGAAAGACGAGATGAAGACAAATGGTCCCCCCAGAGAGAGAAAGAGGTACCCTGGGATGTATCCATCAAACGGCAGTCTTTTTGCCAAGCTGAAAAGAATAGCACCAGTTGCGAGGAAGATGCTTCCAATGATACCACTGACACGAGGGCCATATGCATCTAGAATGGTTCCGACGGGGAGAGCCGAAACATTTGTCACGACAGCGGCGATAGTAAACATCAGGTTCAGCCTTGAAGCGAGTATCAGCATACCTTCTCACAAAGTATCCCTGGTGGGGGCGGTGGGGAAGCATACCGAATTTCTTGGCCGTCGCAGACAACCGCGTCTTGATCAAGTTCATCGGGTGTGCAAAGATGACGATAGACATTTTCTCGGATGAGGACGGGCTTCAACGCTGCAAACCCGAACACCACACCTGCCGCGAGAAAGCAGTAAATCACCGCCAACGACACTTGGGCTATTTTCAAACCATCAGTTCCATCGGCCGAAATGTTCGATGACGCGCCGATATTTTGATTTTCCGGCAGATCGTCGACTCCCTCGCACACGTACCTATTCTTCGAGCAGGACTCACTTCAAAGGCCCCACGTGTATCTGGATGCGCCACAGGTTCTTTTTGAGACTCGGTCCCTGAGAGGACCGACGACTGTCTCCTGTGTGACTCCGCACGAGCCACCGGTGGACCCGTAGATGAGAATCCAAAGTTTCCCAGCAGCGATCGTCGCTCGTCTCGATCATCTATCGTACTCTCGTTCCAGCCCGGTCCAGCATACGGATTGAAATTAAGTCTGCTATACGTGGAGGGAAAGGACGAAGCAATCGAGGCATCGTCTGGCAGATCTTGGTATGTATCGGACTCGGTATCTGACTGCGGCTCGTCCGCACGGCCCCGCAGGAGAGCTGCGGCGGGCATGCGCTCCCATCCTTCCAGAAAGGAGATCCGTGGAAGTGACATGGTAGGGTTTCCAGGGTTCCGATTCTTGTCTTGCGTTACTGCCGCATCACCTGGAAGAGAATGGGGTTCCGACCACGCGATCCTTTGTATTTCCAGGGCCAGGTGGGCTAGTGCTCGAAGTCAAGTCCTAGGATTAGGAAGACAGGAGGCTGGGAGATAAGCAGATTCGGCCCAGCATGATAAGGTCTGAGCCTTTCCACCATCCTGGCAGGGCCAACTTGCACTCGCTTGTTTTCGAGAAAGAATCCTGAATCTATCACGTTTGTGGTTGGCAGGCGGCCACCTTGGGCTCTGTCTGGTTCACCTCTGTCATGGCTGACCCTGGACGGTCGTCACTGGACCGGCGGCCAGTCACCTGATCTTACAAGACCGCATGACGAGACTCTGACGAGACTCTGGGCTAAGGAGTGGTGATCACCACTCCTTCTGGTCCGGTGAGCGGAACGCTATTGTACTTTATCCACGCTGGCTCGTCTTACATTCCCTTCACAGAGGATTGAAGGGCAGGTCAGCAGCATGGCAGGAACAAGAGCACTTGAGGGTCTTCACAGTATGGATTCTCGGAAGCTGACAGTGAAGCGTTGTAGTTTGCGGTGAATAACACTGATCTACTGCCGAAGGGTATAGTAGGTTGCTCTACAAGGGCACAAATCAGAGGATCTGCGTGCGTGCTGGCGATATACTGGAGTATTTCTAAATCGCGGACGGAGTTCTCTCATACCAGATCAAGCCGCCAACCAGAATCATTAATTCCATCATGTCGTATTGAATCTCATCGCTGCGTGAGCATGCGCATGGTGTAGGGCAATACATCCAAGGCAGCCTGCATAGTTCTCCTCGTAGATGGACAGCGTCAACGCGGAGTGTCCGCGGATGATCGGAAGGTGAACTCGGGCAGACAGGGACAGGAGGCGGTAAAAGTCGAAACGGGCAGAATCGAGATGGAATCATGTGCCACACGTGAAACACATCGTCCGATGGGTCCTCCTTTGTGGTTGCTGGGGACTTTGACTCTTTTTGTTCTTGAGTCCTCGTAGACCTCGAGACCCAGACACTGGTGTTCAAAATTATGGATTCCCGCCCCTGCATGATCATTCATCTAGACACACCATATTCGACTGACCCGGCTACTTGGTGCACGGCACTCAAAGAGGCAGCTGGAAATCTCGGGACTGAGGGACCCGCACCTCATCCACGGAGAAGCGCATCCGAGCCTGTGGGAGTTGAAGGCATTTGGCTCGAGGAAGGTCCTGGCGGCAGAGCGGATACCTGAATCTCTTGCTCATTCCTGTCTGGACTAGTTTTGCTTTTGCTTTTGCTTTCAGCTATTCGTATTGCTCTTTTCTTTTTTTTCTTTTTCTTTCTTCCTTCTTTTCCTCTTCGATTTCTTTTTCTTTCGGAGTGAAAGGGTACTGATCCACCGACTTCCTCGACCTGATGAACCCGCAGCCGCGCCGCAGCCGCGGTCCCCGCGGAGGAAAAAAAGACAGTGAAGAAGGCCACAACCGGCCCCTCAAGAACCTGTTTACTGGATCCAACCCTGTGAAACCGCTCGAATCACGGCTTCGGCTTCATGTGGTTCTGCGCTCGGCACTGCTTCCTCAGATACCCTACACGATCGACAGGGTTTGAACGGGACCGGGGCACAATAAGCCTCACTCGCAGGACGCTATCCACGGGTGTCAATCACAAGTGAATTGAAGCCCGATTGCCCGAAGCCAATCGCAGAGGTGCCGATTCCCCTTGAATTCCGGTGTCCCCACCGTCCACGGCATTCGTCAGGCACAGTCCCCATCGATCCATTGACCACATGCTCATTTACGGCCCCGAATGCTCCGACCCAGCAGTACCGGACTGGTCTCATGCGTAAAACGTATCTTGGGAGTCCTGAAACCCATAGAGGACAGTGCGGACGTCCGTTGCCTCCTGGCACGAGAGTCCGGGAGATCATTTTGTTTAAAGTTTGGGACGGCGCCCGAGCGGCCTTGTTGAGATTGCCAATGGTCGCAAATGTGGCTCGGTGGGGACCGCCACTCGAACCAAGCGCCTCCCTTCTGGTGGCCAGAGCATGTCACTGCTGGTGCTCAGTGCCGCTGTCTAACGGATCAGATCCGTTGACTGGCAGTAGTACCAGACTGGCAGATACCGTGCCTGACCCATTTCAATCTAAAGACGCGACGACTCTGCACCTGAAACACTCAACGATCGAGAGACAAGAAAAGGGAAAATAAAACTCTGAAAGCCTCATCTCAATCGTCCATGGCCCGCCAAAGTATTCGAAGGCAACAGACATATCTCGTGGCTATTTGTGTGTCCGACGGGGCGTCGAACAGCCCACATCCAGCTGGACGTGTCAGGATTTACGCACGAGCGATTATAGTTACGCCGCCACGATGCATTATTAAGCTTCAACCCGAATGACTCGCGTGCCCCCTTTGGATTGTTGGGGCAGCGAATAGAGACCACCCGGAAATCTTGTCCATTCTACAGGCTTCAAGCTTATTGGACCCTTGTCGGTATGATGGGTGAAAGGAAAACGTTGATTGCCTAGGCAAGTTGGCGTACGGGTTCGAGAGACGAGCACGAGGGAGCGTGCACTCTATTTTCTTCTTCAATCCTTTCATCCTGAGAAAGGGTAAAGCTCAGAGAAATGCGCCCGTCAACTTGCTATCTTACCCATGGGGAACAAAAACCTTGTTATCCTGCAACACTCTTCAGATGAGTTTTCTGCAGAATTCACCTCTTGACCAAGAGCGCATAGGCCATCGTATACTCATTTTATATCAATATGATCAACACAATGCATGCAGACTCGCTTGTTATTACCCCTTCAGCGCTCGAGCTCCCGAAGCCAACCGTAATCTGTCGGCCAGGCCATTACTATCTCCCTTAAATTCCTGCTTGTTCTGGCAAAGATCGTTTCCTCACCTAATTTTCTTCGGGGAGTAGACGGAAAACCTTGTTCGACACTCGTGGGGTTACATCTGCCGTCCAACCAGAATCCGCGGGTGACTTGTCATCGTGGTGGCTCGGTGGAGTACGATGCATCTGGCATGGTCCAGATGGGCCACGTTTTCACCTCCGCCGTTCAATCAGCAATTCTTTCGATTTGAGCTTTCGGTCCATCTTGAATCCACTCTTGACCGGAGCCTTTAGTCCTGTTCCTGTCAAGCTCATCTCCCACCGACCCGGATGGCGTGTGCTTCACTGCCTGTGCACCGAGGTTGTCTAAGGCCTGGTCACCACTGATGCGTCCAGGGACCAACCGTCTGGTACGGTCTGGATTATCCTGTGTATGGGTCGAAAAGAAGCAACTCCACTCTCTCCGCGCTCTTCATATAGTAATCAGCCTCGTGGCGCCGCCAAAACATCTAATTTGATCTTTGCATGCGACTTGGATCAATCCCTTCGTGACGTGGATTCCTGAATTATATTTACCGATTGTCCTCGGGCTTGAAGTACCGAGAATGTTTTCTTTCCGGAAACCTTCCATTCTTGACCTCGTTCTCGCTTTCGTTGTTGCGTTATGAGGGGATGGTGAGTTGGCCAGTCGCCCTGCCGAATGTATCAAATCAAAGACTGACACAGGCTCAATATTTGCAGCCTCACCTGCCGGCTCCGCCATTTGAAATGTGCGAGAACATCCTTTTCTGAAGCGGGCTTGATCTTTCTCTTCCATATGAGTCTAACAAATGTCTGCAGGTGACAAGACAGGAGGGAAATGCCTGCGCTGTCAACGATCTGGTCGTGAGTGTGTTCCGGCACCGGGCAAGTCCGAAGAGCTTTCATTTCGCCATGGCCAAAACCCATCTCTACGAGGAAAGGGTCCTCCCAGATATGGGGAGAGCGATTTGTCCTTCCCAGAGGACCAAGTCTGGATGAAGTTTCCGTCTCAATGTATGGATCTCCCGTGACGAGGCGCTTCTGATTCCCTCGCGAACTTGGTAGAATTGACACGTTTTTCTTTTGGACTCAAGATTCCTTCAAGGATGAGACCGAGCAGACCGCAGCCGAGTACCACGTTCTCCCTGTCAATGGACCACTGGGGTCAAGATCACCATCCGAGCCCCGGTCAACACCTTCATCTACCATAGGCAGTGCACTGCTTACCCGAAATAATTCAATCTCTCACACTATTGCTGAGCCACGCGAGAGCTCTCGATCGAATTCCATCACTTCACCGCAGTCTTCGATTACTCCCGTGTCAAGTCCCCGCCTCACTAATGTCAACGAGGCATATCTGCTTCGGCATTTCCAAAGATATATCGCATCATGGGTAGGCTTTCTTCCCGTCCCGCGTGCGGTCCACAGCACTATACTGACCGATCAGCTTGACGCCGGGGATCCCGAACGCCATTTTTGCGCCGATGTTGTCGGACGAACAAGCGAATCCCCGCTGCTTCTCTACGCTTGTCTTGCTGTCTCGGCTTGCCATCTTTCTCGTACCACTCACGCCATCTCACCAGATGTGGCTGACGGCTATCATGAGCGATGTGTCTCTATTATGTTACCCGTCCTCGACAACTCAAACTATGAGATTGCCATTGACATCCTTCTGAGCTCGACAGTGATTCTCCGCTTTTTCGAGCAAATTTCCTGTACGAATCCCCCTCACACACGATCACTGGTCCTCTGTGCCCATGATGACCAGTCGGTGCTCCGCGTGGACAAGTGAAGCAACACAACTGACACAATCTCCTCCCTCAGCTCACACGCCCTCCAACGACCCGCAGCGTCATCTTTTGGCGGGCTCCGTCTACGTTAGCTCTCACGTCGAGTGCGCCATTTCTGGTGGACTAGCATCAGCTTCATTTTGGGTGTTTGTTGTCCAGGACATTGAATTCGCCCTGACCCAGAAAAATTGTCTGAGAGTCGCCTTTGCACCGCTTGATGATCGTCTACGACACTGGTGGGCCGCGAAATCGGTACTGACTGATGGGGACTGGGTGAATCAAGCCATTTGGCTGCTCGCAGAGACCATCGATTTTTGTTACTACGTGCCCGATCACCCTTACACAACTTATACGAAAATTGCGGAGGGGAACGCATTGAAGCAGCGACTTCGCGACTGGGAGGAGAGACGCCCAGATACTTTCACCCCACTACACATTTCATCACCTGATCCGAGGGCTGGGAAACCTTTTCCTGTGGTCTGGTACACGAATCTGTGGCATTGTAAGACCAATCGTTTCACCGGTACAAGGGGAGATCTAAGAAAGTGCCTCGAATTACTAACCTGATCGCAGCAACGGCCATACAACATTTGTGCCTTGCCAAAGCTCTGATTCTTATACACGAACTCGAAATTTACGATTTTACACTCGATCAGCGCGCACAGATCAAGGTAAATTTCCTTTCACCAAGAGAAAAAAGACATCAAAGTCGAAGAAGCTCGGTCAAACTTATCTTGTTTTTGTCACTTGCCTAGGAACAAATCACAGAAAACTTGAACTATCTCTTCGGCATCGCACTATCTTCAGACGACGAGCCCTCCCTTCGCATATTAGCCGGTCACGCTCTCTGCGCCTGTAGCGCATGGATTGAGGATCCGCTCGCGCAAACGCTCCTGTTTGATCTTCTCAGGCGCACGGAAAAGGATAACGGTTGGCCGTGGGCGTATTTTGAACAACGCATTCTTCACACGTGGAGAGTCGGACAACAAATCCGATGATCACCATGAGGGGAGAAAGGAATGGATTGGAGAAATGTTAGAATATAGTACAATACCCCTGTGGATGATGCTGATACCTTTTGTTTTATGAAATGATACCACAACATGAGCGAAAACGGAAAGCTTATTTTATTTCTGGATTTTCCTTGTCTTTGATTCAACTTTCCTTTTCTACTGAAATTGTGGATATCGTCTGAATTCTTCAATTCCAGTCGGTCCCGACCTAGTCCTTACCTAGGGTGCAGTGATGTTGTGACAAGGCTTTCGTGGGTTTTCCATGAAGACCCTTTCTTCCATCAATCTTGATCCGGATAACCGTAGCATATAACAATGATATTCGAAATTTATACTTGCCGCGAGTGTCCATACCCAATAGCTTATATTTACAAAGCTTTCAAAAAGGTAGACCCCCATCGAACAAAGTATGTACAATACGTCTGGCTGCCCCCCTTCACGAGACATTTTCCATTTACATCACGACTCGGCCGCATTCATCATTCCATACGCGCCGAGGTTTCCGTCAAAAGTCAATGGAAACGGAAACAGTCCCTCATCAACCATGTTTCCTAGCACGTACAAGTCATATGAATCCAAGCCTGCGTCCATGCTCATACCAGGATCAAGATGGAGTTGATTCTGCATGGGTAGATTCATGCTTGACATATCCCCAAGGCCAAGTTGATTTGGTCGATCAGACGATTGAATCCCGTTGTATCCTTGATTCGGATCCGGGGCGGTATATGAGCTGTAGTACCCGGGGGTTCCAGGAATTTGGGTCTGAATCGAAGATACAGGATTCCAGGTGGTTGTTGATGGTGCTTGACTGGATGTACTCGGTGAATGACTGCTCGTATCTGGTGAATGGAGAGACTTTGCGGAAGCGTACAGGGGAGGATTTAGGTCGGGGTTGGAAGCATGGCCGTACGTTGATGGGCGATAGGGTGCATTTTCGTGCGGGCTGCGGGTGCTGTTCGACTTCGATGGAGCGTTATTGGTCGAGTTGCCCATTGCAACTTCACTCAGAAGATGCAGAGGTGTTGCTTCGTGCTGGGTCTGAGGAATGATATTAGAGGACGGATACTTTGTGAGAGGATGGTTAAATGTAGCACTGACAAGGTTTCTTATTTGTTCACAAGGCTTGGACGGGGTTTCAGAGCCAAAGATCTCCCTCAGAGCAGGCCCATTGCCCCTCTTCTTGAGGAACCAATTCCGTAGCATCATGATGATGTAGCTGAACTTGCCTGCAGTTCTCCCGCCGTCTCGCATAGCAGCAGCACGGTAATGTGAGATAATTTTCTCAAAGTAAGACTCGATCTGAAGGCTGCCCAGATCGATGATTCGGCCAAGATGGGAGTTTGGTGCCACGATCAAAGAATAGACTTTAATCAAGCTGACAACAACAAAGGTAGTTCGGGCTAGAGAGTTTGTTGGCAAACAATTGATCTTTTCCGGTTCGATAGAACATATCATGTCGAAAGCACTGTGGATTGAATGAATACATGTTCCGATCGCGTCGATAAGCGGCGCATGAAACGAGGCGGGACCAGGTGAGTCGGACGACATTGCAAAGTGATCGTCGCTGCTGTCAACGTTCATCGCACTCTCGTGGATGAAAAGATTGAGCACATGATGAGTGTGGGCCATCGGCACTGATAGAGCAGAGATATCAGAGGACAAAGAATTCATGTCATTTGGGATGGGCAATCAAACTTACTACTATAAACGTCCTCCGGTACGTCTCTTCGCCACTGAGCCAATTGGTTGGAGAAACCCTTGACCGCATACCGAAATTTGCTGTCTGCAAAGGTCAATGTGTTTTGTACATCATCTGATATGAGCTGTATGCTTGCTTCTTCCATGATTCGGCCCAGCTTTGCCCACCAGACAATTGTTCTATCAGAGGGTAGGGCATCGGGATGGGTTTCGAGCGTGCGAATGCACTCATCCATGTGCGGATTCCATCTCACGAGCTGTGCTCGTCGCATTGAAGTCGAAACCCTGTAGAAGAATAATGCGTTGAGCATGTGCGTAGTCAAAGACAAAGGAGAAAGATGAGCCTTACTGAACAGACAGGAAATAACAACCGATCCATGTCCGCTTCGCTTCGGGGCTACTGGTGTCGACCGCCGAGCCCATGGGCTTTCTCATCAGCACCTCCTTCAGCCGTTTCAGACCCTTATCCTCCGTACTCGTTCGCCAATTCAGGCCAAGGTCCATGGCCATGATCACAGCAAATTGAGTGAGCTGGTAAAATTTCAACTCTTCCGTATTATCCGGTGGTTGGTACCATATCGCTACCACCTGCAGCGCCTGCACGAGTTCGAGGGACTTTTCGCCTTTTACCATAATACGCTCGGCAATGAGCCGGTAGACATCGTCGAGAAGCTTGAGCTGAATCTCCTTCTTGAAGGGTCCGATAGTAGTCGCAAGGATTGCCAAAAACAGTATTGGTTTCTCTCGGCGTATATAGCCCATGGTGGTTCCAGGTGGAAATACCACGAACGGCATCCCAGGAGCGAATTTGGAGACATATCGCTCGAACGCGGCACTGGCGGTTTCCACATCGACTAATCCCTTGTCAATCACGTCAACGAACTCGTTGTCTAGTTTGGGAGACGGCATCTCATCAGACGAGGAGACTCGCAGCCATCTAGCAGCCGGTTGGGGCTGCGGCAATTGTTCTGCTGATGGACTGTCTTGTCGAGGATACTGCGATGCTAGCAATTCCTCGTGACTTCTTTTATTTGTCGTGGAAATCAGATCGTCCTTCAGCCAGCGTCGACTGGATGACTGCTCTAAAGATCTCAAATCTCCGGCTTGAGCAGGCGGCATATCTTTGTCCAGGGCTGTACGATGCGACGCTTGCAGAGTAGCCGTCAGAGCATCTATCTTACGCTCGAGCTCTGTCACACGTGTGTCTGTCTTCTTCTGCCGCTTGCGCGATGGCGCAGTGACCACGCACGTACGTCCTGATTTGGCACATCGCTTGCAAGAGCCACGGGGGTGGTCAGGGTCTGCATCACAACGGACTTTGAGTTGACGACAAGGCTCACAAGCTCGTGGTCGCTTGATGTCCGGCTGCGGTTCCTCTGGAACTTTGGTATTGCCGACAGGCTTAGATCCCAAGCTGAAATACTGTCGGCTACCCGAGGGCCCTTCATGAGCGCGATGGGACTCGCTTGACAGGTGCGAGGGGGGTTCTGGATAATTACTGTCCATCGTGAAGATCAAGCGGATCGGGGCCCGGCAGCTACCGATGCCGATGAGACTTGGAAAAGAGGGGGATTGCGACTCGAAATGTGCCACAAGCGGATCGCGATCACCAGAAAATTACTTGGAACTCGGATCAAATCTTCTTGTTTTCCAGGCAAGGCTGCGACTGTGATAGGTCCTGACCTATCTGACCATGTTACTTTCTCCCTTCTCTCAGGTGCAATTGGACGAGTCCTGTGTCCAATTCGACGAAAGTCTCTTACTCCAAAGCAGCACGGCGGATGCAAACACCGACCGCCGATCCACACTGTGGGGAAAAGCACGCGCAGACGTCAGATTGATCAGTGAGGGATAGCGAACATTGGCACGCGGCCTATATTGAAAAGGAGCCGATTTGCGACCCTGATTGCCTTGGCACCAGGAAGTGAGTGCTGGAAGCTTTGCTTGCTCATTTGTGCTGGCTGTCAGACGGTGGCTCCTAAGTCACAGCGGCACGTGACATTTACATGATCCCGAGCAAAACATCGCCTTTGTTCAAGCATCACTGTCGACTCCATGTGCTACGAGATAGGAAAGTCTGTAGAGGCTGATCAATATCCTGTGTCTAATTCACGGAGGACAAAGAAGGAATTTGATTTCTTACGATTATTGGCTCGCCAGTCGTAGTGGGTTGTCATACTGGGAGGTCGTTTGACGCAAGTTCGTGCTTTTTCTCAATTAGTATGGAGAGTAACTCAAAATGGTAAGATGATTATTTCACGTCTCTCGGGACGAGGCTTAGTATTTACCGTACTACATCACCCAAGCTCTAATCTAGATAGTCCGTGATCTCGTTGATAGGGGTATCTTGGGTACAACAAGGAAACATGTGCAATTAAGAAATAAAATTGACCCCCCCGTATCGCTGCGAACAAAAAATAACAGAGAAAGAGGGCGAAAAAGAGCAATCAACGCCATTCTAACAATAAACCCGTACTTCAGGAGTGAATATAGCCCACCAAGAGGCAAATACCCGAGGCAAGGAGGAAGAAAGACTAAAGGGAACAGGGAAAGGCCCGTAGGTCATGCTGTATCTGCCGGGAATGAAGCACGTTTGTCCTTGTGCTCCATATTCTCATGTCCATCGGCACCAGCCAAAGCCAAGAATCCCTCAGACTTTGTGCACGGGACACTCCATCTTCCGCTCGAACCAGTCGACGATGCAAGCCTTGTGGAACTTGCAGAGGCAGTTGAGGCGAGCCAAAGTCTGCCCGGCCTCATAGTCCTCGAAGCAGATGGAACATTCCCCAACTCCACCATCCTCGCCTAGGCAGTCTTTCTCTGAGGCTGTAAAAGACAGCATGCGAGGAGCTGCAGGCAAGGAACTTGACGACGGCGGCGGCGGGGGCGCTTGTCGGAGGTCCATGTGTGGCGAGGGCTCCTGAACCGTTGGCGAGGCACCGAAGTTAGCGATGCACTCGCGGATGTGTTCTTCCCGGGCTTCCTGGGTATGCCCATTGCCGAGCGCCGGGAAGATCCGTCCACAGACGGGGCAGAGGTCTTCTTCTGAGACTGCAGGGCGTCTCGGGGCCACCGCAGCACGTGTTTCACCATCTGCTGGGGGTTGTCTGACCGCGGTGATGGTCACAGATCGTCGGACAGGCTGCCCCTGTCCGGGCAAACCGGAGGGCCGGTCATTTGACCCAAGCGTTCGTCGCTCCTGACGTGGAGAAGCGCTTTCTTGCTAAATACCGTGACCTCAGATTAGCTTGCTGCATTCTCTGCCAAAAATCAGTTGAACTATCAATTGGGACATACCGCAACTCTAGAATGTCGGCGACCCATCGAGTTCAGCGAGTGTGTGGACCGATGGGTGTGGACATGCGATGGACCGTAACCCAGAGGATTGGGATTTGGGTCCGGGACACAGGGATTGCAGAGACGCACTTTTTCTCCGCCGCCGAGAGCAGGGTTGACGACCGTACTGAAAGGGTGGATAAGGTCGTCGCTGGTGAGATCAACTACCGGAGGCTGGGAGACGGGAGATGAGTGAGGATGTGAGGTGAGGCTGTCAGGAGGGCGGACAATGTATTGTCGAGGAATAACAATGGAGTGAGGTGAGCAACTCGCACACACAACGCGGCCACACTTGCGGCAGTGATGCTTTCTGTGCCAGAAGTTGAACACAGTGCCGCATATAGGGCAGCTTGAGACTTCTTCGTCAGGCTGCCATCTCGGCGTTTCCCCATCAGAATACTCTGGAAATGCGCCTGACCTTTCTTCCATTCCAGGCCTCAGTGATAGCCCTCCACTAGGGCTTGACAAAATTGTCGCCGCTGAGTCTTCTGAGCCCATTCCACCTCGTCTCACCCCCCATCCGAAACTCTCCAGGGTGGTCTGCCTTGGAGGGGGTGCCCATCTTTCGTCCGGCTGACTATCTCTGGATAGGACGGGCAGCTCCGTTTGATTACTAAAACTCATCATATCTTCGAAGCCTGCTGCACTACCACTCAGCCGATTGCGTGGAAATCGCTCGGTGGCATGCTCGTTGGCTTGCCTTGGCCACGCATCGCCACTTGAGTTCTGCGACGACCGACGCGGAGGAGGATCCCATGGAAGAGGCTTTCGGCTAGCATTGTTGCTAGATTGCCGATTCCATGGTTCCATGTTTGACCCTGGTGATGGTGAATGCCAAGTTTGATACCTTCTCATGGGGTGGAAACCGGAGCCAGTTTCGAAGGGTGAGGGTTGACTATGGTCAGGCATAATGCGGCTTGCTGTTGCGCCTGGGCCATCTTCAGAGGGTGAAGAGGTGATATCTATTGGCGTTGTATATGAGGTACCGGCTGCCTGTGGTCTCAAGGATTGCATGCCCGGTTGAAGCTCCGATTCAGACCGGTGTAACAGCCCAGGCTTGCCTCCATCATCAGGTCCTATTGCACCGCTGGAGTATGTGCGCGGTAATCGGGCCCTATCGCTGGTACTTGTGAGGCGCCGCTTCCTATCACGAACTTGAAATTGGGCCTCCAGATCTGGTACCACATTTTGCCCATCGGTGTTAGAGTCCGTTTCTGAAGACACGGATATATACGAGGCTCTTCCTGCCGGCAGAACGCTTGGTAGAGGTCTGCTATCCCCGCTCCCAGAGCTAGCAAAATTTGTTGTATGTGATTCAGACCCACTGCTCCCTTCTGCTAAGGCTCCACCTGTTAATGGTGTACCCTGCAAAGGTGCACTTTGCGGTGGCGTATTGCTGCCTGACATCACAGCGTGATTTGATAAGTCTTGGCCTTAACACAACGACGCAAACGAGGGAGAGATTCTTGCACAAGCAAAACTATCAGCCTATCGAAGATTCATCCTTCTCAGTTGTGCGCGACGTGATCCGGCCCGGCCGTGTAGGCGAAACGAGGTTTGCGACGCCTTGACAGCTCAAAGCAAAGGAAAAGAAAGCTGCCAAGTTGCGGCGCTAGATAGAGCCTAAGGCCTGGTCAAAAATATGATCTAGTGCTGTTGAACTGTCAAATCAATGTTCAGTCAGCACAATTGACATATCTAGGGAGCACGGCAACTCTCGGTAGGTGCATATCGTGCGTGACAAAAAATGCAACGCGGCTAATGCTTACCGAAGAGGAGACACGGATCCCCTAAATCTTTCTGATACCCTGAGCACCTTATCGCTTGATCAACAGGTGTTGACCAGAGATCGGGATAATGCACTGAAGCAAATGGCGCTGCGGAGGCACCCACAGATATCAAATTGCTTCACAACAGCAGCCAAGAAGTCCGATAACCGGGGGTCTCGTGATAGCTATCGCTGCAGCGCAGTTCTCGAGCTAGACAAACTTTTCTCTCAAGATTTCTCGATTTTGCACAAGTCATGCAGATCTTTCAGCAGAGCCTGTTATCTGGTAGACCAGCACCCATAACACAAGATGAAGGTGACTGCAAGTGTCAACAGAGGTCATAATTAAGTACGGGAGCTGATCATTCGTTATCAGTGGGGCGCTGGGGGCATGAAGGGCGGTGTATGATCGGCAAAATGATACCGATTGATTGCCACCGCCTCCTTTGCCCGATAAGATCCCGCGGGGAGTGAATTGGGCGGTCAGAGGGTAGTCGACTATCGATGATATGCCATCATGAGTGCGTATCAGGTCATGATTCGTGGTATAGTTGCACTAATTGTTTTGTTACAAGTTTACACACAGCATTCGCGGCTTTAACAGGCTTGCAGGCAAGATGTCTGATTACCTTCTCGTCTCGCAATTCGTGTAGCACGGTCGGTCAGGGAGGGCCGTCTGGTTGTTGGTCGGATAAATATCCTCGCAACCTTCATGTATCCAATGATCAGAAACATTATATTTAGGTCTCAACCGTTGCGGTCACTTAGAGATCTAGGACCAACCGAGAACCTACCCTAAGGCTTTCGTTTATTTAAAGTCTTCTAAACTGGTGTATTTACGCATCAGAAAGCGTGAAAGCTACGAATTTTTGCATAGATAAGAGTTCAATCTCTAGTCATTTTTACACTACTAGGTACCTTGCCATTTAGGAGGTTGATGTAATGGATTCTAGCCTGTCAAGATTTTAGTCTAAGCTAATGTTAGCACCTGCCGGGCAGGGCTGTTACTATAATATATATTTTGAGCTGATGCTTCGAACTCACATGTCCAAAGTGATTCAATTATAAATCTTACAATGCAATTCTGTTAGAAATACCGACTTCTGCAGAGCGACTTATTTCATTATAATGATGGATCTGAACTACATCGTATACCAAGTGATCGGTGAGAATGAGGCTGAGTCTAAGACTCGGGCACCGAATATAGTGACAGATTCTTAGAACTTACATCTACATCTCCAATGCAGTATTTCTTACCTCCATAGAATACATCTTGAATTCCGAGATTGCAGATACTCGCACAATCCCTTATTATGACGCAATGAAGCTAGGGACCTTGCGGAGCGCAATCCATTTCTAATTATGACCTAAGGTTGTTCAATAGCACGACCTAGTACTTAGCCTAGCCCCCAATCCTAACCTACATTCCAAGGATTTCGAATTACTACCCAACTGAGAGCAATGACACTCACCCATGACATGTCGTTTCCATGCGTTTGGAAAATAATGCAACATAAGAGACAGTGGACAAGAAGACTGGGGCGCCATGAAATACAAGCAGGATGTCATGTTCATATCGACGACATCAATTAGAATGCCAGAGGACCGAAGCGGCAGTTTCACACGAAAGAGAGAGGAACATGACGATGAAAGACTTTTATGTACCGCCTGGAGACAGAATACTATCGGAGAACAAGGAAGCAATATCAAATGGAAATCGGGCAGAGAACTAAAATTCACGATCTGCCACTTCCTGGACAGAAGCAAATAGTTCGCAGAATGCGCGAAAAAAAAATCCAAAATACCAAGGCAGAGCAGCACATACACACACGCGCGCGCACACACACACACAGAATGCGATGAGCCAAAAAAAAGTAAAACAAGAAAGAAATTCGTGTCTGGTCATAATGGACGACAAGTCCGCTTGGAGAGGGCGAGGAATGTATTTGAAGGTGGGAAGAGGGACGAATCGCCGTAGGTGATGTAGAGGAGGTAGGCTCTGATCAAAGGCAGAGAGAAAATGGATGGTAAGGAGGCGACAGATTAAAGATTTTTGATGGAATTTTTGCATGCAAGACTGTTGCAAATCCGCGCATTACTATTTGAAGACAGAGTTTTCAAGCTGGCGGCACTTTTTAAAGAGCACGTTCATCCACCAGTTCTGCCGCACTGCCCGTGAATGACATCTCGTCTGGACTCGCCTCGTGGATGTTATCACGTGTACGATGCTGTGCGACATAGCCCATGCTCGAAGGTCGCTCTGCTCGATGGCCATCTCGGCCAGTCCGATGACTAGATGTCAACGAGCCAGATGTTGATGCTACAGAGAGACCCCGATCTCGGGACGGTGAGCTGCTCTCACTGAATGGAAGACGAGCGGCAGTGGGAGATAACTGAGGCTGCAGGTGGCGACCTGAGCGGGATGTGGAGGCTTTGGATTTGGGCGAAGAGGCCTCTGTGACGGTGGGCAAGTTGAGTATCACGGGTTCTACACCATTCTCGGAGTCTGCCTGTGTGCGGCGAGAGCCAACTCGACTAGGCAACTCAATATTGCTGACCGTATCGACATCGGGCAGTACAGGAGCTCCCGGTCGATCGTCGGGATCCTCCCGACCCTGATCGCCAGATCCAGCGCTTTGCTCACCTTCTGCGTCGTGATACGGAGCTTCGCCTGCGGATGCCGTGCGGGAGTGTCCACCGGTCGCAGTCTCCTCCGTTTGAGGCTCATCCTGATAGGGCTCGTTATAGTCACCGGCGGGGAAGAGACCTGGGGGAGGCGCTCGAGCACTTCGAACGACCTCAAATCCTTTACCCTTGTCTTTTGTTTTGCCTTGGAATAAGTTGCGGAACCATCCAGTTGCTGATGAAACAGGGCCCGTCGGATCCGCAGGACCAGTCTTCAACTTTCGAGTTCCAGTGTGAGAGAGCGGAGGACCGCGTACTCTGTAGTAGAAGTCAACCTCGCGCACTGCGTAATCTTTTCGTTGCTCTGTTTCTTCCATTTCCATGTCGTCCTTGGGTGCCGGCAGGTAAGCAGGGACCGGAGTCCCGCGCCCAGACGTTGGGTCACCGTCACCGAGACTCTCCTCGTCGTGGACACGACCGCCTTTCAAGAACGACCTTGAGGTCTTTTTACTCCGATCGAAAGAGCCTTGGGGCGTTCGTCGTCCAGGGCGAGGCGGCCGGTAGTACGGATCACGAGGGTTTGTGGCGATGAAAGTGCTGCTGCTGGGGGAACTGCTGAAGTACTCCCCAGCCCCGCTATACGCTGTGGGAGACTGTGCGTAAATATTCCCACTCGCCGCGCGACTATGCCCCCCGCCATAGGAGCTAGCGTACTCGAGCACAGCACTCGCACGACCTTCACTGGCTGGCGGTCGGCTCAGGAGGAGGGCAGAGCTCCCCGATAGACTGCGAGGCCGTGAGCCGCCGAATTGCGAAGACAATCGATCGTCGGTGTGTGCTAGCATGGCTGCATCGGATGCCATGCTTTGCCGAGCAAGGTCCGATCGGGGAACCCGCCTAGACAACTGCCGCATTCCGAAAACCTTGACCAAACCACCGCGAGTTGCACCACCGGCTCCGGCAAGTCGGGCCAACACTTCAATTAAAGTTTGCAAAGCGTTCAAGAGGAAGCCAAAGATGAGGACTATCGCATGGAGAACGAGAATGACATAGCCGACCCATCCCTTAGTGGCGGAAGACACGGTAAGAGATGGTACAAAAACTACGCTCATGATTATCGTCAGGAAGCGAATGCAGGCGAAGATAGCATGATAGAGGTTCATATGAGTAGGGGAAGGGAAGGGTCGGAATGCAACCAGCGTCAGCACGGCGACAACCTCGCAGATGGCGAGTAGGACGACTTGGGCGATACCCGATGGCTGCAGCGCTCCAATACCAACCCCTCGAGCAAAGTTGAGGAAGATGGGGATCATGGCAAAGGCCGCGGCATCATCGCAGTAAGTGTTGTAGAGAGGGCCGTACAAAAGGACGGTAGGCAGGTCGTCAAAAAGATGAGATTTTGGTCGGGTAGAGATTATGATGCGAATCAACCAGATAGAAAAGCACATGATGACGAGAATCACCAACGCCGCCAGGGCCACGTTGTACGCAGGAGATCCTCTGGCTGTGACGAGCTGATAGAAGGAGAGCGACACAATTGGAAGGAGAAAGTAGTTGAAAATGATGCGAATGACATTGCCCATGGTGAATGGCAAATTCTTGGAGCGCAGATCCTGCTCTGTGCTATGCGCGAGTTCACGATGCATCCATCGTACTGCAAAGCCAAGCTGACACACCACAATCATGCAAGCGAGGATACCCAGGGTCCAGACCATCATCGCCGGCCAGATTTCCTGGTTGGAGGCCATCCCGACCAGTTGATTCATGCGGTCGAGTCCGTAGGTCCCATTGATCACGTACACTCCGTCCACTACCGGACTGTTGGCCCCCGCGGGGTCAATGAAGCTCTGGTTGAACATCAGGACCGACCAAGACCCGTAGCTGACCGCGGGCTGGAAAAAGCCTGGATAGTCCAGAGACAGAGATCCAGTCAGAACAATGTATTGCAGATATTGCAGACAGTCCGCGAAGCCGGGGGTCACCAATCGCAGGACATCCTCATCACGGCCGTAGTTGCTTGTCCACCGGAAGATGTCTGTGGTACCCCACGGACTGTACACGGCCGCTGCGACGGTGGCAATCGCAACAAGCAACAAGACCACCAATGGTACAAATATCAACGTATTCTTCAGCGAAGTACCGAAATCGGGGGTGATTGGCACGGTAATGCAGCCAAGCTCGGCCGCAGATGCATCGCCCGATCGGATGGTAAAAGTTGGGTTGATTGTCGAGAATCGGTACGTGGAAAGCATATCATGTTGGACGGAGAAAGCTCGCAATGTGCTCAGATCGCTTCTGGAAGTGATTAAAAAAGAAATCTTTAGTCAATGGGATCCACAAAGCCGAAACAGGGACTTGATATGCTTGTCCACCAGGAATCAAACTCACAGATTCGAATTGAAGACCGGTCCGAGCGGACAATTGCCCTGTTCGACTGCATCACAGAACTGCGACGCGTTGCTGAAAGGGGTGAAACTCAACACGTCGAAAGATGTGATCAAGGTGGTGAATTTATTATTGGCTCGGCTGATATTGACAATCTTTCCGACAGTCGACTCTGGATCGATCCAGGATTCGTCTGTCGGCGGCGGGGCAGGAGAGCCATCTGCGGTGCCCGTCACGTTGCCGTAGACGGTGACTCTCAACGGGTTGAGGGAGTCGGTGAGGTTGAAATGCACAGAGACATTGAGGGGGACGTATTGCAGTTGAGGGGGATTCGATTGCAGGATTGTTTCGCTGAGGCAATTTTCGAAATTTAGCATGGCAGACCGCACCGGCGAGGCGTAAGCGAGGAACACGCAGACCAGGGCCGTCCACCAGGATGGCCCGTGAGCAGGGAGTCTGGTGACGGCTGGTCTACGCCGACGTTTTGAAGTGTCTCGCCATCGGCGGCCCTGTAGTATGAAGAGCCCATCGCGTCGCGCGGAGTCAGGACCAGGACGACCAGGAAGACCAGCTTCGTTGATCACTAGTGACGAGTTGCGGCACATGGTGTCTGTTTTCGCGATTCAGATTGACCTCCACGGGGAGGTCAATCCCCGATATGCAAGAGTGGATCCACGTTGTTTTGAGAGATTGTTGAAGTTGGTCAAGAGGCGTCGTGATCCACCTGAGCGCGTGTTTTCAGGATGGATGTTGTTGCAGGAGTGCGCCCAAAACAGCTCGGTCGGACTCTCGTGATGCGCGGAGGAAAAGGCGACGGCAGCTCGGAGCGTATGAACGTACGATGAGCTGCAAAGTGCGATTAAAATATGTTGATGACTGTTGGCACTTCCGATGGCCAGAACGGTAGGGGATTATTCGGTCGGAGACTGCACTGGTTCGCCTGGCACCGGGATGGGCAACTGGCTGCGGAGGAAGGAGGGTGGAGAAGGCTGAACGGGTCAAGCGAGTGTGATGAAGCTGTGCTGCATGGGGAGGGGAGAGAGAGAAACGAGCTGAATCGAGGAGGAAGAAAAGCAGGAGGGGTGGAAGAAGTTGGACAAGTGCCTGGCAGCCTAGAGCCGGTCTGGAAGCTGGGAGGGGGAGCCGTCCCGACGGGGTACTATCACGAACCACGATCGCCGAGTCGAAGGCTAAATTACCACAGTCAACCGTCCGACCAGCAAGTGGCTCGACCTGACCAGAAGGCTCAATTGCACCGTTACGAAACGAGCCTTCTGCACGGTGAGAGTCTAGAAGCTATCCCGAGAAGGGACCTTGACCGACGTCCACATTTACAAGTGTCTCGGAACAGGGAATGATTACTATGGTCGGTACACGGACGGCTTTGCAACATGATGCATGGATGTCAGTTGGCAATAGCGGAAGCTGCATCATGGACAAGGCGATTTTGATTTTGGACCACTGGAGGAAGCAGTCAATCAGAGACCAGGGTCTTATTTGTTTGGCGCGCCCAGTTGGGTCTGGCACGGTGGAGTTGTGGCAGGGACTCGGGACCGGCGCCCGGGATTGGAACAACAATCGGGTCGAGTTGGTAAATATAGGAACAGATAGATTAGGGACACGACCGTAGAGGCGTAGAGGCGTGGACCATTTAATTTGAAGGTAACCTGTGATACAGTAACACTCTCAACTTGTATTCTTCACTTGCTGCAACTACTTTCTTCCCTTCTTTGCAGATTGACAAAGGTATTGTTAATCCGGCCTCGGCCTGCTGAACTGTGACGGTAGCTCAGATTAGGCGAGGAACCTCGAGTGAAGCGGTTTAGGAGTATCACATGCGAGGGGCTCGTCCTGCAGTATTTGAAATGGAAGAGTCATCTTCATTTCGTTCTCCTCGATCACGGTGTATCCATTGAGGTCACCGTGATTGTCTTCCATCAAAAGACACAGTATGTGACAGTGACTATCTCTTCGAGTCTTCGATCGCACCGTGGACCTGAGTCCAGGGCGGCAGTTCATCATAATCCACGTGATGTGCTGGCTAGTGTATCTGTAAACAGTGACACACTATGTCAATCACCTACTCTGAAGCTCTAGCCCTTCTTCGGATGAGACCACCGCGGCCCCCATCGCATCTGTGGAATGATTGGCGGTCTTCTGGAGGTAATCATCGGGCAGACCGTACCCAAATTGATGTTGATCAACTCCCAGCAAGTCGAGGAAAGTTCCATAGAGTTCTATCCCCTATCACATTTCTGTGACGACAGATTTGGTGTGATGTGGTCATTCAACGGAACTCTCTCGCAGACATTGGTCAGGTGTCACAGGTAAGTACAACTGAAGGTGAGACTTACCCACTCTCAGCCTATCCGTCGCCAATCTCGTGGGAGAGGAAAAGAGAAATAGTGGGGGGAAAGAACGGCGACTTCAGCTACGCCAACTTCGTCGCTAACATGCGTGTGCATACTCAAGTATGAGTAACCTATGCAGATTGCACGGTTGTTGAGTCTATCCAAGATCCTAGAATACACCGGGAGTACGAGGTACTCAAGCCAGGTGACTGCCACCAACATGTAATTAAGCGCATACTACAAAGACTCGAGCGCCAGCCCGATTGTCGCAGAGTTTCAACCCAAGAGCAAGGCATAAGCGTCTAGAAACATTCTTTTCAGGTCGGAGACAATTCATGTCGGGTCTCTGTGAATAGTCAGCACCAAAAACACAAGAAACAGAGAACTGTCAGGCATAGTCCGCGACAGCTACTAGGTTCGAGCATGATCCAGTAAAGGACGTATTTCGCCATGCAGCTGGTCTGTCGCAGGCAGCCTCAAGACTTGATTGTAGAGACTCTCCATGGAAGAATCCCTTCTCCTCGCCCCAGAGTGCCTCCGGGCCCTTTGGCGGGTAAGGTAAGGTTCATTTGCGCTGCGTGTTTGTGAAAATTCTGGCCATTGTATTTCCGCCCAAGAAATGGCCTCAGGTCTTGCGTTAAAGAATGTAGTGAACATAAAAGGGTCGTTGATCTCGGCGCACGCCAATTTTCAAGACACATTAGGTAAAAAAATGGTGCGAACTTGGGTATTCAGTTGCGATCCACCCTGGACAGAGCGAGGTCCCTAGCAGGCGGTAGGTGATTGTTGCAGGTGGAGTCGGACAATAAGGAATTGCCGGACAAACAATGGCTATATGGGCGCATCCGTTCCAGCCGTAACTTGACTGAACGCTCACATGCTGCGGACGGATCAAGCCACACATGGAGATTCCGGGCCTAAGCTATCGGGCATTCCATGAAGCTACTCGAGGCAGACAACCGGTACTGAGCTTGCTTTCTGAGGTAGGAAATCGGCTGGGACCGTTCGCCTGGTAAGTTGCTCATCCGTATATGTATGTCTTGATTGTGCCGGTCTCATGCTAAACTCGTGCTATTTTTAGATTCCCGGCCCTGCGCCGCAGGAATTCAAAGTCCGCGAGATGGCGGGAGCGATTCGGCTGGACTCTCGAATTGAATACTGTAGCCATCTGTATGTACATACTTCACTCGATAACCCACATATCGACGTGCACATTTAGATGTGGATGTAGATGTGCTCTAGTCACTAGTCATAATATCAGCTCTTACATAGGTATCTTTTGATCAAAGGGAGCTGATCAAATCAATTCAGGTCGATAATCTGAATGCCAGGTTTCCTCCTGGCTTCAGTATTGGTCATGTGTGACGCGTCTCGATACCTTGATCGGCATCTGATGGATGGCAATCCCTAGCAAGCTTTAGTGGTGGGGCTCTGCAGTGATGATCGTCAACGAGACTTGTAATTGCGGGAGACTTTGATGAAATGATAATATATGGTCAATGGTCATACTGATCAAACCATGGCGGAGCAGATGCGGTGTTGAAGTCAGTTCCTACCCCGGTAGGTCAACGGAGTCCACTGTCTGAGCGACCCGACCAAGTGGACGGATAAATCCATCCCCTTCAGAAGTTGGAGATATGTTGATTGCGAAACTCCTATGGCAGTCTATCCTGTCTGAGTCATGGTCTCAAATCTCAGTACGGTGCTTGGGAGAGACACCCGTTGATGCAGGGCCTCATATCGACCAATTGGACCTACCAGATGGTGTTGATCATATCATCGCCATAAATGTTGCTCGGCTAAAGAGAAGATCTGAAGATCATCTGCTTCGCATCATAATACACTTGTTCATGCACCTTACGCGTCATCATCGTCATCATCACCATTATCGTCGTGGAGAAACTGTACACCCGCGGATTTCGATGTGGCGACAGGGATTAGACGCCGCCTATTTGCCAGAGGATGAGTCTATTCAAGAAGAGAGATAGTTAGCCTCGTTGGTGGCGTACACTGGCATCAAACGGTTCATGCAGCTCGGTCCTTCGCCCCTTGCGACATGACTGATGTGGGGGCTGCATCAACGAATAGTCAAGACTGCTACGAACTCTGGCATGAAAACTCAAGCAAATTGGGGGAATTTTTTTGGAATCCATGAAACAAGGTCTCTACCGTGGCCAGGGTCTTCCATGTAGAGGTTATATGCATAGACAGTACGTGGTCGTGGCTCTTGATAGTGTGAGCCATGGCCGCCGCATTCATTAACCGCTGATCTCGACTGTTCGACCACCTTGTCGTCTGTGCTTCGAAAATCTATTTGTTTGGGGGAGTCCGATCCACATCGGAAAATGAGCAACATACCATGCTAAGAATGCTTTTTCAATTGATGCGTACCACAGGAGTACGGATCATGCTCACCCTCCCTGATGTTTTGTCTGCTTCTCTGTGCATAGCTTGACAGGGTCGACATTCTCAAATTCTCAGCTTGTAGGTGTGAGGCAACCAGGCACACGGTTCTGACATGGCGAGCGACAGAGCGAGCGGATGTGCTGCCTCGGGTGCATGTGGACCGGATCGACCCAAGTACACGGTCCGAGTGGTAGTCCAGACTCGTGTACTGAGTGTCCCTCAAAAGCCTCATACCGTGAGTTTTGTGTGGAGTGATAACCTGATAATCCCAATTTGATCACCCAATAGACTAGGCTCTTTCTTTGAGTCATTTTGGGTCCCTGCCTCAGCTCTTCCGCGGTTGGATCATCGTAGACCTGAAAGGTTGTCAATCCGGAAAGTACCATTTTGTCCCTTCAGATCATGCGAGTCACCGCACTGCACGGACATGGGCTACAGTATTACCTAACGCTTCCCAACTTCCCTCACCTTGGTAGTTGTCTACGGTCTCGTGTCCCTGGACCTGTGTTTACGAATGTCACGGCTAGTATCCTCTATCGAGGCTTTTTCGTTTCGCAGCCTCATAGCCACACAGACCGACCTATTGAGACTAGCACCCAGACCCCCACTTAGGACATCTTGGCAGCTCGGCGGGCCTCCCAGTTTATCGGACAGGACCGTGTTTCAAGATAAGACCAAGTCTAAGGATTGGTGACCCCAAGTGGGCCAGACAGGCGCTTGTCCACTTGCCCGGACCCGGTGGTGGGGTGCGTGAGCGAGCCCTCGAGGCCA
Organism: Penicillium sp. PF2412A; assembly: GCA_023626555.1. Classification (NCBI taxonomy): domain Eukaryota; kingdom Fungi; phylum Ascomycota; class Eurotiomycetes; order Eurotiales; family Aspergillaceae; genus Penicillium; species Penicillium sp. PF2412A. The sequence goes on along the minus strand of JAMAHA010000041.1, from coordinate 160,803 downwards.
GCTGAGCGTGGGACATCCATCTAACTTACAGCCTTGGGAGACGTGAGGCGCCGAGAATAGGACGAAGTGTCGAACTTTGCTGATAGAACAGGAGTGTCTTGCAGCACGCTGCAACTTGAGTTGAGATTGTAGCGCTGAGGAAGTTTCTCCTCAACGGGCCTGATCTTTACGGTGGAGGTGAAGGTTGTTGATCTGTTTGGATGGAGGACCGATGCCCGGGCAACACGGAGCCCGCCACGCCTGAACGAAAACACAACCGACCATTTGAAGGAAGGATCACGGTTTCATGGAGTAGCGCTGATCTTCTCGGAATGAGCTTCTCCGTGATACAGATTGAAGTTGAAAGTTGAAGATGGGACTGCTCATCGAAAACCCTCTTGTTGCACGGCGGAGCAAGATACGTTTGTCCTCACCTCTCACCTCGAGTTCAGATCGACGTCCCTCCATCACGAGCATCACCGTCCCATTCAAACAGGCAAATCTTATAGTACTCCAGTATTACCCGGTGTACGGTGATGGAGGACAAGCTGCTACGCCCAACCTCTACGTTACCGCCGACCTTGGGGTTCAACCCTGGACTGCACGATCGAAGAGCCTTGCCTGGATTCTCCCCGTAAAATAGCTGGGTGACGAGAGACCTCGCCTCAGCATCCACGGAAGTATTTTCCTGCTAGTCAAAGGCTAAATCAGCGCAAGAGAGAGTTTCAAGATCGCCTGTGATCCTCCTTCCCAGCCGCGGTGGCTGTTCCTGAACCCCGATCCAGTTGGTGAGCCACCAAGGCCAGGGGACCCAAAAAGAGTCGGTGGAGTTCCTCCTCGCGGAGCGGGATCCAACCATCTCCACTTCATCCAGAGGGTCGTGGGATTCCTCCTATCAACATCCATTTCTAAGAGTCAGCGTCCTCTTTCCTCCTCCCACTTCCATCCGTCGCGACTGAAGTGTCTCAGAGTCTGGCGGTCACATGAATTTCTCCCTCTCACAGCTGCTGGTCCAGCTTGGTTATCAATTGTCTCTCAACGGCGACCATCTAGTCTCGGCTCTGGAGCACGAGGCCCGACTGCCCGTGCCCGTGTGAAAGTGGTCAGTCATCGGTGTGTGTTCTTCCACAATCATCTCAAGGAATATTTGGCAGGTCCAAAAAGGCAGAATTACGCACAAGCACGACCCAACGTCCGGGGTTCTTGGAGAGAGATCTTTGTCCCCAATCGCTTGGATCCACTGTTCCTGGCCTAGTCATCGTGGTAGCGGGCACGGTCGCTTCCCTCATCGCTGTCCTCTACTGATCATTTTTGGATCCTTTGCTTCTTGTCTATTCTTGATCGACCTCTCGACACAGTCAAAGCAACATCCCCGCAAAGAACACTTGGGCTTACAAAGAACGTGTACGTGCGACACATCCACCAGCAAAGCCTCCCCACCCTGCGTATCTCATACAATTTCGACCGCCGAAAGCGCTCTCCACCCCCCTCCACAACCTTTTCCCCACTATTAATCCGCCGCGGAACACGCGAGGTCCCATCTATCTCGTCTCTTCTGGCCATATTCTGATCAGCGCAAGTTGACCTGGTTCCTCACGTCCAGCTTATCTGAAGATCGAAGCACCTTCGATCTTCGTGACATTCGAATCAAGCGCCTGGTCGCGTGCTGCTTGGACAGATCGAGCTAGCTGCAGTATCGAGGTCAAAGGTCCGCGATCGTCGCCAGATTCACCGCAGCCTGCCACACGCCGCCCAGAGCGAACCTCTGTCATTACCACCACAGCAGATTGACCTGCAGGCCTGCAATGTTCATTGCAGGAGGCTTGCGATAAACTCTCCTCCGCCCCCGCCATTCTCCATCGCGACATGTCCGCAAATGATCCCTTCTCGTTTGTGGCTGCTGAGCAGCCCAAGCCCGTCAAAGAAAAGAAAGCCAATTGGAGGGGCAAGCTTTTCTCCAAAGAAAAGAAAGATCGACCTGCGGCCGATCAGCAGCAGATTGAGGACTTCCTTGCTTCGAATCGACCTGTCACCGAGACCGTCTCCTCCCCGAAAGCAGATTCAAGAGATGCGCGCCCAGTCATTTCGACACGCCAAATCCCCTCGTCGAACGGTGTGCCCCAAAGTCCGGTCTTGTCGATGCAATCGCCCTCCACAGACGACTATGCCGCCTTCGATTTCAAACAAGCCAGCTCGCCCAGTGTTCGCGGTGGGTATTTCTCGCGGGAGTCTTCTCAACAACAAATATCCCATCCCAAAACCAAGAATATACTCAATCCGCGGAAAGGCAAGGGCCTTCATGTCGAGTTCTGCAAGCTGGCTCCAGAATTGATCGGCGAGGGTGGTGACGAGACAGATGTCCCTACCATTGAGATCTCGCGCACGCGACAACGGCGCCATGAGAGAGTGGCGTCAGAGCAGCCAACCCCGAGTGTATCCTCGCACTCGCCGGATGCGCAGAGCTCATACCTGCCAGTCTTAACGGTCGACACCTCGCTTGGAGATTTCGAGAGACAGACCGTTGCAAATCCGGATGCGGCCTGGCGACCACCTCTCATACAGAACCCACTTGACTCTGAGTTTCTCAGTACATTACAGGCCCAAAAACCTGGGTCTCGGCTTTCCTTCCGTGGCTCGGCCGACGCACATTCATTGGCGGAGCGTGTTCGGGATCAGATGCAGGCCGAGGAGGCCAGAGCCCTGCAGCAACATCGCGCAGAGGATGACCTTCTGTCTCCTGCCGATGAAAAGAGCGACATCGGAAGCCCTGACTTGCCGCCTGCCTATAGTTCGCAGAGTCCCAGCATATCAAGTCATGCGGTATCGCCTCAATTAACGAGTTCCTCTTCGATCATGTCCACCACCCACCAAATTCAGAATATCGACAGCCCCAATGAGTCGCGCATGTCGACAAATCTTACCCCTAGCGGCTCGATGAGTCTTTCTTCAAGGACACCCACTTTGCCCGTTGACGGGTCACCTCAATCCCCACCTTCAGCGTCCCCAGCTCCCTCTCCTGCAACCCGTGAACCCTTGCGCACCGCCCACAGTTCCGGCTCGAATGACAGTGCTTCTCGTCTTGCTACTCCCCCCGGACGAGAGCCGGCGCGCGGCCCACAGCCTCCAAAGTACTCCCTTCGCTCCATCGCGGGCCAGGTTGGCGAACTGGCATTTAAGGAGTTCCAAAATTACATCGATACATATAGTAGCCAGATTCACCAGGCCGCACAAGATGTCAAGCCCGTCGAGGAGACGTCTCTGTCAGAATGGATTCGGGCGGCAGTGTGGTGGTTCTTGCGTGGAAGATCACAATTGGAATCATTTGCACGATCTCGCAACTCAACTCCGGCCATTCACGCAAAGCAGGCTGTCATCAATCTGGGCAAGGCGTTGTGGATCAACGAGAAAGTCGTCCCTGGGCACTTTGAGCTCTCCCGGTATGGTTCCATCAGTGTCGAGGCCATCTTGGCCGTTGCTAGTACCACGGGTCAAAGAGAGACAGTCGAACTACTGAGCGCTCACTCAACAATGCTCAACCATCTTCGCTCTTTATCGCTGTCGATTAAACGCAACAACATCCTTGCCGATACCCTCAGGGACGATGTCCAAGGTTCCAACCAGTTGGACATCTCTGTGTGGGTTCGATACCCATTCTTTGCTGCCGATGTGGCGGCCGTCCTCTCGGGGAGTGCCTCACGGTCAATGTTGGCCGATGCTCCCGTCAGATCGTCTAGCATTGTGAGCGTGATGCCGCTCGGAGACACCGGCCATTTCTTCACCTATGGAAGCATGTTTGTGCAGGCCTATGTCAGTTCGAGGGAAGACGAAGGAAAACAATATGCCATGCCGTGCGTCTTGTCGATCACCCGCGAGCGTTCTGACTGGTATGTGTGCACTGCGATCACAAGTCAGAGCGCACTGGTCAATGTCGTGATTCAGGGCGATCGCAAGCAAGGACCCACCTGGGACGACGTGGATTGGGACGGCCGTGGCCATTCCTTGCGGGTGAAGCTGCCTCGAGGCTTTGAACTTGATGTCCTGTTCACGGAAGACGATTTTAGAACTTTGTGGAACATTGTGAGGTACACCCGAAACTCCGAGGCAAGCCTGTCGCCCGAGGCTGGTGAGACTGTTGTGTTCGAGAATACTCTCAAAGCCTTTCAATACATGGATCCTGGCACGCCCAAGGCATTCCCTGCGGAACCTACAGAGAGATGTCGGATCCGCTTGTTTGAACGGCAGGTCACAATTACCGAAGGCACGGGATCGCGAAATGCTCACCGCGGGTTCCGTCTGAGCGTGTTGACCAGCCCCAAAGTGAAAACGATGAGTAATGTGACGCATCGTCTGGGTGACGGATGGCCTGTGGTTTTCGGTTTGTTGCGAGGCGAAGACGGTAGTCCCGCGCTTCTGTTGAAGGTCACCGAAGATGGTCGAACACGGTCCATGTTGCTGACGTTCCATGAGGTCGAGGAGCGAACGGAAATGCATTCGGTGCTTCTGAGCATGCTACCTCGCGATGGCGAGGTAGCCACACGTGAATTGCCGTTGCGCTCATATGCGATTGAGGAACCGGCAAATCCAGCCAGTGGCCGATCCCCGTTTACGCACTTGCAGTTTCCCGGCGGCCACGCCAGCGTCATTGATCGGGAGCATACCTTTGTGGACCACGGATATGGCCCCACGATTCTTTCTGAGCATTTGCGCACTTTTGTTGCCACTGAATGGGGCTCTGTGACTGACCGGATTAATTTGGGTACGAGATAACTTGCTATTTCGTTTTGGGTTTATCGGAGACGCTTGCTGACGTTGTTCACTTTTGCAGGCCCTGGCGATTTGCGTCTTGGCTTGGATGTCAAGCGAGCCACGGGAATGAGCCTGTTCCGCCCTCCGCAGCACGATCTCACAATATCGTTGGCGGACAATTTGATTCGACCTGAAATGCCAGAACAGGTCTCGGAGTTCTTGCGAAAGGGCACAGCGAAGCCGATGATTCGCCGATATGAATTTACAACAGTACAGGGTGAGTGGGCGCGACTTTTACTTGAAACGATCCGAAGTTGATCTTGTCAACATCATAGATCTGCATGCTTTTCAGGAAGCTGTGACTGGTTTCAAGGTTATCTACGACGGGTAAGTTTCGCTGGTCAGCACACTCAGCCAAGCACACGCAGGTTACTAATGTCATTCTCAAGGATCGCTTCTCTATTCACCATCTCCCGCCGGCGCATGGTCGTGCCCATCTACAAGAAGTGGGAAGCCAGCTCGGCCCGCGTCCAGATTGTCCAACAGGAAAAGATCGTGCAGCTTGTTGCTTTCTTCAGCGATTTCCAGCACGGCACTTGCATGAACTTCATCTTAAAAGGGACTGACCAGATCGAATCTTTCACCCGCTCTGGTAAATTTGGCATTCGCATTCTCGACGCCAAGTTTGCCTTGCCCAAGAAGGACGAAGATGCCGCCTCGGACTTTGTGTGCTTGGACATGCCCGAGTATCCGATCGAGCATGACGATATTGGCATTGCGTTTGACACCGAGGCCGGTGAGTCCCTTCACGTTGCTACCTTTCTTCGTGTGCGGTGGGATTCTTTGCTGACACTCTTGTTACTAGGCCGGAATGATTTCAAAGCGGTTCTGCCCGGCTCTGTCCGTGAGCCATCTCGCATGGTTTCTCTTCGCCGCTGAGCAAGGAAGATCACTTCTTGTTTCTATTTGCCTTTCTTCGGTCCTCTGTGATACCCCCTTTTCTGTCCATGATCTATACTTTCTGTTCCTGAATTCCGTGGGGCCTTTTCTGGACAAATGGTGTGCCCCGCACCACGTGACCGGATTGGGGGACGCCCTCGGCGATGGGGTCGGACTTTTTCCCCGCAGCTGAGGTGGTTGTATATTTAGTCCTGCGCGGGGGGTCTCTTTTTCCAATTCCTCTCGCTTAGGTGCCCGATTTTTTGTGCATATCTTGTCTCGTGTCACCTAGAATCGCCATGGCGCAAAGCACTGGTATGGGCACATCCACTCGGTCACTTCACGCGGATGACGTGCTGAATGTCGTGGCCGATGTGGCGCCCCCCATGCACCTGTCCACCACTTTTCGTTACTCAGATGATCCTTCCGCACTGGTCCCGGCGGCTGAAAATGACTTTGTATGCAAACTTCCCAACACTGCATTTCTCTTTTCTGTGATCCTCGCGAATGTCGACCCCGTTTTGGTTCTGCACGCGTACCTAGCATTGTTTTCCCCTTCTCTACTCCTCGTACTGTAACATTGGACGGTCTCTGATTTCTCATTGCGCATTTGGCATCGCCTGCCTTTTAGACTAATGTTGACCCGACAACGCATTACTATTCGCGAGTCTCTGCTCCCGGCCCCAGCCGTTTCGAAACCATCCTCTCGGCTCTCTTGAACGGAAAAGCGCTTTCCTATTCTTCTGGACTCTCGGCCCTCCATGCTGCGCTCACGCTTCTCAACCCTCGTCGCATCTCCGTGGGAGACGGTTACCACGGCAGTCATGGAGTTATCGCTCTTTTCAACCGCGTCACAGGTCTTCAGAAACTGCCCCTCGATTGTGACGCCAACGATCTGCAAAAGGGCGATGTCATCCTTCTTGAAACCCCCGTGAACCCCACCGGAATCGCCTTTGACATCTCCGCCTTTGCCGAGAAGGCCCATTCGCGAGGTGCCTACCTGATTGTTGACAGTACCTTTGCACCTCCCAACCTCCAGGACCCTTTCCTGTTCGGTGCGGATCTTGTCATGCACTCCGGCACCAAGTATTTCGGTGGTCACAGTGACCTCTTATGTGGTGTGCTGGCCACCCAGCGGGAGGACTGGGCCAAACAGCTCTTCACGGATCGGATTTTTATCGGATCCGTCATGGGAAACATGGAGTCATGGCTCGGTGTGCGAAGTCTTCGCACGCTCGAAATTCGCGTCCAGCGCCAAAGTGACAGCACCACTCGGCTGGTGTCTTGGTTGAACGGTGCACTGCAGGCGGTTGCTCCCGCACCGGGCTCCGAGGAGGCTGTCATCCAGGCAGTGTTGCAGCAGGTGTTCCATGCCTCGGTGCAGGAGGATCAGGGGGAGTGGTTGAAGAAGCAGATGCCGAATGGATTTGGCCCCGTCTTTTCAATTACCATGAAGGAGGAGCAGATGGCGAGGGAATTACCAAGTCGGTTGCATTTCTTCCAGCATGCGACAAGTTTGGGAGGCGTCGAGTCGCTGATTGAGTGGAGGACGATGTCGGATGAGAGTGTTGATCGGAGATTGATGAGGATCAGCGTAGGGGTGGAAAATTGGGAGGATTTGAAGGGTGATTTGTTGAAGGCTTTTAGAGAATTGGCCGGTCAATGAAAGATAAAAACAAAACCTGACGTGGAGTGATTGACAACTCTGTGAGACAATCAAAAGTCATTCCTGCGTCGAATTTAGTCTATCCATTGAAAATCCCATGTCCCGCTGCAATGGTAAAAGAATATGAGAATGGGCATGTATTTGGTCGGTTTCATCCTGGATTGCGAGTAGACATTGCCCTATTCGCGAGAGGTAGATACCTCATCTTCTCCCCATTTTGTCTTTTCCGATGTCAATTGTGTTTGTACATTATTCATCAGGTGGTTCCAGGAAAAAGATTGAAGAACTGTACACCTTGCATCCATATTCGCCCCAGTCACATAGGTACCTACCAATTCATCAAAAAGCGGTCTACTATTATTTCTTTCTTTTTGAAAAAAAAAAGAGTTAATCATATCACATCATATCCACAAAAAAAAAGAAACAGCGCAAATTCTTTTGAAAAGAAAAAAAAAACAAGAGAGAGAGAAAGAAGTGAATACATCCATATATATTTATATCGCAACTTTTCAAACCAAATACCTGAAACCCTTACGCATCCGCAACGATTCATCCGCACTATCCATAAAGACCACATTGCCTGCCTGCGGTTGCTCCGAGTGTTCCGCATCCCACTCAGCCTCCTGCCGCTCCAACTTCTTATTCAGATTGACCAGAATCATACGGAAGATCCAGAATCCGATGATTGTCACGCCGTACATGGCCGTCACGATGCCATAGCTCTTTCGGTAGCCGTTGTCTTTCAGATCCCAGACATAAGAGCCCGCCACGTTACCGAGTTGACTGAAGGCGTTGATGAGGGCCAGGGCCACGGCACGCTTGGCGGGGGGTCGGGGAAAGGAGGAACTGATCCATGAGTAGAAGACGATGAAGCCGGCGTAGGAGCCGGCTTGGAGGAAGAGGGCGATGTAGCGGGCGGCCACGTTGAGGGTGGACATGCTGATGATGAAGCCGACGAGGCCCATGAAGATGGGGCCGTAGATGTGCCAGATCTGGAAGGGGGGCGGAGCAGTTAGTTTCGAGAAGGATTTGATTTGGGGGTTTCTCTCTCTCTCTCTCTCTCTTTTCTTTTCTTTTTTTTTTCTTTTTTCAAAAAAAAAAAAAACAAAAAGAGACAAGACGAATACGAAGAGATTTGCTCACCTTTTCTTGAGTTCGATCTGCGTGCCACGCGTTGAGCACGGAGAAGAGACAGGAAAAGACCCATGGGGGAGCACTCATCAGGAGAGTGGGCACGTAGGAGAAGCCAAGGGTACCGGTCAGAGTGGGCTGGAAGATTTGTGGAATTAGCCGCCGAGTGCCTGACGTGTTGATCGAGCGTGTGTTTGGTTAAGGGGTGAGAGGGACGGGGTTGAACAAAGGGAGATTCGACATACGAAGAATGCATTAAAGGACAAGCCAATGACATAGGCCGTAAAGGCCAACATCATCAAGTAGATCTTAAAGTCCTTGAGGGCCATGAAGAGACCGCTAAAGGCACTCTGCTCCTCGGAATCGGTATCGGCTTCGCCCACATCCTCCAGGATGCGCAGTTGAGCCACGAGGAGCTCTTCCTCGGTGAAGCCTCGGGAATTGGTGGGCAGATCGGGGAGAATGAAAGCCGCCGAGATGGCAATGGTCATGGTGGCGGCGCCTTCGATCCAGAAGAGCCATCGCCAGGCGGCATGGCCGAGGGTTCCTTCCATGTTGGACAGGACACCCGCCGCGACGAGCGAGGAGAAGGCATTGGAGATCAGGTTACCGCAGAACAGCACGGCATTGCGCGTGGTCAATTCTCGACGGGTGTACCATTTGGAGAGAATGAGCAGGGCACCGGGCAAAAAGGCCGCCTCGACAAAGCCCAGCAAAAATCGAATGACCACCATATGGGCAAAGTTGCCGGCCAGACCGGAGCAGGTTGAGATCAACCCCCACAGGGTCATGGCCACGGCAATGTAGAGCGACGGTCGTCGGATCCGATTGATGAACATGTTGGACGGGACTTGCATCAAAATGTATCCGACGTAGAGAATACTCAGACAAGTCGAGTACTGGGTGTCTGACAGGGACAGATCCTTTTGCAGACCCTTCAGACGGGCGGCCGAGATGTTGTTGCGATCGAGATAGTTCATGATGTAGATGAGCACAAAGAGACTGCATCGTGCGTCCAGTTTGCGCATGAGGCTTTTCTCGACCACGGCCCGTCGCGCCGGGTCAATCCGAGGGACTACATTGGGATTTTGAACTTCAACCACATGTTCGTGGTTTTCCACACGCTCTTTCTCGACGTCCAGATCGATGCGATCGTCGTGGCTGAGGGGGTGGTTGTTGGTGCCTCTTGAAATGTCGTCCGCCATGGTGCGTGTGAGAGTCGGGACTCGACTCTTTTACTTTCCCGGAACAGCGATCAGAAAGAAGAATGGAAGGTGGAAAAGTCCGGGGGAGGAATCTCTCCCTTTTTCAGCGCGTGGTTGCATCTGTCCCCCAGGTCTTACCCCACCAAGACGAGCCTCGCAGGCTGACCCATCGTGGTCGCATCCGGTTGCGTCCATGTTGAGGCGACAACCCCAGACCGGCTCAGAGTTGCAACCCCCACGCCAAATGGGTCTCGCAAACAAACTTGTATGGGGAACAGAGTGGGGTTCGGTTAGGAAACAGAGATTTTTCATCGTCCCTCTTCATTGGGCCTGACGAACAACGTCGTCAATGCACCCCTTGGATCTGCAGTCCAGAAAGGGATTCCCCCGTGGAGTGTACCTTGTCAGATCTTGAAGCTGACTGCAGGAGGCACTGTCCACATATAAAGCACCGCACCTGAGTCGATTGTGCACCGGTTCAGGGCACACCGTCGCGGGGAGAATCCCCGAGCGTTCAAGCGGAGAAAAGGGCTTTCCCCCGGTTTCCCGACCCAAGCCGCGCCGAGTCAGTTCGTCCGTTCTGATTGGTCAGTCGGCCCGCACCCGTGCGCTTGGAGGGCGTGACTTCCGGACTCGGCCGATCGATACCGTTTCTGGCTCGGCTCCTCGACGGGTGAAGGGTGACCGGGTGAAGACTCTTCCTCTGAGCGTGTACGAACTGGAGACTCTTCACGTCGACCGAAAATGAGGCTGGCAATTTCATCGTGTGACCGGGCATGGCACTTGTCGTAGATGATGGACCAAGTCGTGCTGACTGTTTGTCGAGACGTGAGTACCCCAGTACCGATTCTGTTTCTAGGGTCCTGATGGTATACTTCCTATGTACTTCGTAAATTGTGTCTGATCGGATGTGCCCTTGCCGATGTCACTGTCAACCCCCACACTCCGCTGACCAAGAGAAACTGGGAAGCAAACTATCGTCCCCACAGTTTGGATACAGTTAAAGAAGAATGCTCCGAGGCTCAACGGTATTGCTCTGCGCAAGCACAATCGGAACAAGATGCAAAGGGACCAGAGAAATAGCAAAGCACACAAGCAGTCTATAGCAACTTTTTGATCTTTTGATCCGGCTTCGCTGGAACGAGACCCAACGTCACAGAACCTACCTAAGGATTGAGGTATCACAGGAGCATCTACGGGGGAAAGTTCTTTTTGTATTAGTCGGCAAGCTCCGATACTGCTGGAGACACGCGGTTTCATCATTGGATCAATTCTCAGCTTCCACCGCCGCCTGTACCTTGACGCTGGGAGCTGCCACCGCATCATTCACCCCATTCTGCCCCATATTGCTCTTCCCCATCTCTTCACCCCAACCTGTTTACACCCCCACTGTCCTCCCCATTCCTCCACCCCACACGCAGACATCCACCCATTCTGGCACAAACTCATCTCTCTCCCATCTCTTCGTTCCAGTGCCACCTTCCCCATTGATCAGGTCGGGTTTCCTGGTCCTCGGGGACCCCCCTTTTTACGCCGCATTCTCAGAATGGTCGATCATCACCCGCCTGATCTCAACCACTTCACATCATCAACCCCCACAACATAATCTCAGTAATGCAGGACGGGTCACGGCTGGTCGAGGCGGCAATGGCTCGCAGGGGTGATTCGTACGTAGTCGGGTTCCGAGGAGTTTAAACTGCTGCTCTGATTTACCCGCTACTTTTCCATCCTGTAAAATTCCCCCCGCGTCTCGCTACTGAGGAGAGAAGTACATATAGACTTTCATGAGAGCCATCTCAGACACGTGCCGTGGATGGGGGCCTCACGTGGGAATCGACATGAATCCATTCCGCTGACTGGTCACCATATACCCATAGTATTTGATATAGCTCACGATATCCAGAAAATGAATGAACAGAGTTAAAGTATACAAAAGAGTATGGCAGGCTCGAAAAGTTTGAACCAGAGCTACCTGTCGCCAGATGCGTGGGACGTTTCAGAGGACTTTTAGATGGGGCAGAGGTGGTAACTTGAGAGACCTTGCCTCGGATCCCTGATTTGAATGGATTTATTCAGGCTACTGATACTACGTAAGTAGGTTAATACTGTTAGTACCCACCAAAGTTCCCGTGCATCTAATGTATAGGCACAGACGTACTGACGGTGTTCTCTAAACGTCCAAAGAAGAAGGTATTCGGAATCTCTAGGTCCGATCCTCTTTTCAGGAAGGAATGAATTGCCTTTTTTTTGTATTTTTTCCACGTTCGGTTGAAAAGATGCCCAGACAATTTCCTGCTGAGAAATATGCACTGCCATGGAAGCCTAATTGAAGTACAACGGCATATCCACCCAAAAGGAATCAAGTTCAGAGGTCTTGCCGAGCATACGCAGAATCCTCAGAGGGCTGTACCAAATCCACCGGAGCTTCCCATGTTCTACTGCTCGATGCTCAAAAGTGATAACCTCAGGCATCCACCCACTCCGGCCGTGCAGCGAAACCCCGTTGGAAATCTGCCCCGCACTGAGCGTCCACCCCGTTGGAGCATCGTCAACAATGGCCGCAAATCCAGACAGCCAGTCTGGACCGACTTCATCCGGCTCATTCACCATCTACTACTTTGCAACTGCATCGCAATTTACATCCAAACATACTGAGCGTCTTCCTGCACCCTTGCCCTTGTCCAAGCTGTACCCGTTGCTCGAGGATCGATATCCGGGGATCCGGACCAAAGTCTTGGCAAGCTGTGGAATCAGTCTGCAGAATGAATATGTGGATGTCGAGGAAGATGCCGACAGGGTGATTCAAGCGGGAGAGGAGGTGGCTATCATCCCACCGGTCAGTTCGGGGTAGAGGGATTGCGACTCTGGCCATGCTCGACGTGGACAAGCCTGGATCGCCCGGGCGGGATTTTCGCCGATATTCGGGGGGTTGTTGACACAGGGTGAGTTGCGAGCGCTACTTGACGGATTGAGAAATACAGGTATTGTCTGGTCGTCGGAATTAGAACTAACGTTGTACTTTCAGCGAAAGGCTCCCAGTGAATTCACGTCAATGCCTGATTTCATGGGTCTCGGCATATGATCTCAAAAGAGAGAGTGATGTGTCGAGGGGCTGTGAAAGGACTGAACGGACTTGAAGCTCAATCTGCTCAATTTTCAAGATTGATAGCCCGGGTCAATGAACAGAATGATGAAATATCGCCTGGTTTGTTTTGTTTTCTTCCCCCTCGAGGACATCTGAGTATGGGGACGCCCCCTCTACTGAGATGAACGGGCAGATATGTGTAATTCTAGAGTTTTGAAGTGAACCGGGGCAGGGGGTCATTAACAACCAGTGAGAATATCTTTAATACTCGGCATATCTGGTTGTTGACTTTAATGCCGCATCTGTTCGTTCGCCTCACCTAAGGTTGAAATCTGTCATGTCACACTGGAAACCGATTGCAAGTTGTCGCAAATATCTGTCACTCATGAGAGTGGTGTCTTTCTCCCCAAGTGGAACGTATCAAAGATACTCACAACCAAATGGACCTTTCTTCTTGATTAATCTCATATTAATTCTAATGGAAAGAACAAGTACAACTTAGTGTAACGTCAATCTGATAGCAATCCCTCCAAACCACGAGGTTAATCGATCGACCCAGTCTCATGATCATCCTGGCCTATGCACCACCGCCATCTAGTCCACATGACCACTGACAGTAAGACCTTACCACGTCTCTCACAACTTCCACCTTGTATCTTTCACCCGTTACCCGAAATCCCCGTCGACAAGAACCCGTCCCTGACACTCATTTCTCGGCGTCAATGTTGGCTTTCTTTTGGCGCCAGAGACACACATTGCAGAGAAAAGAGAAGAAGAAGAGGATACTAAAATTCAAAAAGTTAATATCATGATCCACAACTGCACAACTGGCCTATCTCTTTTTTTTTTCTTTTTTTTCCCTTTTGTTTTTGCTCTTCTCCGTGGAAAAGAAGAAAAGAAAACACCGAATTGGTCAGACTTACCACAACGCAATACTCAGTCCCCAAATAGCCTTGGTCTCCAAACAGATCGTCTTGGACGCTCCGATCCAAGCCACAAAATCGATCTTGCCACTGAGACTGGCCACAACGCTGGACAGACGGGACGCAAAGGCGTAGATGGTCGCATCTTTGAATCCCAGTGAGGACAGCGACGAGCATTGTAGATAGGAGAGGGGCTTGCCCATGATCACCGCCACCACAATGAGTGCCACCAGCAGGAAGAGGTCGACGATGGCGCAGGGGAGGAAAGGGAGAATATCGTCAAAGTAGAGAATACCCGTGATGATGCAGTATATCACGGCGATGCAAGTCTTGATTATTTTTTTTCGTGCCTTTAGAGATCTAAACAAGAAGGTAAGGGGGAGAGAGACGGGAGAAAGACATACCACGCTGATAGTTCCGATGAGAATATTCGGTGGAGTGGCATTGTTATTGATTATCGAGGCGATGAAATTGGCGGTCATGCCGATGATGGCTATCAGTGAACAGATTTGGAAAATACGCGCGAGTTGAAAAGTTGCGCCGAGAGCGCCGTAGCGAGGTGCCATTTTTCACTTGATGAGTTGATTGCTGAGAGAGTCGAGTGTGTTGGACTAAATTTGTCGGATAAATGAGTGTCAAAGGCTTGGAAAGGTGTTGAAAAGAATGACCAGAACGCTCGCAGGTGTAATGATAAGAGGATTTGAAGAGAGAGAGAGAGAGGGAGAAAGAGAGACTGTAATGCAATGAGAATGAATCAAAGACACCCCAGATTCCATCACTGGCCTTTTATCCAACATCAGCAACAAAGACCTTTCAGAGCCATGACCTTCCCAAACAATGATCAGTGATCTAGACCGACGCAAATTTAGAACTTCCATCGAGATCTAGATCGCACACAGATGAGCTACAGCCCATTGATGGTCGGCCTTTGTTCGAGATGGGCGCCACATGCAACAGACCCTGCCTCCCCGAACAAGTTAGCTGCAGCTTTAAATGATCGAGCATGGCAACTTGCGTATGCAGCTTATACCAACCAGAGACAAGCAGAGCTGCAGTAAACCCGGCTGAGCTTGGTGGATTGGCGGAGGAGCGCACTCCACCTCGGCGCTTCGTGCAGAGGCTCTTTTCCAGCCCGGGCCGCCTCTCAGCCACTCGCTGCCCAGGATGGCCGCCGGATTTGTTCCGGGCGCCTATGGAGACATGACTGGGCGATTTGAAGCTCGGGGACTTTTTTGGCTTGAGAGCTTGAGATACATTGGCGATCGTGTTTCGTGTTCCAAAGCTAGAGGTATTCTTCACTCATCTAGTGGAAGTTGCAGACGCCAAAGGGAGTTTTAGAGAGGACACAAGTACGGTATCCATTCTCATTCACGTCGGTGGTTAAGCTTACCCTTGTGCTAAAGGGGGTCCTGGACTTCGACATGTATCGATATCCTTTTGTTCGATATTTAGCGCTTGTTTTGTTGAGAATAGATAGATCGTTAGATCTCGTTTTGTTTTTCAAAGTTCGAGAGGAATAGCGTCAAGGGGGAAAAAGAACGAGAAATGGCCGTGGAGACACAACCTAGCAAAAAACGTCAGAACTCTCCGCAACCTAGCAAATGTGGCCATCTGTAAGGTATCCTGCCCAAAATTTAAATCATCAAACGCGCCAGATCTTTGAAGCACCACAACTTCTGCGATCATTTGAGTGGTTACCTATTACATCACATCGATGGAAACAGGCAATATGACAAGGCTACCTATAGCCGCAGAGCTGATGTTCGAAGCGACCGGGCGTACTTGATGGGATCAAGGTTGACCTTGCTCACTAGCCATGAGCAAAGAGCAGCAATAATGTTCTGTAACGCGATAGCAAGCGGTCCGACTATTAGAAGAGCAGCCCTAAGCGAGACAAGACTTTGACCACTCCATTCTTAATGGCGGAGCCCATTTGTTTGACACGCTCAATGACCGAGCGCAGCTTCTTCCTGATTTGAAGCAACCAGTAGTCGACCAGGTCGTCCAGAATATGCGAAAGATTCCTTCTTGCGCGCCTTCTTGCTCCATATTCACACGGACCCGAGGAGCTTGAACTGTCACTCTGGTGAATAAATTCACCGTCGACGATGCCAAAGGAACGATTGGTCTTCTTTCTTCTTCTGCGACAGATCTCGTCGTTCTCGTCGGAGTCATTGGCCCTGGACAGTTCCGGCATACAGTGAGCGACGACCCTCGGGATATCCACCTATTCTCCAAGTAGATATCATGGAAACTTACATGAGAATCCCCATGGTGAGGCTCTTCAATGAGTGGGTTGAAGTGATTCTTGACTTTTACTTGAGAGAGTCAGTTGAAGGCTGACCTGCTCTGGTGGATTCGTGGTTCCTACTCGGATAGCGGACTACCCCGACTACAAGACGGGCTTTGGTGGATGACGGAAAGATGAGCATCACACTCGAACGTGCAGTCTACCAACACACCAGGATATAATAATGTTTTCTTTGCACGCTTCGTCAATCAGAATTATCTTTGCAAAATAAGTATTACGCATTATGTGGCACCATTACTTCACCCCCCCCCCCCGTGTTTGATTTTACACATATATTAGCATGGCTTCAACCCAAGACCCCCCTTAGTTGAGTCTCCAACCACCACTGGTACGCTTCTGGAAGAATCCCTCGGAATCATAGCGCAGTCGTGTCTGCAGCGCGGAAGCTTTGGAGGCAGGATCAATGCGACCCCAGTAGTCCTGGCGGAAATAGGCATCATTCATGAACAATGGCCGATAGACATCGGGCAGCAGGCCCTTGTTGATGTTCTTTGAAATGATATTGTCCATCCCCTGGTAGAGATTTTGATTGGTCTGGTCGATTTTGGCATCATCGATAGACAGCGCCCAGGAGAAATCAAGCTCGACGAAGATATAGTTGGTGTCGGTCGGGACGTTGAGAAGATCCTGTGCTAGTTTAGCTCTCTGCGAGGCGTCTGGAGATCTTTCTGGGGGCTTAATGCTTGGTTACTTACACCACCACGAGCCTTGGCCTTTTCGGAGAAGCTTTTGGGGACCGGTTGGAACGCAATGGATCCAATGACTCCCGTCACTTCGAGGACAGACTTGGCAACCTCGACCCAATGGTCAAAGACGTCTTTAATCGGTCCGGTCCCAACAGTGCTGTTTGGTACAGGTAGAGTCTCGGTCGCAATGGAGTAGCGTTGTCCACTAAACAAGAGTGCTGTCAGTGTTGTCAACCTCGATGGTGCATCTATATGACTTACTGCAGGATGAAAAAGTCGTTGTGTTTGAGGAGGTCGTAGTAGGAGTCCCACGTCTTGGTGGTGGAAGTATGTCCTATCGCGGTGAATTCGTCAAAGACGCCAGCAGGAGGCTCGGGTCCATCGTAGAAGAGGAACATGATCCACGTGTTCACGAGCAGACCACGCTCGGCCGTCAGGATGATTGCAGCTTTGTCATCGGGATAGTTGTCCACAAAGTTTCGAAGAGCTGTCAAGATTTGAGGTGTCTTGTCCGTGGTGAAAACATAGTTGCCGCCCCAGACTTTGCCGATAGGATGCGTCTGCATGGTATACGCGGTGACGACTCCAAAATTGTTGCCACCACCCTTGAGGGCCGCGAAGAGATCTGTGAGATGGTGAGATGTTGGTCCTCAATGATTCTGTATGTGGGATAGAGGGCAATGTCTCGTACCTGTGTTCTCTTTTTCGCTGGCATTCACAACCGTGCCGTTGGCCAGCACCACTTCATAGTTAACAACGTTGTTGGCGGCCCAACCGTACTGAGTGCTAAGAAAGCTCATCCCGCCTGGAGAAACCTTCTGTCAGATTTGATCATTCACGGAGGTCGACGGCAACAAATCCCAAAAATGAGCACGAAAAACTGAAGCTTACCTCCCAACATATACCCTCCAATGCCTACACCCCCAAGACGTCCTCCGACAACGGCGCGACCAGTTCCGTCAAGTCCCTTCTGCGCCTCTTCCCATGACAGACCGGGACCAATGACGGCCGTCTGATCGTTGGGATTATAGAACACTTGATCGAGATTCTTCGTGGTAATCAACAGACCGTCCTGGACACTGGCAAATCCACTGTTCGGCATATGACCTCCAGACTTGACGGCGAACAGGGTCTCAACGTTATGCAGCTCTTGAATGACCTGCGACATCTCGGCGGCGCTTGACGGTGCGGCGATACATTTTGGTTTGAGGTCTCCACAAGCCACGGACCAGTAGTCGTTCAGATCAGCCGCATAACTGACTGTGAGAGGGTATTCAATATCAATCCCACCGGCGGCGAGTGTCTGACAAATGTCGGCGAGCACAACGGGAGTCAATGAGACTATAGAGAGCGCGAGAGCGCGCCAGTTAAAGTCCAAAGGCATCTTTCACTGAGAGATCAACCACGGGGTCTTGGGGTATCCACTGGACCTGAGAGACTGATATTGCACGGGCTGTGGTGATCTACCCTGTAAATGTGAGCTACTTCTGTGCTCAGGGCGATGGCGGGGGAAATTGGAAGAGTATAGCGATCCATGTTCAAGGAGGTCAATTGCCGGAGTATTTATTTCTATTCCTTTCCAATTCAGGCCTAACTGGGGATGATTTTGGGCACAGACGATCCTCGCTCAATATGTGATGGTTTATGGGTCGTGTGGACCGCGGCTGGCAATGGAGACGGGCCATGACAGACTCCACGTTGACGAAAAACTAAAAACAGAAAAGCAACTACAAGATCGGGCTGGCAGGGACCTGAATGGGACCAGAACAGACCTATAATCTCGTCCATGATCACGGCATATTCGGCATTCTACACGTAGTGAATATACCTCCGAGCGTGCATATCACCCCACTCGAGTCGATGCTCAAGCCTAGAATCAAGTTGCAAATGCAAGAAATAAACTCCCGAATCGGTGGACGCAAACCCAATTCGCTGATGTGATTCCGGTACTATTGAGGCACTTGTCCCTTCACGGGATAAGTGAGACTTTTTCTCATGTCCGACACGGGCGAGGATCGACATCTGCCTATGAGAGCCTATCCTCGGCGCCTCCCTGACGGAGGTGGATGCAAGCGACTTGGTCATTGCGTGCTTACCGTTACGAACTGCATTGCAGAAAGTGCTTGGCACTCCATCCTATCCTCCATCAGGGTCCGCAGAGAGGTATACCTGAACTGATAGTGTGATGGGTCAAGAGCCAAACTGGCCCTCGGAGTACGGTAAGATGGATATCCGGTGCGTGTGACCAAAGGAAGATATGATGTAGTTTTTTTTGAGTTGGCTAATGCATCAGCTTGATCAAACTTGGCAGGCGTCGAGTGTTGGAGCCGATGTCCATGCGACCTATCATCCAAGGACACCGATGACATGCACTTACTGTAGTCCACGCCACTTTCATCCTTCCACTCGTATTCTTTTGAGGAGACAGTACTCGATAGAACAAACCAAGTACTGAAAAAGTGCCGGTGCTGCCGGTACTCCGCGGTACTGCCGGCAACGGACCACATGCAGAGCACAACATCACGAGGATGAACTACTCTCTCCCTTGGCGGCCCGAGGAAGGTTGATCAGCCTGGAGCTAAGCTGTTCTCAAACTATGTAATCTCAATTGACATTCGCCCAGCAGCACGGTCGCAACTGGCAATGCATATTTCTGAAGACAAATCAATTGAGCGGGGGATCAGCAAACGATCAGCCCACCCCCTGAACGGCCCCTCTACCGGGCAAGCGGGCCGGCGTCGCTATCCAAGGTTTGCTCGCTTCTACAGGAAGCGGATTCGACCCAGCTCGCTTAGACCTTTCCAGCAGTGATCTTCGCTGTCTGGTCATCTCTCCAACCGGCTTCATTTCGTGCAGCAGCTCTCTCCATGAACGTGTCCATCGTTGCTGGAAAGGGCTGCAAATGCCCGACGTGTGCACATGTTTTTCCGTCTAACCTTGCAGAACGGACCATATCTCTATCGGGCATTTGATCACCGAGAACGTCTGGAGATGGAAAAAGGACTCTACGATCGGATTCATTCCCCAGAATTGAGAATTGTTAGAATAAAATTGTCTTTGCACCAACATCCTAGCATGGGATTGGGACATCTGATAGTCTGCCGCGGACGTACTACGAAAGAATAAAACACAAAAGTGGATGCATTCGATCATCGATGCGATAAGGCGAGATAGCACCCACCGCCTCCCGGCGGTGGGCATTTTTCTGCCCGTACTATAGTCAAGCTTTCAGGTGGTTTAAGGCGGTTTGGAGCTTAATCGTTCTTTGTCGGCGAGAGAGGTCATGGTTTTAACGAGAGTGAGGCTGGTACATAGTCTGGCCAGAACCCGAAATTTTCAATCAAGATGCATCATTCAGCATAGTCGGGGCTCAGGCCTTAGTTCGCGCACGGCGACTATTCCGTCTCTGTCAAGCGCTCGATTGCTATCAACTTCGCGAGCTCTGCGGCTGGTGACAGACGAGACGGTCGAAGATGAGGTCAGTGATCACTGGACTGGAGCGAGAGATCGGAACTTTCTGACCCATATATGCTCGTAGAAACTTTTCACTGGGCAGATCCCACACGAGGCGGCTACCCCCGAAGATAATGCCCGCTTGCAGGCCGAGCTGGAGACCTATCGCGACATTCGTGAATATCTACGAAAATGGAACGAAACCAACCCGAACATCCTCGACCCTGTGCGAGAGCCCGGTACCGCGATGTCGTTTGAAGATCCTGGTCAGCTGGTTGGCAACATGCTCAATGGCCGTGAGGCGTCCGATGCGCTTTGGGCAAGCTCGGAGTTGTCAAATAAGGACGACTTTGATACGTCCGAGGAATTTGAAGGCGACCATCTTGAGCCTGGGGATCTCGTGGCTCGGCTCACTTGTGACGGCGTGTTCAGTTTTGCCATTTACGTTCGGTCCGTTCACAAACAAAAACAAGTGTACACGAATCGGGGCAACTGGCGAATATGCTCAAATCGAGAGATTGACTATGTCGTGAAAGATTTTGCATCGCAAAAATTCATTGACCCCATTAAGCCTTACTTTCCCAACCGTCCCCCTCGAGCTCTGTCGGAGATTCAATCGGTCCCCGAAGGTGGCCTCCCGAGGCCCTTGGGCCGACCTCTCATCGAGATGATGGTGGACTTTGAGCAGCAAGTCTCCGATTTCTATCGAGAGAATTCCCAGCTCCTCGATAACATTCATGATATGGTGGCGGATGACTCCGAGTTTCTTCGTCTGACTCTTGAGGAGCTTGCAATGAAGCTATTGAACGTTGACGAGTCAGAACTGAACAGAGTCAATCTGTTCGCAGTTCACCAAGCGGTGCGCCGTCGTCCTTTCGCCATCGACAGAGACTTCAATTCCCTTTTTCATCCGGTGTATTTGATTCAGCCAAAGAGAATCACCAACACGGTCAGGCAGGTGACCACATGGGTGCACGAACATCAGGAATACCTGGTTCGCGCCGCCATGGTCAAAGATACGCCTGGCTTCAGGGACCATCCGATGCAACAATTTGTCCAAAAGGCCCAACGTCTCATCCGCCTCAGCCGCAAAGTGAGGTCTCCCACTGTCATGTCCAGTGTCGGTCCATCGTCTCAAAAGTTTCGCCCCGGGCAAGACGACAAGCCGTCGGTGTATCGCGAAGTGTTGACGGAAAAGTTCTCCAAGACCGACCAAACAATTATAGAGTACATGCAGTTGTACGCCATACCCTCGGTCGCAATGCCTTCTGGTACCTTGCGCTCGACGGCCTCCCATGTCATGCGTGCCACGGGTATGTACAATACCCTGGGTCTGAGCGAGTCATCAACGCGCATGTTCCTTCAAGAACTCGGTGTGATCTCACCATGGGAAAACCTGAGTCTTCTCGATCAGAATGTTCTGCTTCCCGGGCACGGCATGTCCCTGATGGAAGACATGAAATGGGAGGAACTTGAAGAAACCTGCGTAGCCCTGCCAGAATCCATGACGGACTCGATGAAAGACCTACGAAGGGATTGGGGTGACCTACCGGTTTACCGTATCGACGCCGTCACAGCTCAGGAAATTGACGATGGCGTCTCCCTGGAGCGAATCCCCGGCGTTGATGACCAATTCTGGGTTCGGATTCACGTCGCCAACCCAACAGCGTTCTTTAAACAGGACCATCCCCTGATGGAGTATGCGAAGTCACGGCTTGCCACCACGTACGCACCCGAGCGCACGTATCCTATTTTCCCCAAGAGCTTTACCCAAACCCATTTCAGTTTGATGGATGGTCGACCCACGTTGACTTTCAGTGCCAAGATGAATCTCCAAGGCGAGATACTCGACACTGAAGTGACCAACGGTACTATTCGAAATGTCGTCAGCTTAACACATAGCACCCTGCAAAGGTTCCTGGACCTGAACACCAAGTCTTCCACCGAGTCGCTGACTGTAGGTGGTGAACCGACTGAGCAACCCCTACCAGCAGGAAAGGTCATGCGAGAGAATCTCACGGCCGAAGATCAAGAAACATTCACGATCCTACGCAATCTCATGCTTGGTTTCCGCACTCAGCGGCAGAAGAATGGGGCCATGGATATCCAACCTCCACGGCCCGACACCTCTCTTTCAGTTCACTTGGGCACGTCTTCTCCCAAACCGTACGACATTCAAGTGACCGAAGGCCGATACTACCTTGGCGATCCAATCATTCGTCTGCAGATGTCCGACTTTGACCCTCACGAAGTCCGTGATGAGTCGAAGCGCTACCTGGTCTCTCTACTGATGAATCTGGCCGGCCATATTGCTGGACAATTCTGCGCGGCCCGCAACATCCCCGTCGTATACAATGGCACGTGGTACGATCCTGAATGCGGATCCGTCACGCGAGAAAACATGAATCAATTCGGTGGGGAGAAATTCTACCAGCTCGCACTGCCCAAGGCTGTATCCGCATCTACACCACTGCGTCATCATATGCTCGGTCTGGACGCATACGTTAAAAGCACAAGTCCACTGCGCCGTTTCAGCGACGTCATAGCCCACTACCAAATCGAAGCCGCGCTGCGATTTGAGCATGAACACGGCCGACAATTCGATGCTGCCGTGGGCATGACCGAGAATGAGCACGGCGAGATCGAGTCTGAAACGTCCGATGCCCCGGCCTCTATTCTCCCATACTCCCACGCCGAAGTTGACAACCACATCGAGTACTCTCAACCGATCCTGGCCAGACTCCGCGCCATTTCCACATATTCCACCCAACATTGGGCCTGTATGCTCCTCTTCCGCGCCTTCTATTTTGCCGAGTGTGCACTGCCGGAATCGTTCCCCGTGGTCTTGCGCTCGCTGCGCGTTGGCTCCGAGGTCGAAGGAACAGTCTACTCGGGCATCATCGCCAATTTGGGCGTGAATTGCACCATCACGATACCGGAGAACTGTCCGGAGCACGAAAAGATGGATGTCTTTGGGCTTGTTGACGCACGAATCGCAGCTGTGGATATGGCGAATCTTGAAGTCAAGATGGAGGCAAGGCGATTGATTAAGCCGTTCCAGAGGACGGGCGACTGGGCTTGAAAATTCTGACTTTGACTATGATCCTGAACTTGGTCAGAGTTGCTGTGTGATGCATGAATGTACGATCAAATAGAAGTCTGTACGATAGATCTAGGTGTATATTAGGAACACGATACCACTTTGAACGGGAATTGAATACGGCCTCCTGGTCGTATGTGTATGTTGCAAATCACCGACGCTGTCATATTGAATCTTATTTTGTTGGCCCAGTCCAGTCCTGGAGGTTTCAAATTTTGATGTTTCCTCAGGGTTCTATTTGGGTGCTTCTTCATGTTAACCTTGTACCTGTCGGAGCTGTATACGACAAAGTTGTTGTATTTTCCGAAGAAGAAAAAGAAAGACAAAATATAAAACGACATCAAGACTTACCGTACAGTAAATAACATCTCACATCTCAGCTCTACAAGGAATTCAACCATCACTCATCCACATTATCCCCTCATCCTTGGGTCAACTCAATCTCCAGGAATAGGTCTGGATTTTTATGACCTCCAGCTTCTCCTTTTCCATTATTTTTTTTCTTCCCCCTCCTTTTCTTTCTTGTCAGACACATCTTTTTCCAAAAACAAGAAACTAACACAAAATGTGGCACTCATCACGGTGAGGCCTCAACCCCAAAGACCTCCTTCACCAAAGCTTTCTTATTCACTGTAGTAGAAGCCCCGCAAAGTCAGCCAAAAAGCCTCGCCTCATCCAACGACGTATCTTCAAAAGAATAATGTAAAGGGGGATGGGGGAGGGCCGGCGAAGAGAGATTCTCTTCCGAATACAAAGAAAGAAGAAGTGAAAGAAAAAGAAATCCATCAACTTACCTTTGCCCATTGCATTCCGCGGAATGGCATCCAACACCTTCATCTCCTGGGGGATTTTATACGCGACTAATCGATCTTTGAGTGCCCGACGCATATCCATTGGACCCCAGGATTTGCCATTGCGGCCAGTTGAGTGTGCGTCGGGATGTAGGACGACGACGGCGACAACTTTGCTGCCCCATTGATCGGACGGGAGTCCGACAACAGCTGCTTCGGCAATTTGGGGACTAGTATTGAGCAAAAGGGGGAAAGGGGGAGACGATCCGGTTAGTTCGTTGTAATAAGTGAAATATTTCAGATTCATAGGGAGAAAAGGGAGGGAGAAGGAGGTTTGAAAGAACGAAAGCAGAGAATAGGAGCAAACATACAGAGACAGCAATTCGCGCTCAACTTCCAACGCGCTGACTTTCTCCCCTCCAGTCTTGATGATATCCACGCTTTTGCGACCTTGGATGAAGTACATTGGCCCACGAGCCCAGTCGCCACTCACGGTGCCCTGGCCCGCACCCTGGACAAGACGTCTTGTAGCGACATCGCCGGTACAGAACCAGGGACCACCCCCGTGGTCACTCTCGACGAAACTCTCCCGCGTGGCTTTCTCATTGCCCCAGTACTCGCGGAAGATGGTCGGGCCACGAAGTTGAATCTCACCGACGCGTTCACGGCCATGGGCATCGACCTCTTCGCCGGCGGGTATGACTTGATTCGTCTCGGTGTCCACGAGACGAGCTTCAACCTGGGGCAAAGGCCAGCCAACGCTGCCATCAACGCGATCTGCAAAGTCGAGGCCACAACTGAGTGCCATACCCACCTCGGTCATGCCGAAGCGTTCGAGGAGGACGTTGCCATTACTGAGGGTCTGCCAGGCGGATTTTGTCGGGGTAGGGAGAGCCGCAGAGCCGGAGATGTTGAGGCGAAGGTTTTGAGGGGAAATGCCTTCTTGAGCGGCCTTTTGGATGTCGGGGGAGAGAGAAGGAAAGGAGGAGCGGAGACGATTGTAGACGGTGGGAACGGCTGTAAGGAAAGTGATTTTTTCCTTGTGAGGATTTGAAGAGGAGGACGCTAGAGGGAGAAAGGGTGCTGCGAGGCGATTCCAGACGTGGTCAGTGTTGAAGGGGTACATGAATTCAATCGAGGAGCCGGCGAAGAGAGGCGTGACAATGGCGTTGATCACGCCGTGGATGTGATGCAGCGGAAGTAAATGCAGGAGTCGATCTTGTGGAGAATACTTCCATGCTTCGAGAAGAGACGTTGCTTGTGCGGTGATGGCCCGCTCGGGAATTAAGACTCCTTTCTATGGCCTCGTACTTAGTCCCGGTCCAATGCGCCAATTCTTTCATCCGGCTTTTCAAAGTTCGACGGTGACTTACAGGTCGATTGGTCGTTCCGGACGTATAAAGCATCAGTCCCCCTGCAGACGATTCCAGAACGCGCTTCGAGTCCTCCAGAGAAACGGACTCGTGTCCGCTGGCTCCTTTGGCAAGTTTTTGTCGCACGTCCACAAGTGGATGGTACTGCAGTCCCGCCTGGACCACGCCCTGCACCTTCTCAGCATACTTCTCAGTAGCCAGCACGACCTTGGCTTGCGAGTTGTCGAGAATGTACTGCAATTCACCAGCTGGAAAAGCAGGCGACAAGGGCAACGCAATTGCATCACAGCCAAGGATAGCCAACAGCATCACTAACGGAGAATCGATTAGCCCGGAATCTGGTCAAATGGAATGGGAATGTATCACTCTGAAATTTCACTCACCAACATAATCATAGCTATTCTCAGCCATAAACGCAACTCGTTCACCCGACAAGCTCGATGATCCCTCTTTGAGCTTGGCCGCTTGTCGTTGAAGATCCTCCTTTGCGCGCGCGACATCGGCCGTCAAGTTCCCATAGGTGAATGACCGACCAGACACGCTATGCGAGACCGCCAGACTACCTGGATCATGATCTTTGAGAGCCCGAAAAATGGGAGTATTGGGAAGTTGGCTCCAGAGAGCGCTGGCTGTTGAAAAGAATCCCACATGCACTGCAAGCTTCGGTCGTATACGCGTGGCATTGACGTACCGAGCTGGACGGACGAGTCTTCCCACTGCGACAAGGCCGGCCATGATGAGAGGTGCAACACGGATTCAATGGGCTTGGACTCTTCTTATTCAGTCCAGTTCTTTAGAACACAGCGGTATCCCCATAGCACCAAGCTCGCAGCAGCCAGAGATGCAGGTCAGAATGGATTCCAAGAAAGCAAAACATCATTTGATGTCATGCGGGCACCGGCTGCGGCTCCGCGGAAAGTCGAACGCTCCACTCGACTTCCGCTCCAACGTCGGACCACCAAAAGCCAAGCCACACGTTTCAATTCAATTCAAGGGCTTTCTCTGATCCCAGATTGTCTCTGGAATCTTGCTCAGTACTCGACTTTCCCTTCCTCTCTCTCTCTCTCTCTCGACTCTGGCACTGCACCCGGAGTCCTCCAATGCTCCCCCGTACCATTCCAGGCCTGTTCTCACGCCGCCTTTTCTCCGCGTCGACCAGGATGGCTTCCACCACGCCAATGGAGGATTTGATGCGCGACAAGGTACGGCATGCCAGGATGGTTGACTGATATACTCCCTGGCGGACGCACAGCATGATTGCGCAGAGAGCTGGTCCCATACTAATCCCGATCCCTCTTCGAGTCCTGATAGCTCACGCACGCCTTGACCCCGTCAACCCTCGTCATTCGCAATGACTCCCACCTTCACGCTCACCACTCGGCCATGCAAGGCTCAACTTCCAAGGAGACGCATTTCCAGTATGTAAACAAACCTCTCCCTCCATGTTCGTCGCAGGTCGGCGTCTTTGGTCGGTTTGTGCACCGCATAATCTCGACCGGCGCGAGGGAACCACCATTGACGCAATGCGTGGGTGCGGCACATGCGCACGATTTCCATTTTCCATGTTCGAATTTGATTTCTCACCATTATTGTTTTTCGACTTGAAAAGTGTCACGATTGTTTCCGATGCGTTCGAGTCCAAGATGCAGCCCGCCCGTCACCGAATGGTCTATGCGCTGTTGAAGGAGGAGATGGCGCAGGAGGGGGGCATTCACGCGCTACAGTTGAAGACGAAGACGCCCGCAGAAGAGCAACGAGAAAAGGAGAGGAAGGCTTAGAGGGTGCGTGGGACAAGAAAGCGGAGCATTCGCCATAGCCAGGCGATGTTGAAATGGCGTGTCAGCCGTGGCGCGCGGCGTGGCTCTGCTGGTTGATCGTGGAACCACTATGGATCGAAGTACAGCGAGATACCCAAATGAAAAACAGTGATGCCTGGAAATAAACACAAGAAGATGAGGAAGAAGCTCTGCGGAGACGCCATTTACTGCGAGGTGAAATCTAGTAAGGTCGAAGAGGGATGATTATTAGGAGATATTACATAGGACTCGGAGGTGCCAATGGCACAGAAGAATACAGCAACACGCAAAAGAAGAAAGACAAAAAAAGAAAATCGCGGCAAACGGGCACGATCTACTATGTACATCACCGGATCAGGTGACTTGTCTGCACCATCCACGAGACTTGATCTGGGAAGCAGAGCAGGGGAGAGGGATGTGGGGGGGGGGGGGGGGGGAAAGCACAATCATCATCATCGAGCAGTCACAGAGGAAACCCCACACAGCGGCTGCGCACAATATTGGCAACAGCTGGAGAAACACGAGGCGAGTGTCAAACAGAGAAACAAGGGGAAAAGACGACGGCCAATCGAGCATTTTTGCTTGTACACAACAGAGGAAACGAAAAACCCAAGGAGGGGGGACGACATGCGAGGTGGTATAAGAGGAAAGCGAGGGCGGAACAAGTGGACAGCGCCATGGAGGGGCGAGCCGAGGCGAGAAACGCAGCGACAATGGCGCAATCGAAGGGAGCGGACACGGTTTGTGGTACGGTCTTGCAGGGAGTCAAAGAGGAGTGACAATGGGGGAGGGCAGGCAATGTGCGCTTATTTGGTGGACTTGTTGGCCTGAGTGACACCCACAGCCACACCCACCACGATGGCGATGATGAGAACTGAGAAGAAGGAATGGTTAGCCTCCAAAAATCCCCGGTAGCGAGGTCGCATCGTCTGAATGGCATCTCCACTTACTGACGATAATCAGCGCATACCACTTCCAGCGGCGAGCATTGCGGGCACTGGTAATAGCGCTGTCCAACTTGGTGTTGGCCTGCTGCACATTGCGGTGAGTCTCTTCGGCACCCTGCTGGATCTGCGTGACCGCAGGCTCCTGCTGAATGACGAGTTCCTGGACATCGGTGAACAGCTGAGCGAGATCGGCCATGTCCTTTTCGATCTTGCGGATCGCAGCGGAACGGGCGAGGGTGGCTTGGCGGGCATCATTCGCCTGACGCGAACGAGTTCCGGGAGTCTACAAGATAGACAATTAGACATAATGATCCCGACGGTAGAGCGGGGGGTGGGATTCTTATTCGGGAATTGAAGGGTTTCCAGCATACCATAAATGCCTGCTCCTGGCCCTGCATCACAGCCTGAACACCGGCCTCGAGCTCATCCGGAGAGGCCTCCGGGTTGGCCATCTGGTAACGACGGCGCACCTGCTCCTCCAGACGCTTGTGGAAGTTGGACTGGTCACCCTGGTAGGCTGTGATTTCATCCTGCAGACTGCGCTTGGCGATGGTGTAGTGTTCGGCGGGGCCGGGCGATCCGCAGCCGGGGGTCTCGGCGATGCGCTTCATCTGATCGCGAAGGTAGCGAAGGGCGGTGTTGATCTCATCCTCGACGTAATCGACGTTCTGGCGCGTGACCTGGTCCTCCTTGCTGGTGTTGGACTCGAGCAGAGCCGTCTGGGCTGCGCGGAGCTGGGTTGTTCGCTTCCTCTTGACATCTTCAATGCCCTGCTTCAACTCGTTGATCTTGGTGAGCAGCGCATTCTTGTCGGGGACCTGCTGCATGTTGGACATTTCTAAAGACGGATTGTGTACCGACGGTCAGCGGGGGAAGGGGATTTTTTCTTTTTGGCTGGGGGGGAGCATTCGCCAATTGAGCGGCGATTGCCCGACTGGAGATGGAATCTCACCATAGCCACCGTTGCCCTGCTCCATGGCACCAGCCTGGCCGTAGCCGCCACCATATCCGTAGCCCTGCTGGGACTGTTGTTGCTGCGCGCCGTATGGATTGGACTGGCCTCCGTACGGGTTGTATGACCCGTAGCCTCCTTGGCTGTTATCTTCCAAGTTCTGATACTGGCGATGGTCAGAAAGGGGGACCAGACCATGATGCGGATTATGGACCGACGTCGCGATGAGCGATCATTGGGGAAGGGGAAGGGGGGGGGGGGGGGGGCGGAATGTCCATCACTCACACTCATGATGTACTGCTAGCAAGTGTCACGTTGGAAGCAATGAATGAGGAGGCAATGCTTCAGAAAGAGGGAATCGGGCGGCGAGCGGGTGTTGGGTGTAGTAGAGAGAAAGACGGGAGGGGGAAACGAGAGGTAAAATTAAGGTCGAGATGGGGACCAGGGCAGAAAGAGAGTCGAGAGGCTCGAGAGGACTTTCAGGAGTGACCAAATCAAGCGGCCGAGACCGTCGGGAAAAGAGGAGTGGCGTGGCAGAAGCGCCCTGGCGGTGTCCGGGTTGCGTTTGGAGGGGACTACTAGAGACGGATGTTCACGAGTACAACAAGTCAAGTACCCCAACAGTACTAAAGATCTGGTCAGTCCTAGTGTATACATGTATAAATAGGTCACTCAAGTGAGTATTCATAATTACTTAGTAACTCATGGTGTCAGGGTCACGCGTTGGAAGGCAAAAATGTTACTTGACGGGAAATGGGACGACAGCGTGGCTGAGTCAACCCGGAGTGTTGGAATTAAGAAAGAGCACCAAAAAATGTAGGTGCCTTCGCAACGGTGAAAGATCAAGGTGTAGTTGAAATGAGCTCTCCGAAGCCCTTTCGGATCCCTTTCAGATCTCTCAAGACTAGATCACTTAAATATTAAGGCTCGCATTCAAAAGTCATCTCCTTGGTTTCACCGTTTAGTTCCACCGTCCACATCCTGTACCAAGACGGTGGACAATAGGGGAACTCCCTTGGCGTTTCACTTTTCCTCAGATTAAGCTCTCCCGTCCGAAACGCTAGTCAAACGGGGTACATTATCCTACGGTGTCGAACACCGCTAACAGCCAGGTACACCTCACTGAACGACAGAATGACGAGACACGTTCAGCATGGTACATGACCGCGATACTAGACTATCAGTCCCGGTTTCTGTACTTTTTGTATCTTCTCTTGTCCTTTCTTTACAAGAAATGATTCTGTGCATAGTCCAGGTATCATGACTGGTCCATCATACTACCTAGCTTTTCCCCGAATGACACTTTCACCCTAGCAGAGAAAACCCCCCCTTCTTGATGGCTATACTCACAATCCAACACACCCATTGTCAACCTGCCACTGGCACTACACATGGTCGCTATGTAAGAATTTGATTCTGGTGTAATGATTTCCGACCCTCCCTGTGACCAAATGTGGAGAAAGCGGCGAGCGGCGAGCGGCAAAAGGACCATTCACAGCCACGCACAACTTGGGGGTGTTGCTTTTTTAAGACCTGCTGCAGGACCGGATCTGTGCATCATATCTGCAGCTAAGACTGATTACTGATCGTGCGCAGGTACTGCAGCGCTCGACTCGGGTAATGTGCATATCGATGCATTCAATCAATGAATTCTCTAGTCAAGCGTGCATAATGAACTCCCATATCGAGTCATTCATTAGGCGCCTCCCTAATGCCTGCCTAACGTAGAGAATGTATACATCTTAAACCAACGAGGTACCTCAGTGGTACAACTTGAAATTTGAAGACGGGCGATCCCCTAGTAAGCTACTTAAGTCAAGTTCTCATATTCTTATTGGTGCTCATTTCGTTTCTTCGAGATTCATTCTACATACTTTTGCCGCTGCATTTTCTGCTGCCTAGTTCGAAACATCGTCTCTTCACACCTCAGTGACATTCCACCCTATTTTGTCCATGCCCACGGAAACCAGGACACAGCACTCGAATGAGACTAGAAGCCTTTTTGGGGCATCCGGTCCAGTAGTGCCATTTGTACCGCCATCTATCTAACCGTGCTAGAAAGTCATTACAAAAAACCAACAGGAAGAACAAAACCAAATTTCATCTCGTACCAAAAATGATCCAAAAAAGAAACTGGACCCCCCTTCCCAAGTCTAAAGAGCAGCCCCCATCCATCATCCAGTCCTGGATTGCCAGCTTCTTCAAGAGTAAAAACCACCCGACCTGAACTCGGTGAAGTGAGCAGCCGTAACCAACGGTCGCCCAGTGAATTCTCATCAAGAACATCCCAAGAAAATCTGTATCAACACCGTCAAGAATCTTCATGTAATCTGGCACTTAGCCATTAGATGTATTTATGTGCGAGAGAGAAAAATACAACAAGGAGGACGGATATCAAGTCAGTGGGTGGTTTTGCACGAGCCCGGACACTGAGGAGACCCGTGATAGTTCACTTGGAGGAGATTCATTGGAGCTGTAGGTACAGGCAGGGTTAGCGGGATACATCGGATTGCTGTTAGATTCTCGTCTGGGCCTCTGAATTGAAACCTATACCCTATCGATCAGACTGCAGATGGTTATCAGAGGGGTTTAGATCATTCGAATTCACTGGACTATCTGGTTCTCCGTCTATGAGAAAAGAAGATACTCGTGTCAGTACAGGGACGAGATCAGAGGCTTGTACATTGAAAGACAATCTCTCGTGGTCCATTTTACTACGGGCTGCGGCGTCCTGTACACCACTGAGGTAGGCAAATAAAAAGCCGTATCACACGACATATCGACGGAATGGAGCTCTGTGGTATTGACATTGAATGTATTGGTCCAGATGACAGGACATGTATGCTAAGCTATATACTCAAAAACTGTAGATTAAAAATACCCCAGGCCGAACCGGAAGAAAAAGAAGTAAAGAAAAAAAAATCAGGCACATCATGGCTCGTCTCACATAGCCGCACAGCAGCCCATGCCAACAACGGGGAGAGGACAAGAGAGGAAAAAAGTCCTGTCCCTTGCTCCCCCTCGAAACAAATCAGATAGCCATCGTCGTGACGGAGGAGCCACGGTACCACACAACGCAGGAGCAATGTTATGCCATGACATGCAATGGCGATGCAAAGCAAAAATTCCGGATATCATTCCCATATATCACGTAACACCAGAGGCGAAGAAGAGCGGAAAGAGGTGATGCAAACAGCGGCAAACGCAATTGGCAAAAGACAAGGAAAATGGAGGAACGGGGTATGCAGACTCGATCAAGTCACCAAACGTGGCTCAGGCAGGTGCTTTTGGGGTTGAATTGAATTAGTGATCATGAGGCTCGTTGGGACCGCGGGGGTGATCCTCCTCGGGCAGAGGGTCGTCGGCATCCAGGGCGTTCATGTCGTCTTCCTGGCTGTTCAGGTGACGGAAGACGAAGAAGAAGATGATACCGCACAGGAAGGAGGCACAGGCAAGGCCGACGAACATCCACATGATGGCGGGGTCAAAGGCCGCGGGCGTCAGAGCCTCGGCAATGGCCGAGCCGAAAGCGTTGGTGAGCAGGTACATGGACTGCACAAAGGACTTCATCGAGGGAGGAGCCTTGGTGTACGCGTACTCCAGACCAGACACGGAGGCGAAAATCTCGGACAGACCGATGAAGATGTAAGCGGGGGTCTGAATGGCGATGTGCACGTCGTTTCCTTTACCACCGGCGGCATCACACAAAGGCTGGCCGTAGCAGGGACCGGCGGAGTAGATCAGGTGCTGCACGATGGCGGCGTACATCATGGCCAAGGACGCGACGACAAAGCCAAGGGCGATACGGGTGATGGGGCGGAAGGGAATCTTCAGACGGCGCATGATGGGGTACACAACCGACTCGAGGATGGGGATGAAGACAATGATCGAGATGGGATCGAAGTTCTGCATCAAATCGTTGGGGATACCGTGACCGTTCATCTGAGCGGCCTGGGTGACGAAGTTACCGGAGAACTGGCCATAAACGACCCAGTAGATGGGGTAGAAAGCGAACACGCGGCAGGCAACCAGGGCACGCTTAAGCTCGTCGATGAAGTGGTCGTCCCAGGGCAGGGAGACCTGAGCACCCGCACGGTGCTCGGCCTGCCAGCTGGGCTTGGGAGCATCCATGTTGCGGTTCTTGAGCATGATCCAGAGAGCCTTGAAGGCGTCGGTGATGATAGAGCCTTGGGGCGGGCGCACGACGTAGAACTTGCGACCGAGCAGGAGCACCGCGGTACCGGCAGCGAACATGCACAGGCAAAGCAGGTAAGCGGTCCAGAAGCCAATGTACTTCTCCATGTAGGGAGTGGCCAGCAGCGACAGCGAACCCAGGTTGATACAGCCGTAGAAGATCATGTAGATACGCTGGATGGTCAACGCCGGGTCAATCACAACCCGCTCGCCGGTCTTGGCGATGGTCTTCAGAGCCATCCTCTTGCGCTTGTACTGATCGGCGATCAGAGGGGCGACGTTACTCTTAATACCACCGGTACCCAGACCGATGATCAGAATGGACACGATGAAGCCGGGCAGACCCGCACCGTGCTCCAGAGAGACCGGCAGGGACGTCAAAACCAGAATCAAGAGACCGACAATGTAGACTCCACAGAAGACAACGATGGTCTTGTACTTGCCAAGGTACTGATCCGCAATGATGGCACCAATGATGGGGGTAACTGAACACGAGCTCGGATTAGCAAAAAGGCCCTTCTTTCCCATCGAGCAGAGACGAGACCCTCGACTTGCGAGCGCGGTGGAATATGCTTACTGTAGCACCAAAACTGGAAAAAGGTCACGAGACCAGTAGCACCCTGGTGGCCCATGCCGAGAGCACCGGGCTCATCGGATTTTTCGCTACTGTACGGACGGAAGACGTAGTTCTGGAAGAGACCAGACATTCCGTAGTAGGTGAAACGTTCGCACAGCTCGACAACAGCCACCAGCCACGCCGAGACGGGCAAGTTCTCGGCAGTGTGACGCAGAGAACGCTTCTCATGCTCGGTTGGCTCTCCGCCATCCGGGGTCGTGATGTTGTTCTCCTTGTCGAAATCCACATCGTCCTTCTCGTTCATGACAACTTGGTGCTGAACGGGGTTGGTCTCATTGTAGGTTGGTGGGCTAGTGGGTAGTAACACCAGAGTCAGATGACGTTCACACTTTGGAATCGATTTCGCGGGTTGGTTCCCCCTCTGCTCGGACTGATCGACCATGCTACAACATGTCTGCAGGTTGACTCGGGTGTTGAGGACTTTGGTGTGGTCCCCCCCAAAGAGACTTCCTCAGGCACTGCACACGAGATCGTCACGGTAGGACGAGGGAAACACTGAACTCGACATTTGAGACCTACTTGGAAGACACCACCTCCTGATCTGGAGACGACATGGTGTAAGAGGGTGAGGCGTTCCCCTTTTTTCCTTTCCAGATGCTGCACGATGCACACACGCGGGACCGAGGAGGAGTGAAAAAGTGAGAAGTCGTGACAGGAAAACGGGGGATGGAGCCCGCTAAAGATATATAGCCAGTTTCTATTACTCAACCTGGTCCAACTTTAATAGTGGAGTAGATGGGGAAGGTCCGGATCTTTTCTTATCGGCGGGTAAGCCGAAGAAGCGACGAGCACACTGGGGAGGGGGGAAATGGGGAGGCGTGAATGTAAAAAAAATGTGTAAATTATTGATCGAGTAGGTAGAGAGAGTACACCGACGCATGTCCGAAAACCGACCTGACCAAGCGATTCAAGCTCTCTTGGGTCTCGAGACAAGCCCCGGGAGGGTGTCGGTGGAGCTTAGCCCTGGGGAGGGGCGTTCCACATTTGGAAGGCAAGATCGAAACCGAGGCCGAACCGTGAGCGACCACTCCGAAAGGGGAAGAAAAGCAGAGAATTGTTCTGCAAATGGGAGAGAACCTCGTTCGTTCTCAACCGTCAGCCGTGGATGCGATCGGCAGTAAGTCAGCGGTAGATAGCCGGCGGGGCGAACTGAGCACTATTCCACGTGTCAATTGGCTGCTCAGTTCGGACAGCCACTGTTTTCTGTAGCACGCCAAGCCTCGAATGTAACCCCCCATCAAATCAATCGAACTCGACCCTCTTCCCCGAGGATGAATAAGCCCATCATTGGAATGGAAGAAGGCAAATGATGGGGGAAGAGGTGTGAGAAGAAGTAAGCCAGCAAGATTATGCAAGTGAAATCCTGCAAGGCTCTTGACGTATGCAACTGTGCATGGATGAATACGGTATTTTTCCACTCATGAAAGTATCTCGCGGCATGTCCGACGCGGTCGCCAGTCGGCCCGAAAGTGGTTCATTTTTTTCCCGTCTTCCACTGGCCGGGCGGGCTTGGCGCGTCTGTCGCGAGTTTCGCAGTGGAAGATTTGGAAACGCCTAAAAGTTCTCGAAGGCGTCGAGGCGAGCGGGCGTGGCAGGGGACCAAATCACTGGTGAAAATTGGAAGGAAAAACGGGGTTCCGAGGCATCCCTCAGAACACAAAAACATGCACACATCGCCAATTGCTGACAGCTCACGTATCCGATTGAACGGCCGTAAGAAAAAGAAATTGATGAGACTGGACGGGGCGAGGAAATGATGGGCTGGCTCGGCCAATGAAGAGACGGTGGATCTCGCTCGAGACTCCATCGTCGCTTCTTCCGCCAATCATCGTGTCACTAATGGGTCAAAGAACGCTGCTGGAATGATTCAAATTTTCGAAATTCTTTTCGCTCCTGCAAAAGACTGGTAGGCTGTTTCCGGTATCATCGCCGCCGGGCCCCATTCCGCAGTTCCAAAACGCTCTCCGGAGGGGCAGCAGGCTGGTGGACAAGGATATTGCCACGAGGCGAATTAGCCTGATGGGGAAGCAGTTGGAAATTGGATCCTCCCAGCAAATCTTGTTCACCCGTTCAGTGAATCAGCCCTTCCTTCATTGGGGCGTTTTATCCATCAGCTTTCCAGCCCGGAGTTTAGCCTTCCGAGCTCCGCGCGTTGGCGATGAAGATAGACGCGAGGCAACTGCTGGGGGACAAGAATCGCGCTGCCCCGTGGTGTATAGCATGAATAGTTCCAGTACGGCAGTCCCAGGTGGCGATTCGACAGCGACCACACATTGCGAGGGCAGATCAGACGTACAAGCTGTGGCCAATGATCGATCTCATTGTCACTCGGAGGTGATAGGATGCACGCTTCTCTCGTTCCCTCGATTAAGAAATACCCTCCTGTTCGCGGACATTGGACAATGAACATGGAACAGGCCATTGACCTTGCAGCCCTCCTATGCTGTGCTTTGTTCGCGTGTTCGGGCCTATGACACGAGACCTTGACTCAAACAAGAGGTCATCCCGACCATGACCTGGCCGGCCGCTGTATCTTTCGCACGGGCGACCGAGCTCGCATCATTGCTGCTGATGGTGTTGACTTGCGCTCGAGCCTACTTCGGTACCCTAGTTGGGCGGTCCCATTCGCACAATGTGAATCCGTCCGGAGTTGTCGTTATTTCGAATGTGCCCAGCTGCCGTTGTTCCAGCCGTAAACTCCTATCGCGAATTGCACGATCGAATCACAAATTCCCCCATCTTGAGGAATCACCCGAAATCTTCCGTCTCCTCTTCACACGTGTGGTCCGTGAGAACCCAAGTGAGAAAGAGGGTCTCGTTTTTTCTTTCTTTTTCTTTTCTTTTCTTTTTTTTAAATTGGGTTCCCCGGGGGTTACCCCAATTTGGCGATCAGGCGACCTCCGATAAATGGAATAGAAGGGCTGAGATAATGAGGGGGCGCTGGTGTCGCGAGCCTTCGATTCGATCTCAGTCATCGATAGACGTTGCAGAATGTACCACATATGATACGCATCGTGGAGCATGCTTCCTAGTATCACCCCTTTAGAAACAAAAAACAAAATTGGCAGTAGTTCCTGTCCCAGTCCCGAGATGTCTTGATTTGTTCGCATGGGCGGCTCGTTGGCGACGCCCGGGGAGTTTCCTTGTTGAGGGGGCGTGCCCGCCACCGCGCTGCACGGGGCAGGTACAACCCTTTCCAGCCTGTCGGTGATCATCAATTTCGTGTGCATATCACAAGTGGCGGTCGCACTTGCCGACTGCAACGTCAGAGCCGGTCATTCCCCGCGTTCCCAAGCGAAGGATTATCGCTTCTGGATGGAGCAGCGAATCATACATCTGACGCGATGACCGACGACCTTTCTGGATCCCTCGAGTGCCGTGAAGCAATAAGCCTGGCGCTTGACCGGGCTTATTGCTGACGTGAATCTGAGACGCGCGACTGCGACGGAGTCCGCTGTTGCAAGGTTCGTGCGAAGAGAACCCAAAAGGTTCACGACCAGCTGTGCCAGGTCGTTCGTTCCCCCCTTTGGTCGGTTGCAATCTGCGGAGCCATCTCCAGTTGTGTACTCCAGCGCAGCGACGATCGCCGTCCCAGTCCTTCCGCCGTTCCTGCGCGAGCCGGCAATATCCCACTGGCCCTGGTCATGAACGGCGCGTGAGCACATCGATGCGAAGGGCCTCTCCGCATTTGCGGTGGGTAATAGCGGCGAGGGTGGCGGGCTGGCGGCATTCCCCATGATCGCGCGACCCTCTCTCAACTTGATAAAGATCAATCATCTCGTGATGCCATATGGACCATGTTTGCCACGAGCCAACGCTGACCCGCTGTCCATGTACCATGTCATGCGGATGAAGCCATCGCCCCTTTGTTCACCCTCCAGTAGCAGTAGTAGGCTCATTATTCTCTCCAGTGTACTCGGCGGTACACTGAGCCTCTGTAGTGGCCGGACACTGTGTCCAGCATGACTGCCGCATGGGGCACTGGTCAGCGCAAACTCCGTGAGTCTGTGGTGTCCGGGGTAATTATTCTCTCGTAAGAAGACGGTCGCGAAGAGTGGTCAGTGGTGGTCCCAGTGGAGTTGCTGGCGCTGCCAAGCCGCCTTTAATGAAGATAAGGCCGATGTGAATTGTCGAAGGTATTGGTCATCGTGAAGGAGGACTCCCCGAGTCGGAGGGTAAAGTCCCGAAACTTCAGGTGTCGACCGAGTGAGTCGGCATCACGTTCAGCACGAGCAGGACACACTTTCGAGGAAGGCGAAATCTCTCCAAAATGGACCTCGCAGGAAGACCGGGGATCAGCCATGCATAAATAACCAGGACAAGAGGACAAGAAATGGTCGACTCGCAAGCCCCCCAAAAAGAGGTCCCAAGAAACTCCTATCGCTCCGACCTCGCACCCTCTCCACCAACGAGAGCGCCGGGATTCTTCCAACACCGCCATCATTGTCTGGTTATCAGTCTTGGTCAGTCTGGGCAACGTTGACCGACCGTCTCGTTGCCCACTTAGGTTGCCTCGCTATCTACGAAAGGAGCAAATCCGACGCCCTTGGCTGGGTTGGCGCCCAGCCATGATCCATGGCCCCCCCCGAGACTTTGCGAGAAAAAGAGGGGAAACGCGACATGAAGAAGCGGCCTGAGAGAATTGGCGCTCTTGGAAAGTGGCTTAAAGGGGAGAAAGTGTGAATTGAGCATGTCCAGGGCAGTAGGTTTCTCAGGATTGGCCGATGGAATGAGTCTAAGAGACGCCACTTGGGCTAGGTGTGAGAACTATCGCCAGGAACGGGGGGATGTTGATGAGGCGCTCCGTTG
This sequence comes from Penicillium sp. PF2412A, assembly GCA_023626555.1. NCBI lineage: Eukaryota > Fungi > Ascomycota > Eurotiomycetes > Eurotiales > Aspergillaceae > Penicillium > Penicillium sp. PF2412A. The sequence goes on along the minus strand of JAMAHA010000041.1, from coordinate 122,080 downwards.
GAAAGTATGAAGCAACCCAACCCGCCGAGGAAGAAATGGCACCTTGTGGCTTCGGAGTTCCAACGGAGGAGGACGGGGTACAGAGGTGCCTGACAATGAAAGTCAGGTTGGAATATCCTACGGTTCTGGAGCTCAGGTTGGGAAGGCTTCGCAAAACTTGACTACAAGGCATGACTGGCGGAAAATAAACATTCGATTAGAGTTGTCCCTCGGTCTCTTGGCAGGATGATCGCTCAGACGCAGCTCATATGCGGTGGTCGGACACCTGCCTTTCCAAGTCCGATTTTGGGGGGGGGACGACAACAGGCAATGCAAAGAGGACACCAAAAAACCTGGGCTGTACGACATTGGCATTCTACTGAATCTCACTCGTGTCACCTTATGTGTGATTGAGAGGATTCACGTCGACCATCTAAGGAACCCGGTTCCTGAATGACACATCAAATGGGCCAACAAACGGTGCACTGTACTGAGGGCCGAAATCGCAGGGTGAATCAAGCTGATTCTGCAATTTTTAAAATCAAAACGTATAGCAATGCGATACTTTACTCGAGTATGACTCTCGCCAAGTCTCTTCGGTGAATAGACAATATGGCGACATTCTCGACCAGTGAGCATTCGCATTGTGGGCCACTAGACTGCGGACGTTGTCCGTTGAGAAATTGACGGTCTTGCCGCCCGGGTCAAATCTGGCCATTTCACGCTGTGAGTCAACTCCATACTCTACCTCAAGTTAGTACCTGTAGATATGATTCTAGGGGCATCTCCATTGAGATACCTGGATGAACTACCTAGGACCCTTCCTTCAGGCTGATGCAATTAATATACCTCAAGTATCGCGTACCTAGATAACTGATATGATCAGCCCCCTCAGTTGAATCAATTTGCTTGCCTGTCGTTGGAGCCTGGGACAACTTCATTCCCACTCAGCTTTCGTTGTTATCAATATCAGACATGAATATGAATTTGGTCCGCCCAGATCCAAAAAGGTAGCAGCAATTTAAAGCAAACTTGGAGATTCAGTCACTACCTGAGAGGGATGGAAGCACGATCATGACGATTTTTGGTATTTTAGGACATGCCGCTTTCTGAATGCAACATATATTGTCGCAATAGCCAGTGGAAGAAATCTACCTTACCCACGCCAATTCGAAACATCGTAATACAAAGACATTATCAAACATTCTGAACCTGCACCATTCCGCCCCCCCAACGACTTTCATCTGGTCACGGTGACTTGAAAGTACACATCGAGGAATACCTCAACCACTACATACCCAGTAACCTATCCAGTCTCCAATGGGATACGCACTCTCGAACCGTCAACTCACTAAGCAGCCGGTAGGTTTTCATGTAATACTCTGTGTACTTCCATACCAGGCTACCTTGAAGACTGCACTTTGTGAAATAGACAACGCGTTCTCTAGTCCACCTCTCTCTCGCGAACGATCGCCCGAACACCCAGCGGGGCCATGATTCCTCCCTAAAAAAAATCATTCATGGTTCTCAATTAGTATAATTGATCTATCACTCCGACGAGATTCGCCCCTCTCCAGGACAGAGAAGACTGCAGATATGACTCACCGACGTCAACTTGAATTTGTAGCTTGGATCGACCGTCCACTCAATCCGCCGCAACATCTCAAAAAGCAGGATCTTCATCTGAAGCACTGCGAAACCCTGTCCCAGACATTTTCGCGAGTGTGCATTGAATGCAATAAAGTGGCACTGGGTTGTCTTGATGCGTAGCGCATTCTGAATACTTTTCACGTCCTTGCCCCATCGATCAGGGTTGAATTCCCTCGCGTCCGATCCCCAGATACTAGGGTCGGTATGGACGCCAAAGGCATTCCAGCCCACCCAGGTCCGATTCGGGATACAGATCTTGCCACCCAGTACGGCTGAAGAGGTGGTCACTCGGTTGATCAATTGGGAGACGGGTGGATAGAGACGGAGCAGCTCAAGAATGATGGCGAATAAGTACGGGAGGGAATTGACGAGTTCTGTGGACGGATCCGTCTGGCCTGTGGCAAGGATCTCTGCGCGGAGTCTTTGCTGTACAGTCTTGTTCTGGCCAAGAACCCAAAAGGTCGAGTTGAGCAGTTGTTGGGTATTTTCATGGGCTGTAAGGAACGTGACTTTGAGATTGGAGCGGTACTGTTCTTCCGTGATTCGACCTTCCTTGAGAGCGCGGTCAAGATAGTCGATGACCTGTTCGCCATCGGCGGTCTCGCCATATCCGGGTCGGCTTCGTACCGTATTATAGAGCAAGTCACTGAACTCTTGCATGATTTGAAATGCGACTTTGCGCTGGGGAAAGATCATCGTATAGCGGTCGAGGTCGGGGAAGTTGAAGAAGAGAGGCTGGAAGAGTGTCTTCTTGATAATACTCTGGAGCTCCTCCAGACGTTGACCCGGATTTTCGAGAGCCTGATCATGCAGTGTCAACATTGACCCAGTAGTTCGATTGTCTGCATGGGTAACCCAAAGAGAAAAAAGAGGAGAGGTTTAAAAAACCCCCCCAAGAGTCAGGGAACTTGGATACGGTACCTTGAGATCAAGATTCAGGAAACTGATACCCATACAACTGATTGCCCAGCGCTGAATGATCGGATTCACCAGCACACCCACAGTCTTTCCCAACACCCTTTGCTCCTCCAAAAGAATATCCACAAACGTCCGAGACTTTTCCAGCAGAGGTCTCGAGTCTGTAATTCGTCGCTGGAGGCCAGGTTTCATGATAGACGTATACAACCGCCAAGTATCCCCATGACTGTTGATAATATTGTCTCCTACCAACGACGCAATGACACTCCATGGGATCTTCTTTTGGCTTCCAGCCTTGGCGTATACATCCTCATGTCGGAACATATCAATCAGAAACGACGACCGCGTGGCAAGTACGTTCCATCGCCCGGCGAACCAAATCTTCACCGCACCATGTCTTTCCAGGGGTTCTCGAAGCCAGCGGTCATAGATGTCATCTTGGCCCATGTCACTCCAAAGACCAAGCAATGAGATGTAGATGGGAACTGTGGGGATGTTCTGTGGCATCGAGCTGGGAATGCGTGTATACCAAAACAAACCACCAAGACTGGCAATCATCAAGGCAAGAATGCCGCGCACCCAATTGATGTCTGGCAGATATTGGAACATGTTGCAATCAAGGAGACCCGGGAGTCGATCAAATGGTGAAATTTCAAGTTGGGCGCGAGTAGATCACTTTTGCTGTGTTTCTGAACTTTGGAAAAAAGGGAAGAGAAAAGATAAAAAAAAAAGAGAAAAAAAAAACACAAGTCTCTATTTCGTTCGATATGTCGCAGGCCGAATTGATCTTGCTCGATCTCCCACTCCGACGTTTTCTATGACCTCCTAGAATGAGTGATGGGCTCAAGGTTTTCCATGCCCGGCTCGCCTGGCGGGCTCTGCTCGCGATTTTGAACAAAATAGTCATCCTGGTCACGTCCTTCAGCTGCGTCCACTGGAAAAATGCCTCCTCGGCCCTTAGAGTTACATTGCTGACTATTGTCACCGGGAGTCACGGAAGAATCCTCTTCAAATTGACAAGAAAGCAGGTGCCAGCCATACGGTGCGTGTGAAGCCGAGGCGGCGATTGCCCAAGTACGTAGCACCGGATTTGCTTTTGTGTAACGGTGATATTGGCACTGACGACGTTGAGTGCAATTTCTTCTTTCCTTTTGAGTTGAAACTGGGGATCTCACGGCCGGACAGCTGGCCAGACCAGTCGTTTCCACTCACTGACTGATGTCTCGTCGATGTGGGCACTTCCAGTATCGATTCTCAGGTTCAACGCTGTTAAAAGGGTGTCGCTGTAGAGACTACAACCATTGGACATGGAAATAGAAAGTCGTCTCTATCTACTTTTGAGTCATATGGATCTGGTGAATTTATCCCGAGGACACGATCCTGGTGATCCGTATGCCTATCCTGCGTTTGCATGCTAGCAGATCTCATTGCGAACTTGAGATTGTCAAGTGTCATTTCCACCCTCGGTCTCGATGAGTCTCAGATTAGTCCCTCATGCGTCTTCTCTTCACAAACAATAAAAAGTGGCAGTTGCTCATGCCAGAGTCGCCCGGTTCTTTTTTTGTTCTCTTTCTCTCTTGCTCTCTCCTGTGAATCTCTCTTGGCATTTGCCTGATTTAGACCGGTACCATCCCAGAAGAATAAACGGCGTTCTGAAACCTGTCCAGGTTATTGGTCGAATCCAAAGTCTCTGTCGGAGTGATAAACCAAGTCAGTCGGTAGATATTGAATGGTTACGAGAAGTTGACAAGGGTCTCATCTCTGGCAACCTGTTGTCAAGTCAGATCTAGATCGTTCAATCAGGAGATCAACTCCTAGTGTATTGAATGTCCCAATTCAAGGGCCCCATTCCACTATGCGGTCAAGAGCTCGATCATCTCGACCATCTCCCTTTGGGTCTGATCAGGATATACGCTTGGGCATAGACCCATTCCATCGGGAAGGTGAATGTGCGGTCGCGACGTTGGTCTCATAAAATGCGTTCAGTAAAGTAGGATACATGTCGCAAGCAAAAAAAAAAGGTCGTCACTGCAAAGAAAAAGGGCCAAAAGAGGTTTGCAAGGCACGCTCCGAAGCACTGGAAGTCATCGGCCTGTCTCGCCGTCTGCCTAACCCCTGGCCTTTTCCATTCCATATGACACTTCCAGTCCCCGACGCGCCCTCATCACAGTCGGTCTATCTTCACCTTGAACTCCCATCTCCGTCTTATTCACATTCTCCATGGCTTTTGCCGGGGGGGGGGGGCCATTCTGGGTATTGGCAAAGGGAAAGCAAGTCTCCAAAAGGATCGATGAAAGAAACACGCATGTGCCGTCACAGCTCCAGGCCACCTCTTTAAACGGTGTACTTGGCCTTGGCACGGGTGCTGCCACTGTGTGCGCTGTCGGTGTGACCGGAGAATTCGACCACGTCGGCTTCCTTCAGACGGAGGACATCCTTGAACCGCCGACCGATCGCCTCCAGGACCTCCTTGCCCTGCGCAGGCGTGCGAGTGGCCTTATCACCGGGAATGCTCTTGCCCACGGTGCGAGTCCACAGACCAATACGGTAAAAGCCCTTGCGCACATTCACAACAACTCCCATGACCTCGTTGTCGCCATCACCTTCGAGGGTCTCGCCGATGGCTGCCAGCTGGGCGTGCAGCCACAGGTCGTCGATGGGAACAGATCGCTTGTCCTTGAACTGATATGACCACTTGCCACCGTGCTTGTTCTGAGGGTCTTCCCACTCGGGCCGAACGCCCTTCTTGAAGAGATGATAGTCGGCCTTGAGGCCCAGCTCGGAGGTCGGTGTGATGTTATTCTGTGCCAGGCAAACGGATCGGGTTAGTCCTGAAAGTAGTGAAGTCGGACCACCTTCAATGGCGACGAGCGGCTTGGAGGTTTGGGCAGAGAGAGATGCACATACGTAGATGCCCCAGAATTCTTCCACGGAGCTGAATGTAACAACCTCCTTCAGCAGATCGTTCCAGTTATCGCCCTTGAGAGACACAAGAGAAAAAGCATTAGCCTGCGCACGTTTAGTAGATTCAAATTCTCGACGACACATACCTTTCCTGATGGAGGCTTGGTGAACCAAAGAGTCCACTCGTGCATAAGCGGGTGCTTCACGTTGAAGTTCTCGGGGTTGTGGAAAACGGTGACGGGCTCGTCGGTCGAAGCAGCGACCGCGGGCGCGGGGTTCTCATCGGTCACGGCGTGACCATTCTCTGCGACAGCCGCCATGGTGGGTTGAGGATGTGGAAAGTCGGAAATGGAGAGAAAGGAAAGATTGAAGGGGAGGCGGGAGCCGTTGAAAGCAAAGGCGGCGGAGGGGAAGATTTTCGAGTGCGGAAGGCGCAACAATCGGGCGGACTGGAGCGGGCAAGTGGAGGAGAGATGAGGTGGGACTGATCACCAAGTGAGAGATCAGACTACGACTCGTACGCAGGCAATAGCTTCTGGGGTGATCTGCTCCAGGCAGGAGATGATAAATTGTGGAGCGTGGGCGTCACAAAGGGATAATTGCCCGCTGTCGAGGTTTTGAAGTTCGAGATGCGGCCATGGCAAAGAAAAAAAAAACCCTGCCTTTGCCTCATTGGGTCGGGCCGAATCAACCCTCCCGACTGTCAATACCCCGGCACAAGGGAAAGTTTACAAAAGGGAGTTGTGTGATTTTTACAGATTGAAGAGTGGTCGAGCTATTGAGATTTCTGATAGTTTCTGACAAAATCAGCTTCATGGGCGGCAACTCCTTATTATATGATGCCTGGTGACTCGACTGGAAATCAATAAATGCCATTCCGTACAAAATATGCAGACGGATTTGTAGTCCTAGAAATGATGCAACCTCAAACAGCGACCGTGCAATCCCTCTATCGTAAATGCCAGTGGTATCGCAAAAACAAACTGAAAATGAACCAATCGCTCATGCCAGATATAAGGACGATAGGCTGAGAATCTTTCATCGTGTCAAGCCTCTTCTCTTCATGGCCAATTATTTCTCCCCGCTGTTCATCAAGCTCAAGAAGCAGTTCCAGCCTGGAGAAAATCAAATCAGTGCGCCATTCCTCTCATGTCAAAGAAGAAGAAAAAAAAAGGTCCAAAGGGAACGAGAATACCCACCCAAGCTGACAACGTTGACGACCAGAACCCGAAGCTCGAGGGGCACAAATGCGAAGTTAATCCCCTGGACAAAGGGCCACACCATCAGATTGGCCTTGTACGCAGGACCAAAGGCGTTCTTCCACTTCTCCACTGGATCAGTCCCCTCCATGATCGCCATCGAAGACAAGAAGAAGGATAGCTGGACAGGCGCAAAAACTATCTGATCGGCAGCGACGCGAGCGATGGTGGTGGTGGCGGTGCTTCCCAGGACGACATGACGCTGAAGCACGCCGAACCACTTGGTTGCAACAGGACCGAAGACAGCTGGAGCAAGAATCAGGGGCATTAGCTATCCGGCCTCATTCGATATCCGGGGGATAGACTTGGAAGATTGTACCTCCTCCATAGAGAGCCATGCGCCCAGTGCGTGCAAAGTTGTGCTTCTCGAGGCCTCTCTTATCCACCAGTTGTTGAGCGAGGACATCGCCACTACCAAACAGCACCTACGGACACCAATTAGATCGGGCGCATTCATTTGTCAAGGAGGCAGGGCGTGTATAGATGCGGGCTCGTACAGCACTGGTGATGCTGGCAGTGAGAATGGGCCTCTTGGCCAACTTGCTCTGGTACCTAAGGTTGGGAAGGGTTCAGTGATTGTTTACCGCGGCAAACCCGCTTGAGTTCCAGAAGATCAGAAGGAAGTCAGTCTCACCAGCGCAGCATCTTCGGCGTATGACCTAGGGGACGTGGAGGGCTGGAGGGAGTACGAAGAAGAGGGTGAGCACCAGGGCAGAACAACGATTGATGAAAGTTGTTTACTCGGATTGGGGCAGGGAGGAGAGAGAATACGTCAGACCTGGTCAGAGGCAGACCACACTGATCGAGCTAAGTAGAAGGGGCTCCGATCTCCATCTTTAAATTGCGGAGACAAGTTGTTGGTCCTGAACGGGGGTTCGCTCGGCATGGAAACGCACCCGCCTAGGGCGGCAATGTCCCAAAAAGGATTCAATTATTGGCCTTGGACCTGGTTCTGGACCGTCGGGCCAGGTTGTTTGGGCCATACCTAGATGAGATTCCGAGCAGGAAGATCGCTAGACTCAACGATTTCATATCACAGACGGGAAGGGGACAAATATCCACTGGCAGCTAGACGGTAGATACCTGGGAATAAATCGACCGCGACAAGTGACCATAACTACTTATACTGGAATCTACACACGTTCACCGTAGGAAGATGGCCACTGAACGCAAATTGACTTGTTCAGAGTAATGGTGATAGTGGGCGACAGGGGAAACCCCCCCTAATGTGCTGACTTGAATACCAAAGGAATGCCGGCGCCCGATAGTGCCACTTGTGGCTCAGGACCAACAATGTTGAAATGGATGTATCCGTTCGCCAAGTCCGACTGCAGCGAGACATCTCCAGCGTCGCGTCACCCGACAAGCAATTCATCGGTCAGCTGACTTTGCTCTCCCCCTGTTGAGGTGCCTTGAAGGATGTGCACGTGCCACCTTCCGTCAAGGCTCCCGGTTCCCCGCTGGGCCCTCACTTTGGTGTTCTCAAAATGGAGCTCAGGGCTTAGGGCTGTCTCTAGGGCTGCCCACCCAGGACGAGTGCTCGCTTAGCCCACCCGAATTTTCGGCCAAACAAGTCCGTCCAGAGCGAATCTCCGACGAGCCCCCCCCATCGACGACACCCTTTTCGACAACCTCACCTGTCGCTAATACATACAAAATGGCTGACGCTGCTCCCCGTGGACGTGGAGGTTTCGGTTCTCGCGGTGACCGTGGTGGTGACCGTGGCCGTGGTCGCCGTGGTCGTGGCCGTCGTGGCGGCAAGCAGGAGGAGAAGGAGTGGCAGCCCGTTACCAAGCTGGGCCGTCTCGTCAAGGCCGGCAAGATCACCAGCATGGAGCAGATCTACCTGCACTCCCTGCCCGTCAAGGAGTACCAGATTGTGGACTTCTTCCTCCCCAAGCTGAAGGATGAGGTTATGAAGGTACGACAAACTCTCCGAACCCGCAACACCCATGAAAACCACTGCGCATGCGAAAAAAAAAATACGAACACCATCGGAATACGAATTGTATCGGTCAATTGTCAATGAGGGAGGAATTGGCTTGGCATGACACGACGTGGACAATTCGCGCGACCACCTTGAAAAGCTATGCGCAAATGGAGGAAATTGCAGTGCATGGGGGTGAACGATTGAGTGGCTGACATGATTTCTTTCGCCTCCCTACAGATCAAGCCCGTCCAGAAGCAGACCCGTGCCGGTCAGCGTACCCGCTTCAAGGCCATCGTTCTCATCGGTGACGGTGAGGGTCACATCGGTCTCGGCATCAAGACCTCCAAGGAAGTCGCCACTGCCATCCGTGCTGCTATCACCATTGCCAAGCTGGCTGTCCTTCCCGTCCGCCGCGGTTACTGGGGTACCAACCTCGGTGAGCCTCACTCTCTGCCCGTCAAGCAGTCCGGCAAGTGTGGTTCCGTCGCTGTTCGTGTATGTATTTCTCGATCCGCCCCCACGTCTGAACGATCGTCGACGTGGAAACGAAATGCGTGCAGTTGGCGCATTTCCCCTTTGACCCGTATAAAATTCTGATGGTCTCCCTCTCTAGCTGATCCCCGCTCCCCGCGGTACCGGTCTCGTTGCCTCCCCCGCTGTCAAGCGTCTTCTCCAGCTTGCTGGTGTCCAGGATGCCTACACCTCCTCTTCCGGTTCCACCAAGACCCTCGAGAACACCCTCAAGGCCACCTTCGTTGCCGTCGTCAACACCTACGGCTTCCTCACCCCCAACCTCTGGAAGGAGACTAAGCTCATCCGCAGCCCTCTGGAGGAGTTCGGTGATGTCCTCCGCCAGGGCAAGAAGTACTAGGTTATTGGGAATAATGCTAGCATGATTTAAAGTTCCGAGTCTCATTTTCAATTTCAATCTCCCTCACCACGACCGCCACCTTCCACGTCAAAAACAACCTCTGTCCTGGGCTGGCAGGATCAAAATGATAACATAGCGGTGGCTTGCGGGTTCATTCCCGCTTCCTCCCCCTCGGGCTTCGGGTATCCATGGATGTATTTAGCGCGGGAAAAAAAAGGGTTCACCAAAAATAGCACAGACAACCTTTCTCCAGCCGCATCATGCCGCTATCTCGAGCTTTGAGCGCGCGATCTGTAGATGTAGTTGTGCCCCTTGCCTGCATCCTTGGTGCTGATATCACACTCCAGGTGTCTGTTTCACCAGTCACCAACACCATAAACCTACGTGGTGGAATCACTACCTATTTTCCTATCTTGAGGATATATTGATACAACAGCCCAGAAATATCAAGTCACCACCTAACCTGACATTCTGAGTGATTTTGATTCTGCAGGAGTAGTTTCTATCTGTCTGAAAAGCATCAAACCTCTCCAAGCATCAGCCCTGAAAGCCTGATCATTGTATACCTCTACTCTTACAAGGACGGGACGGGACAACTCCAACCTTAAATCCCAATCAGAACTCTTCATGGCGTAGCAGGATCTGACAAACTTCAAGCACTCCGTGTATTTGAGATCATTCGATGGTGACCTCAAATTGGTAAATAGCAGTAAGGTTGCAGCTGCCCGGGGCCCGACAAATGCGGGACCCGGCTATTGACAAAAATATATCTTCCCGTTGGAGTTCCCTAAACAGGCAACCTTGAGTATTGCTTAGGTAGGTATTTACGTCTGGTAGAGATGTTGAGGGACCATCTCATTGACACTGCAGCTGACGGGAGGAGCTACACCAACTGAGATTTTATTCTTTGAGGGGAGGATGAATACAAAATCTCGAACAAGAGCCCTGATAGATTGAAGAACATGGAGGCTGGGGGATTGAAGCCCGAACCACAAGAACCTCGATAACATACTACTATGTAAATCTGATGCATAGCGGGTGTCTGGGCTGTCTTTGAGCCCATTAACCGTACATTACCTACTACTATTTATGCACATGTATACAACATACATCCTATAGGCTCCAGTTGTGTAAGTTGGCCCCCGTGTAGGTAGTGGGGTTGCGGGATGGAGCTCTGCACATCATGTCGTGCTAGTCCCTTGCCATCCGCCACAAGCGCTCGGAAACTGCGGCACTGATGGACCATCTCGTAGCCCACTGGTCTCGTTTTCGGCGCCCCTGGCTGGCTCGAGAGGACCATCTACCGCATGTCAAATGCATTTGGTACACTGCGATGAGTTAGGTCAAGATCACAGTGAGAGGGGGACGACAGGGCATACCTGTGCCAAGCCATCCAAGCAATGCGCCCAGTGCCTTTGATCCCCTATGGCCGACTTCTTCAATCTGAAAAAGGGCCGGGATGATCTTACCAACTGTGTCGTTGAGGGCAGAAAAGCTCGATGATCTTTCTTTGGTCTTGGATTGGACAGTTCACTTCGAGATATAGAGACCCTTCCACATCTGTTCAAGGGACTGTAGCGGGCCTTTGACTTGGAAGATGAGGAATCGGGAGGGCTTGGAAGAGCAAGTCCCTCAGGAAGGGAAAAGATGCATTACTTCGCACTCCATTGGAGCCAGAAGAGTGAAGGGGATTGCGTAAGGATGTCGTATAAAAGACCTGGTTGTGCAACCATCTGCAGCTTGAGTTTATCGGAGGACGGTTATGAATGGGTCCATGAGCATATCTGCCAAAGAAAGTTCCACCGTCAGCCATGTGCCTCAGAGAACCACAAAGTAATCACCGCGCAAGCAGTGAGCGCTTATTTGGCATTTCTGATCCATCACGGGGCTCAGGCTGAGCAGGTCACTGAGCCTGAGTCTGCGCACCCTTATATAAAAGCGGCGACAGTGGAGGAAAGAAAGCCCTACTCGGTAGAGGAAATGTAGTATGTAGACTGGAGTAACCTAGAAATACCCGAGCTGACTTTTCCTATCCGTCCCTACATGATTAGCATCAATTCCTTTGATTGAACTACACGACATCAATCAGCACTGTATATTATACACTCATATCAAGACCTTTTCTAAACACCAGTCTCCCCTAGATCTCTTACCAGATTGAATATAAAAAAGATCAGTATTTACGAACATGCATTGAATGCGTTCAATAGACAAGTCTGTGACTCATCTTGTCAATGAATGACCGGGCTGCTCCCGACACCGTGCAGAATCTTCCGCACTTGATGCCAGGGTATATCTGAAAGACGCACACATCCCATCTGTCTAGATGGTCATATCCATCATTCACAAAATTCGACCATTTATATTCTATTTTACCATACTGGAGCTAGGTAGTAGGAACGCCGTGTCTTAAATACAAACCGACTCAGGTATAAGTCACAGCGCTATCAAGACTCTGTTTTTGTAACGGTACCTGATAGCCTCGCCTTCTCGAGGTGTGCAGGTGGCTGGTGTGAATATAGTGAGATAGATGAGGCCCCAAATGACTGTTTCACTAATAGCACAGTGGAATCCCTGATCACGAGGCCCCAGTGCCTCAGATTCCGGGCTGTCAGTCTGCTCCCCAAAAGGAAGGCACGACCCTCAGTTGGTGGTGATTGCTCTCAGCCGGCAAACAACATGACTCTGGGCACACAACGACGATAACTTATTTGGTTTGATTCGACCCTCCCCCATAATCTCTGTCTCTCTCTCTCTCTCTCTCTCTCTCTCTCTCTCTCTCTCTCTCTCTCATACACACACACACACACACACTCAATATTGGTGTTATCTTCCAACTCTCGGCACCAAACTCGATTCCCTATTTGGGTAGATTCCATCCAAACAGGTTGGCTCGACCCACTTCTTCAAGCATCTCAACAAACGTGATCCATCACGATGGAGCAGCGTACAACGCACTGGGATGAAACACTGATGGGTCGAGAGTTCTGGGAGGATGCCACACAACATGAGGAAATGATGAGGCAGCAGCAGGCTACTCGTAGGATATCCACCCCTTCATTTGCTTCAGACTTCTATTCCTACTTGCACTCATCTCCTCCAATAAATCAAATTGAGCAGATCTGTATGCTAACATGTCCCCTCAAAGAATCTTCTCGCACTGCCTACCCTCCCTTTCCCAACTTTCATGTCCCCCAAAGCGCCCCGCCCAATATCGATCATGAGCAATCCGGTTCTGCCCAGACACAACGACGTCTCAGTATGTCGGATGTTGGAAAGACAGACTCGCAGCAACCATCTGCCTTTGCAACGGGGATTGCCCGATTCAAGGCTTTTGAGCGGCGTGTTCGGTCTCCGTCCCCACGGAAAATGATGGCTTCTTCCATCAATGCCTTGACATCGTGGCGTCTATCTCCCGTCTCGTCCTCTGACCACCGTCCCCGACGAAGCTCGCCGATCAAGCAGGCTGAGCTACCTCCTCCTCCAAGTCCGAGTGAGGTGGTGCATACGGAGGAAGTCTCGTCTTCCCTTGCAACTTCATCGTCACAGCAGACAATGGCCCTTATGGATGACTTTGCCACTGCCGCAAAGCCCTGGATGGGGTTTCGTGGAGGTGCAGCCTGGGATGTTCTGTCACGGGCGAAGCATTCTCTTGGCTTGGATCTCTACTCGCCACGTCTGTTTGAGGAGGAGGATGACGAATCCCCTTTGAAAATCTGTGAACTGAAGCCACTCCTGGAGTTCCGTCAGCTGCGATCCCTGAAATTGACCGGCATGTTGCGGTCTCGCCAGCGTGATATTTGGCAGGCTGTCTGGCTCATGGTCGAATTGGAGGAGCTAGCCCTGGAGATGGCCCTCGAGCCGGAGATTGTGCACCCGCAATTCGCATCCGAGTGGAAATTGATCGACGAGGACTGGATCCTGAAAAAGGTGGACTTGTACAAGCACGACCCCAGGTTCGTGTACTAGTAAGTTGAATCCATCCGTCTTTCCGAATCCAAAGGATCCCCCTTCCCTGTCCGTCCGTGACATGACTAGAGATGGTCTCACCTCTGTTCATCCCGTTACTGACTTGCTACTAGTGGACAAGCCAAAGACGGCCAGCTGCGAGAGGACATCGGATTCGGCGAGTATCTCGACAAGCACTGCATGGAAAAAGCCAACATCCTGGCCATGGCGATGGGCCGCAGTCGCCTTCGCCTCACGCTCAAACACCTCACGCTCTCCGGCTTTGTCGTGGATGCGGACCCCTTTTTCGTGTGGTTTGACCCCCGATATTTGTGCAGCATTCAGTTCAAAGGCAAATGCTACGACGCAGGGTTCTGGTTGCCGACGTGCATGCGCAATGTGGTTGCGTCCTGCCCCAGTCCGGCCGATCTGCAGCCAGTCGCGGTCCCGATGGTGCCCGTCAATGCGTTTAGAGATTTGAAGGTGGAGGACGGTACGAGCCGACCGGCCGAGCCGACGACCTGTCCAGCGCAGGAGTGGGAGGGCCGTGCGCTGTATGACTTTTTCTAGCGATGGAGGACAGCAGAACAATGGAAAATGGGTTCGAGGGGTTGAGAACAGGTGGGAGGAGATGGGTCGTTCAGTGAAGGGAGAGAGAGGGAGATGGAGACTTTATTTTGAGCTTATGACTTACGGTTCACGATTTACGATTTACAGAGGATATTCATGATATGAAAATGGCCATTGGCATTGCGAATTCTGAGCCACCCAACAATTCAAGAAATGACTTGGAACGTGATATTAATTCCGGACGTTGCATGGTTCATAGATTGTAAAAGACAAGAGACAGAAGGGAAAAAGAAGTTGATCGCTTGGAGGCATGTCATTTGTGGAAAATCACGTTTTCCATATGCCGCATTCGCCACGTGACAAAGGACATGATGCGGCGCAGGGAAGAATCTCTGCGAGAATAAAGTTGTAGAAACAGGAGTGAACTCAGGATGATGAGAAACAATCACCGTGGTGGAATTCCCGAAAGTTGGTGGTACTACCACTGACAGTTACATTCCCTCGACGGATCTTCTGCGATTTGGAAAGACCAAGGGAAAGACCCCCAAGGGACAAGCTGTTCACCGTGGCAAGTGGACCGTGGGGAAAAAGAGGCCGGAGCTCTCTTCGTCCCCACACACGGACACCGTCACCTTAAGCCCCATCTTCGTCTGTAATGCGAATGGCGCCTTCACTAGCGATTCCCGAGGACCAGAAACCGTCGACGGTGAGGGAGCTAGAGACAAGTGTCAGCAGTGATGCTCGGTAGCCGGAGGGAGGAAAAAAAGCTAGATCCGGAAAATCCAGGCCGCTATAGTGCGCGAGGAGGAGCCATGACATACCTGGTCTGGGCGCTATCCTGGACCAAGACGAGCCAGTAACCCAAGATGCCCTGGGTGAAGATGTCCTGGACGGCGTAGATGACAGTTTCGGCGTCAACGCTGATCTTCATGGCGAGAGAACCAGCGGCGAGGGCACTACAGGGTGGGGGAAGAAGACGATGAGTATTCCAATCCGTGTGTAGATTGCGGGTTGACCGGAAGGCCAGACGGGTGGACGGGGTCACGTCACTTACATGGGGAACAAGGCAAATGCCAGGAAACCAGTCCCGGACAAGGCGCCAAAGAAGCGTCGGACCTTGACATCCCGGTTGCCGGCCGCACGCTGGGCATAGAACGCACCGTGGTGCAGCATGGTCAAGTAGCCCACACAGCTGATGGTCAACCACACCCAGCGTTGCGGGGTGTTACCGGCGAACGAGCCCAACAGGCCCGAGCCCAGCATGACAAAGTTGGCGGCAATGGCGGGAATCAAGTTGGCGCCGGGCAGACCGGACACGAGGGCAAAGTTGACCAAGATGAGCGGGGTGGAAATAGCCCAGTTGAGGTAACGCAGCCACAGGACCTGGCGGTAGACATCCTCGGAGGTGTTGGGGACGTGTTTGTGGTGGTGGGTGATGTGGGCATGATTATAAGCGATACCTTGGCCGGTGGCAAGAGCAAGATAGGTGATGAAGGAGAGGGTGGTGACGAGGGATGCGGTGGTATGGAAGACACGGCGAGCCTAGTCGTGGGGCAAGAAGAGAGACCAGTTAACACATGTGGGACTGGCATGTCCAATAATCCAGCAGGACAAGGTAAACAATCCATCGCGGAGAGCGACGGGAGGGCTGGTGGGCAAGAGCTGACAAAGGAGGATGAGGCTGAAGATCTCCAGCGATGGGAGGCTCTCGAGGTCTAGACTCAAGCAGACAGAGGGGAAAGGCTGTGGATCACGGGATCCACCCGTCTCCCGCTCGAGATAATCTGGGCCTGTCACGTGGGGTATTTTTTCTATGAGGTCACTTACCAGTGGGGCCCGGGCGGCCAGAGCGAAGAAGACCAGGGAGGAGATGCCCATCAAAACGGTCACGACCCTATTCCAGACAGCGAGTCAATGAGAGTCAAGAACGATGATGCAGAGATGCGAAAGGAGAGATGATTGACAAAAGGAATCCAGAAAATCCGGGGCGGAAAGGGGGAGAGAGCACGTACCACAAGGTCCGCTTGCCCGTGTCATGATGGTCCAGAAAGATGGGGAGATTCGGGATGACCGTGGGAACGGGAGCCACCGAAGTGGGTGTCGTCAACGGCAGGGAGGCCGTGGCCTTGACAAAGGCGTCCAAGTTGTCCGGAACAATCATGGTGTCGATGAGGTCGGAGGGGGTGATCAATGGGGATGGATGGTGGGCGTTGGAGAAGTCACGAGAAAGGAAAGCAACGGCTGGTCGACCGGTCCTTTTATGAGGAATGGGGAGGCAGGTGACTGGGTCCAGAAGAAGGGGGGGGAGAGGAAGGGAAGAGAAAGGGAGGGGGGGGGGGGATAGGTGGTTGGCCAGGAATCCGGATTTGTTGGTCGAGACAAGACGAAAGGATAGAAGAGGAAAGAGACGGCAAGTCCACCACAGAGATGATCAATGAGATTATGTGATTGAGCGTGTACGACCAAGAGAGACGAAGAATCGCTGACGAGAATAAATGGACGAGTCGTGTGGAATCGTGACTGGAGCCTGCGAATGACACACTGTCGTCATCCCGCCACAGGAGAACAAGAAATCGAGACCAACGCCGGTCTCGCCCAGCTGGGCGGGGAGGAGCAGACATCACCAACCACAACAGAGGAACCAAAAGGTGGTACGGCGGCATTGATCGACCGAGCTGGAGTGTGGAGTGTGGAGTGTAGACGACAGTGGGACACGTCAGACGCGCCATGTCGGTCTCTTTATGGTACATACGGGTTCCAGAGGCAGTTGAACTAGATTGATTATCCTTATTCTTATTAGGAGTTACATATACATGATGTAGGTACATCGGGCATGCAGACACTACCCTGACCTCCTGAGAGAATAATCCCTGGTCATCATGCTGTGGCTCACCCCTCCGGATTAAGAGCAGGGGACCATCAGGATCGATAAGACGCTCGAATGCGGAGTCGATGATGATCGACGAGAGGTTCCGTGCTCGGGCGGAACCACAAAAGGCCGGGGGACCAAAGCCAAAGTCAGTCACTCTACAAATTCCAAGTCGTACTGTCTGGGGTATCTTCCGCTCGAGAGGAGAATGGCCGATGAAGGCCCGGTAGGAGATCTATAGTTCATAATAATACAAAAAGGTTCAAAGCAATAGACTGCTGTACAAATGGAGAGAAGGGAAGATCTCGGAAAGTATTTGGGAGGCGAAACAAGGCGGTAGTAGCTGAGGGGATGACTCGCGTCGCATGTCATGGCCTTCCCCCGTTCCGCACGCTCCTGACGAGCCGCTGCCTCGGCCACGGGCTAAACAGCGGGAGACGCGTCCGCCCCCGCGACAGCCTCCAGTTCGTCAACCACCGTTTCACATCGGTCGCAGATGGAATCCGCCGGCGCGGACTCCGGGATGGCATACCGCCAACACCGTGGACATTTGGACGCCTGTGGCGCGTACACGTGCACGCGCCCCCTCCGTCCATCGGGCAGTGTACACTCATCCTCGTACTGCCACTCCGCCTGGGCGATCTCCGGGGGGACAGCGTCGCCCGGCTCGGCCAGGGTCACCGAGGAGACCACAAACAGATCCGGCAACTGTGAAAGATACGGGGAGAAGACGGTACGGTGGGTGTCGGGGAGCACCAGGTGCACAAACGACTGCAGAGAGGACCCGAGTTGCTTTTTACCTCGAGCCTGCTCTTGCAGGTTCTTGATCGTCGAGTGAACGGCGACAATTTCCTGGTACTGGGTGTCCAAGAGAGGCTCGTCCCATTCGCGGGCCGGGCGCGCCGCGAGACGCCGCAAGGGGTGCTCACTGTGCGACCGAATGGCGGCCGGGGTGTGCTCCCAGGTTTCCTCCACTAGCAGCGGAGTGATGGGGCCCAAGGCTTCCTGCAGGTAATGGTAGATATGGTACAGAGTGGTCTGGGCGGCACGGCGGCTCGTGCTGTCCTCACCCAGAGTATACAAGCGGTCCTTGATGGCCTCCATGTAAAAGGCGGAGAACTCCAGATTGGCCCAACGGTTGATCGTCGCCACAGCCTTGTAGAATTCAAAGTTGTCACAGGCCTTTTGCGTGGTCAGAATCAGATCGGAGAGATGTTTGAGCGCAATCCGATCGACAATCTGCAGTTGCGCATACGGCACGACGCACTCGGGCCGAAAGTCTCCCAGGGCCCCGAGCAGCAGCTTGAACGTGACTCGGAATTTGTGCAGACTGGTGTGGACCGTCTGAAGTACCTGTTTTCCAATGACCACGTCGCGGGTGTAGTCACTGCTGGCGGCCCACAGGCGAAGCGCGTCGGGGCCCAACGCATCGTAGCTCGGCTCCGCCTTCTCTGCCGGTTTCTTGCCCTTGCCCTTGCGTGGCTTCAGAGGTGGAAGGAGAGTCCCGTCCATGATGGTCTGAGGAGCAATCGTATTGCCGATGGATTTGCTCATCTTTCGTCCATGCTCATCGAGCGTGAATCCGTGGGTGATAAGATTCTGGAAGGGAGCCTGACAGGGGCTCCGCTGGCCGGAGGCGATTTGATGCGAAATGTATGTGAGCAGGCCGGATTGGAACCAGCCCCGATGTTGGTCGGATCCTTCCAGATAGACATCGGCAGGGTGACTTCGACCCTCCAGTGGAACGTCAATCTCCGCCCAGCTAGTACCACTGTCAAACCAGACGTCCATAGTATCCGTGCCACGTCGGTAACCCGCGGACTCGCCCTGTAAACTGGGGTGTATCCAAGCAAGGTCATCAGCGTCATCGGTCCACCAGGCGTCAATCCCGCGCTCTTCGATAGTCTGCATGATGTGAGACACACTCTCCTTGGTCAACACCGCCTCGCCAGTGGCCCGGCGGTAAATAGCAGGGATGGGAACGCCCCACGCCCGCTGGCGAGAGATGCACCATTCACTGCGATTCTTCACAAAGTTGTTCAGGCGATGTTTGCCGGCCTCGGGGACAAAGCGCACATCCTCCAGCGCCTTCAGGGCGCTGCCGCGGATATCAGCCACGTCTGCAAACCATTGCTCCGTGGCACGGATAATGATCGGCTGCTTGGACCGCCAGTCGTAAGGATACTTGTGCTCGTATTTGTGCTGTGCGAGTAGACATCCACGAGACTGGACGTATTCCAACACCAGACTGTTACCCTCGCCCAGGACCGATTTTCCGGACAACCGCGAAGGATCATGAGGCATCGCCTTGTCCGTAAATTCACCTGCATCGTTGACAGGAGCAAAAACCGGGATGCCTCGAGCTAAGCAAGCTTCGTAGTCATCCATACCGTGACCAGGGGCGCAGTGAACCAAACCAGAGCCGGAATCAGCAGTCACAAAGTCTGCGCTAATGATGGGCTGCGGAGCGGAGTTGGTGTCCTTGATGATGTGCCGGTAAGTGGCTTGGTCGGCCAGATCAGATCCCTGAATTGATGATTCGACAATTGTCAGATCTTCTTTTAGCATGCCTTTCAGGTACTCGACCCGAGACTGGGCGATAAGCAGGTTGCCATGAGTTTCGGAGCGCGCGATCACATATTCCAAGTCGGGATGAACAGCAATGGCCGCGTTGGCGGGCAAGGTCCAAGGAGTCGTCGTCCAAATGACCACATTCACCCCTTCCGAAGTGAGCCGTGAAGATGCCGACAGGTGGGACGGGAGCCGAACAAGTGGAAATTTGACCAGCGCTGCCGTAGAGACATGGTCGTCCTTATACTCCAGTTCCGCCTCAGCCAGCGCGGTGCCCGTAGAAGGAGACCAGTAGACAGGCTTGAATTTGCGGTAAATAAGCCCGTGGTCAACCATCTCGCGGAAGATGCCCAATTGGCGCATCTCGAACTCCTTATCCATCGTTTTCCAGTGATTCTCCCAGTCTGCCATCACCCCAAAGCCCTTGAAGCCTTTCATCTGTGCCTTGACCGTCTGTCGAGCCAGCTGGCGCGCCAACTTGCGGATCACCGCTGGGCTCACCGACTCATCCTGAGATCCGGTATCGCGTAAGCCCTGAAGAGCCTTGAGCTCAATGGGCAAGCCGTGACAGTCCCATCCAGGTACATAGCGCACTCGTTTCCCCCGGCCCAATTGCACCCGATTGATGATATCTTTGAGGATCTTGTTGAGCGCATGTCCAATGTGCAGCTCGCCATTTGCGTAGGGCGGTCCATCGTGTAGGACAAAGGGTTTCTCGGCTGGCCGTTCGCGGCGTTGCCAGGCGTAGAGGTCATCGGTGCATCGCTTGAGGTATTTCGTCTGGTCGGCCGGCGACACCCGCGGAGGAAAAGTCGACTTGGGAAGCTTGAGAGTCGACGTCCACGACTTTGGATTCAGCCGTGCTGGTTTATGCATTCTCCCGGCATCTCCTCGTGGAAATTTGGGAGATATTCTGGACAGCGTCGAGATGTCGCGAAGAATTACGCGTGGGAGTCGGCCAGAACGGGGATATCCTATACACGTATTTACAGGGCTGTACAAAATTTCCCCCGCGAAGTTCGTAATCAATCCGTATGTATGTATTCACCGCGGTAAAGAAACCCCACGAGTCCCAGTAGGAAATAAGAAATCGTGAAAATCAGGTTACTCCAGAAAAGTCGTCGGGAGCTACAGTATAAATATTTACAAAATGGATACTGTTCAATGTCGCCATCGAAAAAACATGAGTCTCGTCCCTCCTTTGCAAACGACTTTATGCATTCCCAGGGATTCGAAGGAACATTGGTGGCCCTCTACTACTTTATATTGCTGGTACTTCGCTGTGAACCAGGAAAGTAGTCTGAGTTTACCTTGTCCAAATTCTCCATTGCGGTCCCCATCGCGCCTTTGATCTGACCCGTTACCCGGCCCTGTTCGAAGACCAAAGCATTGCTTACGCCTTCAGGAAAGTCGAGGACGAATCGCGTCCCAACGAATTTACTTCCGAGGAGCAAGAAGCGGTGCCCTCTTGGAATTATAGAAAAGCAAAAGACGGCCTTGAGCCTCGAATTGAAATGAAACTCATCGTAACTCATTATCACATAATCCATGTGGGTGACCCAACAGCATCAAAATCAAGTTCAGTATGAACAGTAGCAGACCGAAGCGATGCGGTCGATATTAATAAACAGTAAGGCAGCTCACGGCACCATTCTTGAGCACCTCGAATAAGAGTCCCGGAAAACCAAAGAGTTCAGTGTTGCCCAGCCCACCATCACGCCCGTCAGAATCATTTCTGGGGCCTCGAGCCGTGCTTTCTTCCCAACCGCCGAGAAATTCGACACTACTCTCAGGACTGTCGCCCCAGCCGCGGTTCAAAACCATCGGTTTTTGCGTGACTCGTTGACCGTGAGCTGCAGCCTCCGAGCCTCTCCACACATCGTGCAGCGTCTGAGATATTTCGCCATATAAAGATTCAGAGTTGAGAATGTTGTCCGATTCATTTAGGTGAATGGTCCAGCGGCTGCGACGATGGCGATTGAATGGATAGGATCCAGGTACGTTCCCATGTAGTATGATTTTTGTTACAGTCAGTGGCGAGGCGGAGGGCCGGGGAGATGGGTCGGGGAGGCCTGATCCAGGGAACGCCGGCCCTGGCGTCACAGCGTAAGAGATGAATGCATCAAAACCGTGGTGGAAATAGTTGAAGAAGCACTCTGATGGAAGAGAAGTGGGGTCACTAATGTTGTTTGGGAAGATCTCCTCATCTGAATCATCAGTCACACTGTTGTTGGAGGAGTGGTCAGTGTCTTGAATTTCCAACCCAGTGCCAGGCAGTGAGCCTAGGTGGAGGGGATCTCCAGCTGCAGCACCACCCGTGGCGCGGTGGATTGATATTCGCCGGTCGTGTTTACGGTAAATCGCATCTGGCGGACCGAACTCGGCAACAAGATCCTGAGGTGTCGTCTCCCCAAGGAGGATGTGTGCTGGTGGACTGCTCCGCCGCTCTACTTCTAGCCTCCCGGCACCGAATACATGAAACGATTCGATCTCGTCAGCCAAAGCTTCGCGTGTCTTACTCATGACAGCGGATGAGCGCGGGTACTGAGGCTGCTGAGTGAACAACTTTTCACGGATCTCGGGCCAGGATGGCCCTTGGAAGACTGCCATGGACGTCGCTGGTAGTGCAGCAGATGAGGAGAGCAGAGCTACGAAGTCGCAGGACTCGGACCACGCTGAGTGCTGAAGTGGAAACGAAAAGGCAATGCCCGGGTATGAGAGGACATAAGTCCCGTACTGCGAGTGAGGATCTGTTGGTGGGACATACTCGCCAGGGTACGATGGTCCGAAAAGACGGTTGTAGACGTGCCGAAACCCAGGACCTTGCGAGGTAAAAGTTGAGTCGCTTGTTTTGCTTGCCTTGACGACGTCCTGGTTCTTGTAAACCAGGTTTCCCCGCGAAAAGTCCAAAACCTCAATCAGTCGCAGTCTTTGGTCTGGCCCATCAAATCGAAGCCGTAAGCCGTTAGTAGGCAACTTTAAAACGACGCAGTCATGCAACGGCTTTGCGGAGGAGTATGCAAGATCGATCTCGGGATACGTTTGTGGATGGGACTTGACTCGAGTCAATATGTTATGCAACGAAGCACCCAGCGCTGCATGTAGATTAGCGGCCAAACGTTCATAGATCAAACACGAAGACAGCACATACTGATGAAGCCTAGGCCCTTCCCCGGGAAGATTTGAACTGGCGGAGATCGGTTGCTCATCTTAGAATGTCATGGATTTCTCGACAAATTCATTTGGAAGTGAGGAAGAGACAGACGACCCAAGGGGAGGAGAGCGCGGGGAAGACATGATGCTTATCATGTTATCATGTGAGGGGGAAGCATGACCGGGGAATTGTCACGTGTGATCGTCGCTCTGCTGCTTATCGGCTTATCGTAGTCACGTACTCAGATCGGGGCTGGAGAGGGAAAGGTGGGGCCCATGCAGGCTTGACGGCCGGGCGCCACGAGCGAGACAAGCGCCTCCTGGAAGAGCAACGAGTTGCGGACTCTGAAATATTGAGAGCTGAGCGTTTTTGAAAGATGAGGTGGAACGAAATGACTGATTCGGGGCAATAAAACGAGCTCCACTCGATGCATCGCCAAATTTGAGTGTAACTAGTTGTTGATAAAAATCAACGAGTGGAGACTGGTCGCAGTATCACGTGATGATTGTTTATGTTTTGCCCGAACGATGCCCACGCATCCCCGATCCTGCACATGCTGTCCTGACGAGTCGTGCCCCATCCACGAACCAATGCCCGAACACTGAGCATTTGAATTAGGAGACTTCTGAATCTTATGCAACGGAATCATTATTCGAATCATAGTTGTCAATACCGACCAAATGCCCGCCCCTGCACGGGCAAACACGGCTATTCCTGCTGCCGCCGCCAGGCGCTCAGGTTTGCGCCAGCCGACTCGACGAGCTGGATCCACGGTCCCTGATCGTCAGCCTACGCCCTCCGCTTTTGCAAGACCAACTGCGCCTTCAGCGACACGTTCGCAGAAGCCAAGCGCAGAACAGCCCACACCAGTCAGCAAAAGAAAAGATAGGGAGTTCGAACGGGAGATCAACGAGGACACAAGCATCCATGTGGTGGTGCGATGTCGAGGGCGCAATGAGCGCGAAATCAAAGAGAACAGTGGAGTTGTGCTGTCCACTGAAGGTGTGAGCGGCAAAAATGTTGATCTGTCCATGGGTCCGAATGCAGTATCAAACAAAACCTATGCGTTCGACAAGGTCTTTTCGCCTGCCGCTGATCAGACTATTGTGTATGAGGAAGTCGTGATGCCAATATTGAACGAGGTGAGCTGCGCACGGTGATCGAGTATGGGAAGCCTCCCGGTTCATACTAATGAGATGACGAAAGATGCTCGCAGGATATAATTGTACAATCTTTGCGTACGGACAGACTGGGACAGGAAAGACCTATACGATGTCAGGAGACATGACAGATACACTGGGTATCTTGTCAGATGACGCTGGTATTATTCCACGGACACTTTATTCTCTTTTCCACAAACTCGAAGACACCGAAAGCACAGTGAAGTGCTCATTCATCGAACTGTATAATGAGGAGCTTCGAGATCTTCTTGCCGCTGACGACAACACGAAACTGAAAATTTACGAGAACGAGAAGAAGGGCCACCTTGGTACCTCTGTCCAGGGGATGGAGGAAACATATATCGACTCGGCAACCACGGGAATCAAGTTGCTGCAAATGGGTAGCCACAAGCGTCAGGTTGCGGCCACTAAATGCAATGACCTGAGCTCCCGTAGTCATACCGTCTTCACCATCACTGTCCTGATCAAGAGAACCACCGAATCTGGCGAAGAATACGTGAGCTCAGGCAAACTCAATCTGGTCGACTTAGCCGGTAGCGAGAACATTGGCCGCAGTGGCGCCGAAAACAAGCGAGCCACCGAAGCGGGTTTGATCAACAAGAGTCTCTTGACTCTGGGCCGGGTCATCAATGCACTTGTGGACAAGAGCTCACATATCCCATATCGGGAGTCAAAACTCACTCGCTTGCTACAAGATTCCCTGGGTGGTCGGACGAAAACATGCATCATTGCGACAGTCTCGCCCGCCAAGAACAACCTGGAGGAGACTATTTCAACACTGGACTACGCGTTTCGGGCCAAAAATATACGGAACAAACCCCAAATCAACTCCATTATCTCGAAGAATAAGCTGCTCCGGGAGATTGGCATGGAAATCGAAAAGCTCAAGAGTGAGCTCATCGCTACGCGTCACCGCAATGGTGTATATTTGACACCCACTGCTTACGAAGAACTCACAATGGAGAGCGAATCCCGAAGGATTGTGAATGAGGAACAACGGGCCAAGATAGAGTCCATGGAATCCAGCCTGCGGCACAAGGTGCAGGAACTGTTTGCGCTCACAGCCAATTTCAACACGTTGAAGCAAGACAACGAGCACACACAAACCAAGCTAAAAGACGCCAGAAACATCCTCGAGAAAACCGAGTCAGCACTCAAAAACACATCCGAGAAGCTGGATGAGGAAACTGTTCTGAGAAGAGCCCACCAAGCTACGGAAGAGAAACTTCGCGACGTCGGTGCCACCTTGTTATCGAGCCTAGACACCACTGTTGCGGACATCTATGGACTCCACGCAAAAATCGATCGCAAGAACAATCTAGATCACGATAATCGTCAAATGTGGGAGGCTTCCACTGGCGAAGTCACCGATGTGACTCAACAGATAGACGCACGCATCGGCAATTTCCAAGCCCAGCACGCGGCTCTTCTCACGAGCATGTCAACTAAGATCGACCAGTTCGTGAGCCAGGAGCTCAATGCTGTGCGAAGCACTCGATCTCAACTTGAGCAATTTGCACATTCATTCGACAAGGTTGAGCTAAATGCGAAGAAGCAGGCTCATAGTGCCCACGACGAAATGAATGAAGTTCTTGAGGAAATTAAAGTACTCAGAGAGGACGTCAAAACCAAGGTAGGCGATGGTCTTAATGGCCTATCAGCCGCCGCTGGTCGTATCTCCAAGGAAGTTATTGGGGAGTTCACCGAGTTCCACTCGCAGCTCCATGCGTCATATAGTTCTCTCGGCAGAGATGTCAAGTCAATGTTTGAGCAGATGATCTCGCATATTAATCAACAAAAGAGTGAGATCAACAAGCTGAGACTGGAGCTTCAGGATGCCAATCGCCAGTCAGTGGAGGCCAGTCGAAAGGCATCCTCAAGTCTGGCCCAGGTTATGGAGGAGGAGCAAGCGGCTGCCAAGGGAGAGCGGGATATTTTGATGTCACAGATCAAGGCTCTCATCGAAGAATCGAACCAGCGCCAATCTGCACGTCTGAGGAGCAAGTGCGATGTCGTGCGAACTGACATTTCGGCGGCCGGTGATTCCCTGGAGCATGCCACAGCTCAGTACGACCGCCAAATCGATGAGTGGATTTTTAAGGAAGAGCAATTTGCCAAAGACGTCAACGCGTCCAAGGATGAGATGAAAACTAGGATGCAGCATGATTGGGAGGTGAGTTGAACCCCAGGTTCCAACAAATAGAAGGTGGAGCTAAATGTTACTCTAGGCTTTCGATCAACGCAATATCACCATTCAGCAGGCAACAGAATCTGTGCACCAAGAAACGGTGCGGATTGTGGATGCCCAAATGGAGGACATGAGCAAGCAAATGGGAGCTCTTGATGACTTTGTCGCTACAGCTCGGTCTCACAATGGTCGCTTCCATCAGGCGCAGCTTAGCAGTTTGGATAACTTGGCCACCAACGGCAGAAACTCACGCGCTGTCATCCAAGACCAACTGGACAGCCTTGAAGGGCAGGTGGCCCAACTTCAGGAAGACATCGAGATGCATACGGACGAACTTGGGCAGGCTACTGCTCCTCTCGTGGAAGAAGTGCGACAGCCTCTCTCCGATCTGCGGGTTCACGTTCAGACCCATGCTATCAAGGAGTACGTCCCAACGGGAACCACTCCCAAAAAACGCAAGTATGAGTACGGCACAGGTTTGCCTCGTACGGAAGCACATGACGGCATTCGTACTCGACATAGAACATCGAAGCAGTTCACAGCGCTTCCATTCAGTGAGGAGCCCGAAGAAGCTCCCATTCCAAGCTCGCCAATGTCTTCGCCATCCAAGGGATTTGTCTATAGCGACGCCGCGGAAGAGGTAGGGATTCACCATCCGCCATCCGCACTCAAGTCTTCCAACAATGGCCTTAGGGAAGTCGATTTAAACGTCGCCAAGTCCATCGCGCATCACGCAGATGATGAATCGGAGCTTGCCCACAAACCTGAAACCCCTACACTCCCACTTTCCGTGGATCTCGACAGCACGCCCGACCACGACGAATCTGAGCAGCCGCCTCTGAAGCGCCGTCGGTCTGCCTCGAGTAACCCTCCGACAGAATCCAAATTACCCCCCAAAATGGCGTCTAGGAGGATGACTGGTATGATGGAGGGCAGGGAAAATGTGCGCCCGTCAGGCATTGCTGGAGGGCGCAGATTTAGGCCTCGCAACGCAGAATGATCGCAACCGAGTTCTCTGCGCCTTGTCCGTTCGTCGTGCACATGTCAGTGCTTTTTTTCCTCTTTGAGTTTTCGTTCAATTTTCAAGTTGTACATTGTGATACCCATACGTTGCTGGTCACTCGTCTATGTTTCGGAGTTCGAGGCCTTGGTCAAAACAAAGTCAATCTTTGTTCCATTTTGCTTGTCTCATTTAGTCCGGGTCGATAGGTTCGGCCGTGAACAATCGACTCAAGCACTTGCACTCTCTCTAAATTTTCGCTATGTTTTATCTTCCTTGCAAATCCCATTTCTCAGCCTTATCGATCTCATGTACCTCTCAAAGATGGCTCTAGGTCAAATTTGCAACAAAACGGCGGAGAGAATAGAAAGGCATACGAGTGGCACTCAAATTTGGTATAGAAATGACATGAATTGTCGATTAGATTACCGTCACATTAATTGTAGATCTCCCCAGGTCTCTTGGTCCCGGGCGTAGGCAATGAAAATCGCCGGCAGATGAAGCCAAAATCAAAGAAGAAAAACCCTCACTCTCTGGAAGATGGGCCCACTTTCAGTCTTCAAGGCTGGGTTCCCCTCCACTGTCATGATGAGCATCTGTTGGCTCTTGCTGCTCGGCTGAATCGGAATTTTGACCATGTTCGCCCTTTTCTTGAGGCGAGGAAGCAATGTCCGCTGCGTCAATCACCATCTGCAGCTCACGCATTCTTTTTGCGAATTGATCCATCATGTGCTCCAGCCGGGAGGTGACGCGCTCCTCTTGATCCTTTTCTGCGTCAAAAGGTAGCCCTTCCGTCCCTAGAATCTTGAGCATCAACTCATGTCCTGATGTCTCGCCCGATTCGTGATTGTCGAAGGTTGGCGCTGGAACCAACTCGCTATTCAGTACCTGCCACGACGGCGAGAAACTCTTCGCGGATGTAATGCGGTACTTGGTTTGTGACATGCTCGGGATAGGAGATGCTGAGGGCGGCGCAATGTTCGCGGGAGATGAGGATATGGACCCTAGGCCAGCTGTCTCAGCAGTGCTTGGTATGGCTATCGCCTGTCTCGGGCCCTCTGCTACACCGGTAGTCGCAGAAACGGGCTCAATGTCGAGGACGATGTAGTGCTCGTGTACGCCAGGGATAGGCGGAGGGAGTAATGAAGGTTTGTGACTTTCAACAGGTCCCTCAGAGCTATGAGCTGTGGCTGACACCTTTCTTGAAAGGGTCGGCCCCGTCAATCCATCTTGTTGTGTCCCTAAGCTGCGCAAAGCAGCTTCCGTCACTATGTCTGTGTCGTCGTCGGAGAATATGTAATGTACAGTTGGATGGAAGTGTTCTGAAGTTTGAGCATCTTGGATTAGGGTGAAGAAAGGCTGAAACATCGGATGTTGACCTTGGTGGTGTATCCCTTCACCATGTGTGTCACTATGGTGATGCCCGGTGTCCTCGGCGGGACCGCTGTGGGGAGATGAGCTTATGGGTAAAGCATGCTGAGAGGCGGCCTCATCTATGCAATGGCCATCGGAGGTGCCGATCGGCTGAGTGCTAGGAAAGGAGATGTTTTTCGGTTGAGTAGCATATTCAGCAGGAGATACCTGTGGAGAGGGAGAAAGGGAAACGGCTGGGTTGTTCACAGCCATGTCCGTTTCTACATGGCCGGAGAGATGAAGATGATGGAGGTGGAGGAGGTTGTACTTCAGTGGACGCGATAAGGGATGACGCTTCTTATCGCCGTCTTGCACGTGATATTACCAGGACATGATTGGCAGACTGAAAGTTGACTGTTTCGGACTTCAAGGTTCCGTGAGAATGTGAATGCATTAGAGAGCACTTGAAAACTACGTTTTAATGTAATCAAAGTATGCATATTCATTGGGAATGTCGAAGGAGATTTTTGTCAACAGGAAATGCCCAATCCAGAAACGAAATAGGTGGCAATAGCCCAGTAGGACGGGCACCAGCTGCAGCCCATTTTCTTTGCCCATAGCGCTCAATGTTGTTCTTGCCAGCCAACCGTTCCCACCTGGTTGATGAAACAGTAGACAATGACGATTATCAGCCCAAGTCACCGGTGCCTCGAATTCCCGGTCACCTCCACTCCTCATCTTCACTCCTCGCGGAGGGAATTACCGTCATCATTTGTTGTGTACCCACCCACCTGTGGATCTTGATATAAGACTCCTCAAAAGAAAGGCCTCACAGCCAATGTTATATTTAATTAGATGATTGGTTGGGGTTTCGGTAGCTCTACATGTGAACCAGAGCCACTTCTGAGGGAAACGAAGCCTGCTGGGTATACATGGACGACTCGATGGAACGCAAGTCATACAAAGATAGATGCGTAATGCTGGCTTCTTGGAGGGAACCAATAGTCTCGAATACCATGTAAGAAACAAGACAGAAACCGTTGTCGCAAACCAAAACTCAGGCAGTAAAGGCTCTGGGAATGAATATGATCAAACGATCCTTTTGTCTAGGACTCATTCATAGCGGGAGGCTTAGTTTTGTTTGACAGGTGGTAAGGATGAAGAAAAAAGACAGACGCCGATGGGTATACCAGAATCATAAAGTGTGCTGCACGCGAGTTTGATGCCAGCAGGATGGAAGTATGTACGGCCCTTGGAGCCGTGACGTTACTTCTCTTCCTGAACCCACTCGAATTCTGGGCAAAGAAGTAAGCTTCAGTTGAAGTGCTACCTAGCGTGTTAAGTTACTTACTTTGACGGCACATTGGGCACAATCCCTTTGACGAATCTTGACGAATCCATGTCACCAGGCAATGCTAATTCCTCTGTTAGTCAACTCATGCTAGACAATGGGTAAAATGCGACAAGAGACCGACCATATGAAACGAATGACCGCATTTTCCGATCACTAGCTCAAACATACTGAGATTAGCAAACAGAGATTGGGCATCAAGGTACAGGCGTGCTACTTACACAGGGCGCATTCATCGCCAGGGAATTTGCAAGTCGGACAGGTCCCATCGAATTGGACACGGCAGATACCGCACACCTCATCTTCAGGCATATCCCAGTGCCATGTGGCAACCGCATTCCATTCCTTCAGAGTGACCTTCATCACAGATTGTGAACATCAAGATGAGCGGCTCGTTCTCAGACAAGTCCAAGGACCAAAGCAATGATGGCAGAGGGTGTCACGTGCAGCCAGCCTTACATACGGGAAGTTGTGTTGGTGGTTATCGCTTCATCCGACGGACTTCACTTATCGGCAGATCGGCTTATCGGCTAATCGGCTTATCAAGGTTTGTCCCCGTTTTGTTTATTCCGTTATCACATGAGACCTAAGCAACTACTCCGCACCTTCTCCACAGCTTCAGTCTGTCAATTCACAATAAACAGAGGGTTACGTTGCCACACATTTAGCCCTTGGATCCAATCATCATCATGATAGGAATTCGATTTGGTGCTTCTCAGGCTCGGGCGCTTCGCACAAAGATGGCTACCACGTCTCTAATGACCTCCCAGACGCGGAATATCTCGTTCTCTTCGTACCTGGTGACCCCCGCCGAGCTTAACGAAGCTCTCAAAAAGAACCCGACATCGAAGATCTCTACCTCACCCCGAGTCATTCCGCTATGCGCTGCTTGGTTCATGCCTAATGACCCAGAAGGTCGCAAAGGCATTGACTTGTTTCGGCAGTCTCGCATTCCTCACGCCCGCTTTTTTGACCTCGATGGGGTCAAAGATCACGATTCACCTTATCCTCATATGCTTCCCACATGTGAGACTTTTGCTGAGGCAATGAGTGAGCTTGGTATTCGCCGTGACGACGAGGTGGTTGTCTACGATACTGCCGAGCTAGGCATTTTCAGTGCTCCGCGAGTGGGTTGGACATTGCGTGTTTTTGGACACCCTAACGTCCATGTTCTGAACAACTACCGTCTCTGGGTACGAGAAGAATTTCCCACTGAGAGTGGTGAGCCGTCTCCAATTGAGAAAAGCAAGTATCCCGTGCCGACATATGACTCGAAATTGGTGATCGCCTACCGTGAAATGAAGGAGCTCGCATTGGACTACGGGAAAGAGGGCGCAGAGGAGGTCGAAATCTTGGATGCTCGGTCTTATGGTCGTTGGGCCGGATCCGACCCTGAACCACGCCCTGGTCTCTCGTCAGGTCACATTCCTGGCTCAAAGAGTTTACCCTTCCAGGAGCTCCTTGATCCTGAAACGAAAGCTTACCTGCCAAAGGACCAGCTGCGAGAAGTGTTTGAGAGCCACAAGGTTGATCCCTCCCAGTCGATCATCAGCTCCTGTGGAACGGGCGTCACAGCGAGTGTCATTGAGACTGCCCTTGGTGTCGCAGAGTATGGTGATCCTAATCTTCGCCGGGTATACGACGGCAGCTGGACGTAAGTGGAGTACCCCCCTGCGCAAATTCTGCGTGGAAGGAGCGAAAAGCTAACCAAAGTACAGAGAGTGGGCTCAACGAGTCAAAATGTCGGATAATCTGATCAAGAAAGTCCAGTCTTAGGACACTTGGTCGACATTAGACTCTGGTAACTCTGCAGCGATTCGCATGGGCCATGGCCGCATGACTTGTGAAAGTATGACTCAGTCTTTTGCATTTTTTTTTCTTAGACGATACTCCATCAGCTGTCTTCTAGATGCGTTGTCTGGGAATCTTTTCTATCATCACCTTGGAATATGATCATTGACGTATCTTTCAACCGTGTCTTACTTGTCTCGCTTTGTACATACCTAGGCGCCTCAGTTATGACCCCTATAAGATACTAGATATTGAGGTTTATACCCTTTCCCGACATCTCCAACCCATAGCCTTTACCATGCCCTGTGCTAGGCGTGTGGTATCTGCCTAGTCTGGAGATATCAGCTGGAACCGGAGATCCATGAAATCCAACTGGCACCCGATTAACTCTATCTTCGTTGAGTAGAAATTATACTTCCTTGATCCATCCAATAGGAATGGTACTACTAAATACATATGAGGTGCCGATAAATGCAGACCCTTCAATTAGTACTGTAACTTTACTTCTACCGCCCACCTCCAGCCTGCCACCGCAGCCCAGTGGAGAGAGAAAGCTTAGTCAGCTCCATCTTGCTGCCTAAGGCTGCCGATGCCCCGGAGCGGGATACCTCAGCTCATCGTCACAGATCGGGAAGAACCTTGAAAGTATCAGCCTCAGCGTGCACCACGCTTCCATCGGCTTCTCTTCTGTCCACTTTCCTCCAAGGTTGAAGATGCTGCAGATGTTACCATACCCTCACGCTACTCATTGTGAGTGACTGATTTCCTTCTCGCGCGTCACGCCGGCCGACCAGTGCAGGCCTCAGCGCCCCCACATTCTCATGCGTCCCGCCATCATTGGAACCTCCTTCATCGGGTCGCTCTGCTGACCTCTTTTGAACGTCTCAGTCGCGGCTGTCAAACCATCCAGTCTTCCGGTCTAGGAGCCTTTGTGGCGCTACACCGATATTCTGACTCTTCCATTTGCCCAACTCGAAGACACTCGTTCTCAGTACCGCCATGTCCACCGGACGCAAGGTCTTCCACTGCGCTCTGGACGAGACGGCTCTCACCACCAACATTAGCGAGATCAAGAAATGGACTACCAATGGTGCCATCGATCTCATTGTCCCGCTTTACAGTACGTGCCTTTGATCCGTGAGGGTCATTTCCTTTTCAATGACATTCCTCACGGTTGCAGGCTCAGCTAATTTTCTCTCTCTTTTACTTTATGCACAGCCCTTGAGCGACTTCACGCACTCAAGCGAGCTGGATCGCAAACCGCGATAAACGCCCGCGAGGCCGTGCGCTTCCTTGACCGAGTCACCTCCGGAAAAGACCACATTCCTGCCGACCGAGTCGCCCTGCAAGGCCCCATGGAACAGTACGAGCGATGGGAGGATGCGGAGAAATTCTTCTTACCCGAGTTCGAGGAGGAACCGGAAGCGATTACCGATATCGACCCCGTTCAGTCCTCGCCGGACGGCTCGCCCAAAGTGAACGGCAATGCCGACCCGCATGATTTGTCGCAGATGCTGCTAAGCAAGTTGAACTTCAAGAAAGATAACGAGGTCGCATCTGTCACTTCTGGCGGTAGTCCTAGCGCTCCCGGATCGCGCAACTCCTCTCGCAGCTCACGCACCAGTCCCGAGTGTACTCAGCATGAGAACAGCACCGTTCAGCCCGAGGAGGCACCCAAGTCGGGTCATCGACGTACCGAGTCGGGCTCTACAATTCCAGTCGCTCCACAAGTGCTCCGCCCGCTTCTCAGTGCGCTCTTGTGGAGGCTTCACAGTGGCCCAGACGCTGATAACTCTGCCAAGAGCTGTATCCTGGTGACCAATGACCGAATGACGCAGGTTTGGGCCCAGAAATTCGGCATCGCGGTGAAAAACATTCTCCAGTTGCGGACCGCAATCCAGTACGAAGAGCGCGAGTACAAAAATCGCTGCAAGTACGCTGAGAAGGTCCAGGCTCACCCTGTTGAGCAGCCCAAGACTCTCCTTTCGTACGAGGACGAATCCGACGAGGATGAGCTTGTTTTTGTTCCTCGCGGCGGCCGCGGCGGCAAAGGTTCGTCTGCTCGTGGAGCTCGAACCGGAGGCTCTCGCAAACCACCGCTGAAAGCTGCGCCAGCTGCTGTTGAAACCCCCGTGGAAGTTCCCACACGACCGATTGACCCTAACTCTTTCAGCCGATCCCTCGGCAGCGCTAAGAAGGATCCTGCCACCGTAGACTTGAGCACCCAGCAAGGCGCTGCTCGTGGTCTTTCGGGAGCCTCACGTCGCTCGAATGGACGCCGCGGAGGTGCCGGCCGGGCTGCTGGACGTGGGAGCGGCCGCGGTCAGGGTAAGCTTTGGGTTCCTTGATTACAAGCCCTGGTCCCTGGTGAATGTCGATTCTATCGAACTTCTCCCGGTAGACCTTGGACCTTCTAATCCTGCAAATCACTGAATACCAAGAACTGGAACGGGTCTGTCTATGTCTCCTTAGCAACACCGAAAGTGATCGTGTGACGGAGAATCCTCACTGTGGGTTCTCCTTGGGCTTGCGATATCTCGTCCCCGATACACCTTTACCTCTCGTCGTCCTGGCCCTCGGCTATCGCTGTTCAAGCTAGCTGGGTAAACTTGGAAACTCTGCGCATCATTGTGTGACCAATGAGATCCGGAGGAATACATGAGCGCGCTGCTTACATGTCCCATGGGTCCACCTTCGTGAGGATTCGTCGCTTCTCAAACAGTTTTTGCTCCCTGAAACCATTACCTGGAGGAAAAGGATCGATTGCTCATGGCTTTGTGCTCGTCTCGAATCTTGAGACATTGCTTTCTCTTCAAACTCTGCGCAGTCGTGATGGCGCGAGTGCATTTAATCGAATCTACTACCAAGGCGGAGAACGCACAATGCTCGAGAGATGTGTTTTGCTTCGCCCATTATTGCTTGCGCTACTTAGAGATCTTCTGAACATTGTAGGAGTCCCTTAAATTGAGTAGCTATCAAGTCGAGGTCCGTGTGCGAGTAGGAGTTAGATGCGTGATACTGTCGGCCACCGTCGTCGAGTAAGATTGGGTATCTGCACCGGCTGCGGACCTGGTTCCTTCGAATGAGCGTACCTACTTCTCATCACACCTTGTAAAGATTAGATTCAGGGAAGAGAGTAAGTTGCCTCTGCCGAAGATGAATTGGATCCTCAAGCAAGTGTTGTTTTGGGATTCCTGAATTTCCAGAGGATGGTATCTCCTGCTAATCCAGTGCGTCTTATCGGGTTGGCTCTTGAAAATCGCAGATGACGATTATCCTTCTTAGGCACATTTCTCCAACCAGACAGTATCATATGTCTCGTCTCACAAAGTCTCCTGACGTATTTAGTGCTCCGGTTGAGTCACACTGAACTGTTCCCATTTTGTGCCGAATCTCCGTTGTGGAACGTGTCGCCCTCTGGACAGCAGTGCCTCGCAGGTCATGGAATGGGGTTCCTTGGACAGGTGGTCAACAGCACGCAAAGATCGAAGAAAAAGAAATTCTCACAGGCCGGATTCCCCTCGACCGTGACGGGCCATGGCCTGTCACCTGATGCCAGCAGCGGACAGGCGCCAAGCGTCGGTGCGTCAACTTGTCAACTGATTGCCGTGGGCCACACGCATGGGGCCATCTTCCCCCCCGCATCACGTTGGATAAGCCGCAGATCTCAGATTTCCACTCTCAACTTCTCTATTTCTTCCCCACTCGTCTCCACCGACGTTGCTAAACCAACTGCCCACGCGTGGAACTCCTTCCTCTCACTGACTGCACTACACTGACCTTTCTCCCATCATGTCTGCCGCTATTGATGAGACTCCATTGAGTGCCGCACCCCTCGAGCGTCGCAACTCGTTGGAGAAGCACCTCCAGACGCGTCCGGATATGCAGGACCTAAAGAACCGCCATATCCTGCTTGACACCAATGTGGCTCCGTACAGGACCTGATCGCTCTCAAGCTAGCATGGTCCATGTGGCTAATGTTCACGCCCCAGATCCCTCCAGTCAGCTCAGCAGGAGCTCGATCGTCACCGTGCCACAGATAGCCTGAAGAAAAACCTGGAGAAGAGGCCTGACCGAGATGAGCTGGTGGAGCGTACATCTCCCTTTTTCTTCCATTCTCTTTCCCTGCCCGTGACTTGATTTGATCATTTGCAAGCATGAAATTGCCGCCTCTGACTACACGTTGTTGCTTTCTGCTCCATGCTTGGCGGTCTCTGCGACATTCAACATCTGTTCATGGCCTTCTACTGACGAGCAAAGGGAACATCCTCCCCGCGATCACCGCCGCACCGGCCCTGCAGGCTCAAGCCCGCGAGCTCGAACGCCACATGCTCGCCGATAATCTCGAGCATAAGATTCAGAATCGCCCTCAGCCAGAAACGCTGATCACTCAAGGCATTCTGACGGAAGATGAAGACCCTCGATCGGCTTGATGAGACTATATCATCGGTTTTTGTGGCTGGCCTCATCACTGATTTCTTTGACTTGCGCGGGATCATCTGGCAACATCAACATTTGTTCCCTTTATCTGGAAAGACCCCACCGTAAAATCGGGGTCGACAACGATTCTATTCCTGCCTGCCACTACGCCTTGGGCCACAGTCTCGTATTCTCATTAATGATTCCTGTCATTCACTCATCTATGGCGCACAATCTCCCCATCGCGATCATTTGCGAGCGATTGCCCTAGAAGCATGTAAGGGAGGTGGTGATGTCACTATGACGCTAGTATCGAGTGTACCAAACGTCCCCACAGATGAACTTGCAACCCACATCTTCTACCCACAAGCTCTTATCGAGTGCAATTTTTTTCTGAAGATCTGGTTTGTTGTTAGTACATGAAGAGAAATGGCTCACGTTGAGAGATACCAGAGATACTACGAACAATCTCGTCGACCTTGGTAGCGTCGTCCATTTATTGGTACTCATCTCGCAGACCTTGTAGAGCCCTTGCGGTTGAATGTGGAAAATCCCATCATATTGCGGCATGTCGCAAAAGCTCGGGCCGCTGTGATTAAATTGATGCGGGATTTCCTCGAAGAACCTTAGACTCTTCCCTGATAGCTTACTTATTCCATGACGTTTGGTAAAGAGTAGCATGGAGCATAATCAAGACGATTACCACAAATATCACAAAATAAACTAACAAAGATTGAAGCGAGGGCGAATAGATCAGAGGACAGACCATAATGAATGCATTCTCGCAATTGTCCCTCAGTGGGAAACACGATCATCAAGGTCCGGAAAATGAGGCGTGGAGGATTTTGAGAGAAAGTGGTCGAGATGGTATATGCATCAGGGCTTCTGGCTAGATGATGCATGTGTGACGCGACTATCATATAATTAAAGCGCGATGGGTTTACTGGTTCTTTGGATTGAGAATAGTGGATTGAGTAGCTGAGCACCACTTGTAGCCTCCAAGGCAATTTATGTGTACTTGTAAACGGACGGTTGGTAGCAGAGAGTTCTTGAACACAGTTTCAATCAATTAGTGGCCGAATAGCTGAGATTGAGACCTGAGGTGTATCGTATCAGGTTGCAAGTGGGACTGAGGCTCCTCGATGGAGTGACTGGTGAAAAGACGGACAGTCTCTCATCACTATGTGTTGATCTGCGATATGGTCCCCTACTCGGCATTCCAAATCGTATCTCATTATAAGGTGGACAAGGTCAATTGCCTGTTTGCGCATGTGCGAATCCAGATCATAAAATGATGATACTTCTTTTTTTTTTTTTTTTTTTGGTTCGTGGTGGAGTAAAGGCCCGGTGGTTTGGAAACAGATTAACCCATACGAGTCTTGTCGTGGTCACATTCCATCTAGGCATGTCTTATGATTTAATGCGTCTCAACTTCCATCGCAGGCCCCGATAAGTCTGGCGTCCACCCGCTCGGCCGTTCACTCCCGCGAACCAAAATTCCATACGCGGCTCGCTCAACCTTCTCCACGCTACCTTGCATGACCTCCTTCTTTTTCGAGAGATCCTTATACATGGATGCACGGTGTCTCCCTGAAACACTCAATGCCTCGCACCGCGCTCGAATTGCTCGCAGATCAACGAGAACACCGGCCTTGGCAGCATCAGTCGGAGTTACCTTGCCCGAGCTCAGGGCTGTCACTGCGAACCGCATCATCTCGCCCGTGAGATCAAAGATGCCCATCAAATAGTCCTCTTCAGTGACCAAGATCCCAGGCAATTTTTCTGAGACCTCGGCATGTGTGATCAATGTCTCGGTGCGAAGGTAGTGATCGAAAGAGATGGCCTCGATAAATTCTTGGACACCGCCGCTGATCTGTCTTTGATAACGCCACGATTTGATACCCACTAGATCGGCTGCGATGGAGGCGAAATGTTTGTGGATTTGTTCGAGACGGGTGTCGTTTTCTTGGGTGATATTCTGCGGAATGGGTTGCTTGGTGGCTCGTACTCGTTGCAAAGCGAAAATGCTAGGGATCACTGTTAGACATTGCTTCGGTCACAACCCCCCAAAAAAGGATGGGGTAAGTTTACATTTTCTTGCTGAGTGCGGTGATATCGCGACTGGCTTTGATGACTCGCTCGCGGCGATCGTGATGCTCGTCGAGCTCGTCGCGGAAATTCTCGAAGATCGAAAGTGTGGGGTTAGCTGACTCTGACGAAGCCATCTTTACCACTGCTTGACCTTCCCAAGAGCGCTTTGTACCCATTGAGTCACGGGAAAGAATGAGGCGAAAGAAGAATGTGGACTTGCGCAGTGGATGATGACGACGAGGTTATCGAAGTGAGGAATTGCACTTATTGCCGCATCTTATCTTTGATCAACGTCGGGAGATAGGTGATGTCCCTTATCGATAGGGCGGTTGTCTGATAAGAGGGCTCCAGATGTTTTCCCGTCATTTTCGGCTCAATTAGACAAGCTTTACCGAAGAACCATATTATTCGGCCCTATAATTCCAGACTTGAACGTTTGATATGGCCAGTATAGCATATAAATACAAATCTTCTGATGGGCAAGATAAATGCTAAGCACGTCGCAATGCTGGCATGGCAATCAACGTAGCATCTGCATATGATCGCAACTCATCCCGACAAGGACAGCAGTGGCCAGAAATCCAGTCTCTCAGGCCAGAGGCCCGCTACTGATTCCGTCCGCTGGTCCTCTTACTTGTCTTGCAAGGAGATCCTGACCTCTCATAGATCGTACAAGAGGTATTGTGAGAACAGACTTATCACAGCTGGTTTTATGGATGTTTCACGACAGCTCGCCCGAGAATCTCGTCCCTCTCGATTTGTCGGATAAGCTCTGGTGCATCGACTAGAGGAAAGACCTTGATTTTCGGGGTGATGACTCCCCCAACAGCAAGCTGCAACAACTCTGTCATTTGTGTCTCCGATCCGACAGAGGAACCTCGGATTGTAAGCCCTGCAACGCGTCAGTTGTGGGTGTCTATCCCGAAATCACTTCGAACGGTACTGGACTGAACTGACCTCTCGCGGCGCAAAGAGTGGTTGAGATGGGAAGTTCAATCTCATTTTTCGGAAGACCGACACATATGATATGACCCAGATTTCTGACCAAGCTCGGTGCCATTTGGAGAGCTTCTTTTGTGCCCGGAACAACAATGGTAGCATGGGCACCTTCCCCGGTCAATTCGTTCACCCGCTTTGCAACGTCTTCGGTCTTGTAATCGAGAAAGGATTCTGCGCCCGAGGAGAGACTTAGATCTCTTTTCTCGTCACCGGTGTCGATTGCAATGACACGATACTTCTTCACTCTCGAGGCTAGTTGCACCCCCAGATGACCGAGTCCGCCACCAGATCCTGAGATGACAATCCAATCACCAACCTGCAACTCACTGTCAAGATGGGCGAGAGCACCAGCCATGGTGAGACCTGCACACAGAAGGGGAGCTGCAATCTCGTCCGAAAGACCCTCTGGGATTCTAGTGAGGAATCGTGCGTCGGCGATGGTATACTGTTGCAGAGTACCCGGAACATGACGACCGGTATTCTGCTGTCTGGGACACGCTTGGAACAGTCCTCGGCGACAAATGGAACATTCTGTACAAGCGCTGTACAGCCACTTGATGCCTACCCTTTGTCCCACCAGAGATGAAGAAACATGAAGACCAACTTTTGACACCGTCCCCACGCCCTCATGACCAATGATGGGGTTGTAAACTCCCCAGCCTCGGACAGCGCGTATTTCAGAATGACTTCATGGCCTTGAATTAGACATGAAAAATTCGATATGACAGCGGCCAGAGGGGCAAGAAACCTACCATATGCCCGTACATTTGAGCTTGACCAGGACCTCGTGTGGCCCAGGACTGGGAATTGGTACATTGTCACAAAATTCAATATTGTAATTATCCCCTGGATTTCGAACCACCGCTGCTTTTTGTTGGTGTGAAGTCTGCATTGCCCGTCTTTAGGTCTTTCAGTATCGAAGTGAACGGTTGCCAGAAACAGTGAAGCAGTGAGATCTGTTCAAGAAATAAAGCTTCCAGCGGCGAACTACAATGATAAGTTTGCGAAAAAGAAGTCGAAAGATAACTTTCGAAACTTTAAACCTTGAGTATGCGTGTCCGTAGTGTCGATGGGTTTAACGTTGGCATGTTCCATCCTCGTTGAGGGGCAATTCCCGCTGCCGTGCCAGATGCCGATCCTCGGCAGAGCCGCCCAGTCGCCAGGCCAACTCTCGCATATCATCCGCTTTTCAGTCTTTGATTAGTTCTGACTCTTGACAGGTGACGCGAGAGTCATCTTGATAAGTACCCTAGGCCTTATTATGGAGGACTTATGATTCCATGTACCTTTGCACCCGGAATGAAAGTGAAAGCAGTAGTAACGCATGCTCAGATCCATCCAAAAATATATATAGCAGAAAAAAGGATAGAAAACAAAACTCAGGGATCAATTTCAGTACCTACGAACTTTGAACTTGCGGTCTAGGCACGGATTTGACGATGCCTAGTGGCCATAAGAGTAAGGCAACATAACCTAACTGGCAGGTACTAACTTAGCGAGATGTTGGAACCTGACTATCAGCCTGAGTCCCGTGGCTTGAAATACCGAAACAAGTCAATAAGCAAGCAAGACCACCCGATACTGAATGGGCAGAAACCCACTTTTAAACGAGCAATTCAAACAATTTGGAGTAAAATGGATGAAGATACACCATGCTTGTCTATTGCGTTGTGATCTGTCTATATCTGCTACTATTGTTGCTCATATCGCCTGAGAACATCGATCTGACTAATGTTGCAGTGTTGTGTTATCGATGATTAAATACAGTGCAAAAAGATGTTATATCTTCGGAATGTTCTTCAACTGTTATGTGTTTTCTCATTCTCGCCGGAACGGGAAGCAGAAATCTGAGCCGCTGCTTTGAGCGACTATGATCCTATATGTTGGGCGTGATATGCATAACTGATCAGCTCTATAACTTGGAATACAAATGAGCGTAGGCAATTTGGACAAGATCTGACAGGAAATATGCAAGAGCAACGTCGGAAAGTTGATATTTTCTATAGAAACCTGAAGGAGGTTCTGCATTGAGGAGAATAGACCGCGGTAATTGTCGTCGCCGCCAGAGCGACGAATTTGAGGTGAGCTTTAGAAGATCAAATGTGCATACGGTGTGGATACAAATTGTCTTTCATTCTGATGCGCACGCTTACAATGTGGAATCCCTTCAGATCAATTTGTATGATCACGAACATATGGGCGAGGCCAAGGCTAATTTGTATGAATGGGTGCACCCCCAACGATTGAGGTCGTCTCAGCTGAATATCGACAGAGAATTTGGATTGAATGAACGTTGCTATTTCGAGACCTTTGTGACATATTAGTATCTCATTTCGCCCATGGGAGACACACTGCGAAGATTCTATCTCTCCACAAGTTCGTGCCTTGTCGAGTCATTTGTCGATGAGATCACGTCGTTCTGAATGATCGTGAATGAGATCTGAGACTTGAATGCCAGTCTCTTTCACAATCAAGCAGACCTAGGTAGTCGCAATTTATTCTCAACTACGATGCGGGCTTCACTTCTTGTGATGCTTAGGGACCCGACTCCGTTTCCTCCGAAGGCTGAGCTGTGCCGAGGAGTTATTGCCATAGAATCTCTGACCACTCAGGACTGAACTTGGATTGAGAATACGAAAATGTGGATAATCAAACAGCCCCGGGTGGTCTAGAGTGAAGATAATAAAAGAGTTGACAGTAGGTCGTCCGTGTTTACTTGTTTTGTGCTAGACGGAATTCAGTAGCAGGAGAGGTAAACTTATT
Organism: Penicillium sp. PF2412A; assembly: GCA_023626555.1. Classification (NCBI taxonomy): domain Eukaryota; kingdom Fungi; phylum Ascomycota; class Eurotiomycetes; order Eurotiales; family Aspergillaceae; genus Penicillium; species Penicillium sp. PF2412A. The sequence goes on along the minus strand of JAMAHA010000041.1, from coordinate 80,321 downwards.
CGGATACGAAGCTTAACTGGGCCGTCGGATAGTGCGTTCCATCAAGTATTGGGGTAAAAAGAGATTACTTCGACCATCTGACCGTCGGAGGACGAGAAGGGCCTAGAGAATGAATAAGGTCCGTTTTTGGCACGCCGTAGAGCATGCGCGATCTTCATCCATGTCAATTCCATCTTTAATCGTGCACCCTCTCTTGATCTTTCCTCGCACCTAACAAGAAGAGATTCGTCTACGCTTCCAATTCTGTATTGTGCTGCTTTCTGTTTCCTCGCCCCTAATTTCTTTATAAAAGAACTTTAATTGATTAGCTTCATGGACTCGATTCATCTGTGATACACGAATGGCAAAGGGGGGACCTAATGCATCCCGAGGAACGTGAAACGAATCTTCCCGAATAGGCAGACATCAATTTCAAGATGAAACAATTTGCGGGATCCGACGAGTACGGTTCTTAGCGTCGAGTTAGGGAAATAATCATCAAAGGCTTTTGCAAAAGTTCACTCTTTACAACGTCGCAGTAGCTCAGGGCACTGTGACTACCTTAATACGGGCGTTTGACCATCGTACGGCTACCGGTGTCTCATTATTCGACTACTAGATGGACGGTCAACTTTCGGACTCGGAACTTTCATAGTTCGCTAAATTGGCAGATCATTGAACCAGCTCCACGCATTCCTGGCCCAAATAACGGAACTTCAAAGGCTTATCACCTAGTCCGGTCACCTCGATCACTTGTTCGTCTCCCGGCACAATGTCGATGGCGTTATCGCTTATCCTGACTCCTTCCTGCTCTTCAATTACAAGACACTTCACTGGCTTGCGCGAGTTAACAACCAATGTGGCTTTTTCAGGAGAAGAGCGCTTGAGTTGCACCTCAAGACCGCGATCAGAAAGATTGAGATACTTGAATGGTTGAGGCCAGTCGACGTCTCGCGCGACAACTTTGTGGTCTACCCATAGGCGAGCAGCGAGAACGTGAGGTTCAGGTTCGGCAATATGGTCGAGCAGACCGTCTGTGATGACATTGGTGGTACCATTAGCCGTGAGAACGATGTCCTCGCGGAGGATCGGGGTTCGAATGTCGCAGCCTGTGTTGACAGACAGGAAGCGGAGCTCAATGCTACCGCGGACCGCTTCGGGGTTGTTGCTTGAAACCCAGAGCTCGTATTTGCTAGTGCGAGGGGGTTGGGCATGAGCGACACTCCAGTCGTGGTGTTCGCGACGGACACCCACGGCGATTGGGTTCAGGACGCGCTTGACGGCGTAATAGGCGGGCTTGGGGTTCAAAAAGTAATCGGCAATCGCCCAGGAAATGGTGGGCCAACAATCGTTCAGCTGCCACAGGAGAGCTCCACCGCAGTGTCGCTCGTCACCCCATTGTCGACGCCATCCTCTGTAGCCGAACATCATGGTCTCCGCTTGAACGACTTGTGTGAGGTAGATGTACGTCTTCACGAGAAAGTCAGTCAACGTCTCAATAGTGTAAAGATTTATGGATTTAAAAAGGAGAAGATTTCCCTACCTCGAGGTCAGTCGCCGTCCGCAGGTTCTCCACCAAGTAAGTGGCAAGCCGCCTCTCATGTCCGTCTGCCTTGTTGTGGAAGTCGATCACATGAGATTGAGGGAACAAATCTTTAGGATCTTCGACAAAGTATTCAATCGTGGACAGATGAGGGAAAGCTTCCATGCCAAATTCACTGTTGAATCTTCCGCCGAGGGTGTCAAAAATTTGATACTTCTCCTGGGTACCATGCCAGACTAGTGATAGTGTCAGTGAAGCAACAAGCGTCTCCCACTGGGCCTTTGAGCAACATACCATTCCACTGGTGCATATCGCCAACGGTAGGATCGGAGGATTTTTTTCCATCACCCCAGGGGCTGCCAGGGTGGTAGAAAGTGCTAGGTGAATTTTCAGCGACCACTTCGGGCAACAGCTTTTCGTAGATGTATCGAGCAGGGAAGTTCGTTTTGAGCCAGCTCTCGGGGTCCTTGTCTTTATAATTGTAAGTCAACCCCTCCGATTCCTGCACTTGATAGTCTTCATTATTGCCAACCCAGATCACAATGGAAGGATGGTGTCGGAGTCTCTGCACATTGTATACGGTTTCTTCGCGGATCGACTCGAGTAGTGAGGGCCACGTGGGGTAGTTTCCGCATCCAAACATGAAGTCTTGCCAGACCAGCACCCCCAGTTCGTCGCAGGCTTCGTAGAAAGCGGCGTCTTCGTAGATACCACCGCCCCATACCCTATATAGGTTAGCCATCGCACTCCGTGGGCATCCAAGATCGTTCGTACCTGATCATAATCTGTCGGCCTTCCACCATCAACTGAATCCACTTTCGATACCGATCAGCCGAGACATTGGTCAAGAGACTGTCTGTGGGAATCCAACAGGAGCCACCACAGAAGATGTCCATTCCATTGATGCGGAAATAAAATGATTTTCCATGCTTGTCGGGTTGTTGAATGACCTCGGCCGTTCGGATGCCGAAGTTTTTTGAGTTCTCTGCGACCTGCGCATTGCCGCGGCGTAGCGAGACAGAGATGTTGTACAGAGTCTGCTCCCCATATCCGTGGGGCCACCACAGTTTGGGATTGTCCACCTTCACTGTCATCTTGGCCTGATTCTCCGACGACACTGGGACCTCCTCAGCAGCAATCTCGTTGCCGTTCAAGCTCAAGCTGAACCGGGCGGTAAAGTCACCACCTGAGGCGTTGTCGAATTTGGCGACGGCGGTGATCTCGGCCGACTGATGATCAGCGGCCAGCTGGGTCTGAGGCCACAAGTCAACGACCCGAGCTGTATATACCTCGAGCACGATGGGTCGCCAGATGCCCGCAGTCATCAAGACGGGGCCCCAGTCCCAACCCCAGTGATACTGAGCTTTGCGGACCGCAAGTCGCGATGTGTCGCCATTAAACCCAACCCAAATGTGATCCGGATGCTCGGCTTTAATTTCGCGGGCCCTTTGAAGCGCACAGTCGAACTCGATCTCTAGCACGTGGTCACCTTCTGCCTTCAATGCCTGAGTCACATTGACACGATGACCGAGGAACATGTTGTCACTCTGCAGGATGACATTTCCATCCAATTTGACGGTGGCGAAAGTGTCGAGGCCATCGAAAACCAAATCAATTGAGGATCCTTCGGGCACTTGAGGACGTTTGAAGGTATTGCGATATACCCATGATTTTTCATTCACCCAGCGCGCTTTCAACTCGTTGAATCCAATGAATGGATCTTCTAACCTAGCACATGCAACGGTACGTGTCAAACTTTGGAGCAGGTTCAAGATCGGAAAGCGTGACCGAATGGGATAGTTCCTACTTGTTGTTGTTCATGAGATCTTGTTGTACCACCGAAGGTACCGCCTTTACAGGCATCCACTCCTCGCCATCGCGATCCCGAAAGCTCCACCCCGTGGAGAGCACTTGACGACTCAATTCCATCACGATCAAAAGATTGCGTTTGCTGTTTTACTACATGTAGGGCCACCTGGGAGGGGGATGCAAGCTATTTAGACACAGCTAACCCCATCTTATCGATAAGACCTCCTTCACGGTACTTCCTCTTTAGGAACGGAGGTCGAGACCACCTGACTTTTCTGCCTGAATGATCTGGCTGACATATTCCCACTAATTGCCTGATCAGGTGGCCAGAGGCTCACGTCGCCCTCTGGACCGCACACGATGGCCCCGTTTGGTCCTTCCCATGGACGCAGGGTGGGCATGGGACCGCAAATCGGTCGATGGACGGAAGCTGCTGGCCCAAATCGGCTGAAAAGCGGAGGACCGCTCCCTCCCCCTCATCCAGAAGACCCTTTTTTGGTCACGGAGGCAGCTCCGCCGAGCTGCTGGCACGTCTGACTCCCTGACTCGTGGGCCCGTCAGCCTCGAGGGCCCAAACTTGCTCGATTCCAGAATCACGCAATGGCGAGCGCAAAACGCTGCTGCGCGTTGAATCATAATTTGAACTCTAACGCATCGATGACGCTCTTCCTTCGACACAACGTCTGTCGAAATGTGCGATCTCTCGCATTGACGGCTGAGACCCTTCACCCCGAGGAGACTTGAGATTGCGGTTGCCCCATTTTCACTCCAGTGCATGTCGAAACCCACTAATGCGGCCTCCGTCCTGGCGCTAAACCGAATGTGATCGAGGAATAGAGTGATTTCCTCTAGCCGAGCCAATGACAGACAAGGATTGGGTTCCCCATGGGACTCGGCAGCGCAGCGGGACCCAACGGCGCTCCATCGTACAGTTCTGTACAATCCTCCGCATTCTTCGTCCACAACGGGAAATCTCCAAGAGCCACGTTGAATGTTTCTATGCATGCCCACACCACCCCGTATCTTCCCCAGGGGTTCACGGCGAAAAGAATCTCACGGTAATTGTCTTGCGGGGTAGATGACAATGCTCGTGGGCTTGACCATGATCATCTTGACGTCGCCGTCTGCCCCGGATGCGATGAGTGCACATGCCGACTGGACCGGCATTCGTGAATGAGTCGCCCGATGGAGACTCCTCAGGCGGAATCGTTCCTCCACGCCTCCTTTGATCCGACGATCGCCTCTGGTCTCAAAGGGGGAGATGCTGCCCGGAACACATGTCTCGGCATCGGAGTGACTCAGGTCGACCGGCGTCTTGCTCTGTCTGGCCATTCGTCACCGGCCTTTATTCTAGTAGGCTCATTTCCTGGCGCTCCCCACCTGGACTGGACTGGACCAGATACATGCATTCGGGGAGAAAACACAGGCCCGGACAAAAAGAAAAAAAAAGAAAAAGAGGGGGGCGGTTGTCTCCAGTCCTTCCGCTGGCAAACTTCACCGTCCTCATACTAACTGGCGCTCATGAGTCATTCGAGGGAGTGTACTACCCAAATCAAGGCGGCCAAGGCACTTTCCCATCGAAGAGGGGGAGAAGGGGAGGATATTGGAAGAAATTGGGGAAACTGCAGCAAGGCCGCTCGGCAGCTGCTCTGACCCATCACCAGTTATGCATGCATCGGAGGCCGCGTGGGCCAAAGTGGAAGTCCACTCCCCCTGATAGATCGCGGACCCGAGGCCTTGAGGACTGCCCAACGCCACGGGGACCGAATTTAGACTCGACAATTCTGAGAAGAGGGGGGTTTAGATCGGCAAGGCGACCCTCTTCCCCAGATGATCATCTGGTCACACTCCACGCAACTGGCGCAGTCTGCAAGCTCCAAAGTGCCCATCTTCTCCAAGAACGCGGATGAACCCACCACAGACGATGCTTGTGAATTTGCCCCTCATCACTTCAGAAGAAAAGGCATGACAGATGAATCCACTTTTTTGCTTCCCCCTCTTCCCCCACCCCCCTCTGGTCTTCCCTCTAGCGCACCGAGAACAGACTGGTGGCGTAGAAGGCAGAGTCTGCGGCCTCCGTAATCATTTGCCTCCCTCATCTCGCTTCCGCAATCTGGCCAGCTTGGACCGGATGGTGAGAAGATGGCGGAGGAGGGGGGAGAACGAAAAAGGACCAAAGTGGCGCAACTCGGTGAGACTGTAAAGGTCAACTGCTACTGATCGGACATGCGCTTAGACTAGAGAATTTGGATCGATATCCTGGTCACTGATATGTCGGCATTCATTGCAGGTGACGGGAGTGGATGGGCTGGCGGTCCTGTCCCCTCGATGTGGCCAAGGGTGTGGGATCATCTTTTCCACTGGCGTCGATTTGCCTTTATGGCTTGTCGATTTGCATGCTCGGTTTGGAGACGTGCTCCCCTGGCACAGCACAGTCACCCCGGTACAGTCTGGAATGTCTGGATTGTCTGGCGCTAGAATCACGCTAGCGCCGTTAATCCCGCACATCTCAACTCTCCGAGGTCTGTCCCTGGCGTGCATCCAATAAGCGAGGCTGCATCTGGGGACCCCGGAGTCCCAGAGACCAGAGTCCGGCTGTCAGCGTCCGTGGAAAAGGAGACGAACAAATGAAAAAGAGTTGGCCAACAATCCAACCAAGACCGGCTTCCCTGAAATTGCGGGGAGGGGAGAGTCGTGAAAGTGGATAAGGCTCCTTAATTTTTTTTTTCTCCCTTCCTCCTGGCCATCGTGTTTTATGGAGGTTCGCTTCCGTCTTGACTATCCGCCGTCGCACTCTTAGTCTCCCCGTTGACCTCCTTTTTCTTCACATCGTCAGATCGTGATCGTTGATCGTTTGGTGCTCTTCTCCTTCTTTTGCTGCTCACCTCCCCCCAGCTGAGTCCTTGTCGAGCTCATCCACATCAAGCAACCCTGGTGGAGACCGGGTCCTCTTCTCCACCATCCATAGTGCCGAGTCCAACCCTCTTGGCCCTCTCTGACTCTGGCAACTCTCACTCATCCAAACAGACCCGGTTGCCTGTCAACTCTGGAGACAACAGAACGACCACCGTCGGTTCGCTTCTCCTGAGAGACCAGCACAACCATCCTTTGCATCCGGTTGACTCGGATGATGTGACTGACCACAGACAATATTTGGGTGCTACCGTACAGTCATTATGTTCCACACCTTTGAAGGGTTTGAAAACCCGACGGCAGCGACGCCTGCCCGCGCAGCGCGCCCTCCTAACCCAGAACGCCGGGACTCCGTCACCCGACGGGTCACCACACTACGCGCCTGTACTTCCTGTCGTCATCGCAAGATCAAGTGTGATGGCGAGAAGCCATGTGAAGCATGCAGGTGGTATAAGAAAGCCGATCAATGCCATTATTCAGATCCCCGGCCATCCCGCAGGTATGTGATCCGATTCTTCCGGAGGAACGCCCCCGAGGGGGGACCTGACTTTGGACGCACTAACCCGACGAGTCGCTAGGCATGTTGAGAAGCTGTCCACAACCCTTGATGAATACCGGAGTATTCTGTCCAAACTGTTCCCCAATATTGCCCCAGAGTCTCTCGTGAACTTGTCACGGGAGAAGCTGCTGGAGTTGGCGACGGGGACCTCTTCCGCAGCATCGCTGGCCCAGGCACCGCATTCGTCGGCAGGGACGCATCAGGCCCCCCATCCGGCCTCACCGGCCACATCGGGCTCGGTCGAAGCCCATGTGTCGCCTCTGTCAAATGAGGATGACAACCTCGAGTCTCTTCAGAGTATGCCCGAAGAGCTGGACGAAAGCCGTCCCAATTCCACTGATCTGGTGGAGGTGGTCTCTGATGATGTGAATGCTCTCTCACTTTCCGCGAAGCGGCCCTCCTCCTATCTTGGCGTCTCGTCAATTCAAGCGGTGCTGAAAGTCATCGTGTGGTTGGATCCCGGCAGCGCAGCCTACTTCTCGAGAACTCCACCTACCCATCCGCGGGACCGCGGCAGTATTGACTATGATATCCCCTCAGAGTGGAATCATGGCGAAGGGTCGCTGCAAGGGAATCACTTCATCCCTCCGACCGAAATGCAAATGCTCGATGCCTATTTCTTGCACTTCCAGGCCTTTGCGCCGCTGATTGACGAGCAGTCGTTTCGGGAGACCTACATGACCGGCCATCGGAAGGATGACCACTGGCTGGCATTGCTGAATATCGTCCTTGCACTCGGCAGCGTGGCTGCCTCCACGCCCGATGATCACACGCATCAAACATATTTCCTACGATGCAAAAGTCATTTGAGCCTCAGCTCATTAGGGAGCTCTCATCTGGAGACGATCCAGGCCTTGGGTCTTATTGGAGGCTGGTACTGCCACTACATCATGCAGCCCAACCTCGCCTACTCGCTCATGGGCGCAGCGTTGCGGATGGCTGTCGGGCTGGGTCTGCATAAAGAGTTTGCCGAGAGTCGGCAGATTCCAAGCCCCAGCAAACTGGCCTCGATGGACCTGAAACGCCGCGTGTGGTGGTCCCTGTTCTGCATGGATACCTGGGGAGGTATGACACTGGGCCGACCCAGCATGGGCCGCTTCGGGCCCAACATCACAGTGAGACCTCCGAACTGTCGGGATAAGGTATGTCTTGATTCGCATGTGAAGTGCCGAAGAGAGAACGTGGGGATACTGACATTTTTCTCGCCAGGATACCGTGCTGGAGATCCTCCCATTGGTGGAAAATATTCGATTTGCGAAAATTGCAACTCAAGTGCAAGAATCTCTCGCAGCGGCTCCACTGGTCAAACATCAGGAGATGGCCCACGCGGACACACAGCTCCTCGACTGGTGGGAAAACCTCCCGCCCGTACTTCGGGATCACGACGCATGTTCCGAGTCCATCAGAACGGTCCGGACCGTCATGCGATGGCGATACTACAATCAGCGCATGCTGCTTTACCGCCCTACACTCTTAAGCTATGCGATGCGCCGTGTACCCTACATTGCGCTCCGAGCTGAGGAGCGAACGGCTATCGAGAAATGCCGCGAGGTGGCCGAACAGTCCATTGCGGATATCGCGGCTACCGCACAGCTCAATCAGCTTTGCGGATGGAATGCGGTCTGGTGGACCTTCCAGGCGTCTCTCGTTCCCCTCATGGGTCTTTTCCTCAACGATCCGACCGCCGATGACCCTCGAGCATCCATCGAATCTTGCCAAGCACAAGTCGAGATGGGATTGGCCACCCTGGCACGTATGCAGACGTTTGGTCACACGGCGAAGCGGTCACTTGACTCCCTTGCCCGCATTTACGAAGCCAGCAAGCGCGGGCAGGATCTGTCGGGCTCGAGCAGTTCCGGCTCCCTCCCCAGCAATCTCTACCCTGCTGGCCGCGAGCCCAACATGATGTTTTCGCCACCCGAGCCGGCCCGCTTGAATATGGCCATGGGGGAAAATGGACCCCAAGACCCGCTGGCCCCGAACTTTGTCGACGACTCGGGACAGTACTTATGGGAGTACCTCAGCTGGAGTGACCAAAATATGTGGCCGGGAATCTCAGACATTGATGCTCGCAGCGAGGCCATGGCCCTGCTCACACCTGATCACGAAAAGGGCCCAAAGTTTGGAGCCCATCCGTACTTTGAGCCCATTCCTGATTCTTACTTTGCGAACCCCCCTGCATTTTACCAGTAGGGGATCTTGACCTTTCTTTCTTCGATGGTTTACTCTTGTCATTGTCGCGGTCTACGGTCAACCATTTTTGTATTCTTGCTGTCTTGTTTGTTTGAGGGTACTTTTAGCGGACACGATGCTATGTGGAAAACGGAATCCATGGGTCATGTTGATATCTTCAGGTTTCATTGCTTTTGATTGAGTGTAAATATATCCCCGCTTTGAATCTCCTTTGAATTGATGATCTGGTCTCTTCGTGAACAGCGCTCCCTTCCTTATAGAATAAATTGAGTGAATGTCGAGGAAAGCCCTCAGGTTGCCGAGTATGTAAGCCCATTGATAAATGTGCTTTGCTCGCACTCTCTGTCTTTGCTCCAGACCACCTGGAGCCGGCATCGCGCTCCAATGAAATTCCCATTAGCGCTCATTCAATTAGGTAGCTTCTCCTGGGCTGTCAACAGTCGGGGCTGTGCAACACTTCATCGCCCTCACTAGAATCTATCCACCTCGTCTGTTCCTATGAAGCGGTAGCCTAACATTGATGGAAGATGAATATCATGACTGGGTAGAGACTGCGGACTCCACAGCTTCTCCAACTGCACGAAAGTATGTTTCGCCAGTGCTACGGGGGCTCATGCATCCGCAATGGAACCCAGCCCCGAGTTTGCGAGAATACACGTATCAAAAGCAGCTGATCCATCTTCATACTTGCTACTTTGGGAATTTCTTCAAGAAGACGCATAAACAGCTCGTGGTAGAAATTTCCCGATTATTCTTTACAATGAGATCGCTGATGGACCCCAGCTGCAATCATCGAACAGGCTGTACATCACTTGAATTGCTGATCAGACATTGTTTTAATCCCAGTATGGTCATGTGGTCTCCAAAAGTCTTTCCACGTCTCTTGAGTCGCCACTTAGTATAGTATCGTAAGGCTTCTCCACAGCAATAATAATCTTTGGTACTATGGACAAGCATCTGGACCTTGAGAGAGACGGTGATCTACTCCCGATACGGGAGGTGAGCTACTTGCCTTTCGTTGGTCATCTGGGGCCTAAAGTGGGGCTCATGGCGTGGCTGACTCAGCATATTCTGGACCTGGCCGGGGGGCATGTGGCTTCTCGATCGAAATCTGTAAACATCACAAATCGTGGCGATGACCAGCATGGCTGATTGAGCCAAGCAATGACCGTGGCGATTGGAGATTGGTAAGAGACAAGTAATACTGTCTTCAGCGGGTCACCTGAGATCTCTGTTGATTCTCACGAGAAGTTTCAACCAAAGAGGAAGCTCGTCGTCTCCTGTCCGCGAGTAAAGCCCCAATCGAAAGTCTCAAAGGCTGCAAATCATTCAGCTTAACTCTAAACATTTTCATTGGACTCGTTATGGACTCTTCTGCTCGCGCGTCAATGGCGTTGTTCAGTTCCCCCGCACGGGTATTCGCGGTGGCCATCGTGCTTCGCCTAGTTCTACTGGTCTATGGCGGTTGGCAGGATGCGAATTCCTCGGTGAAGTACACCGACATCGACTACCTGGTGTTTACAGATGCGTCACGCTATATCAGCAGGGGTCAATCCCCCTATGCGCGTGACACGTATCGGTATACGCCCCTTCTTGCGTGGATGCTTCTCCCCACCGCATGGAGCGGGACTGGCCCTCTGGCATCTCTCGCTTTCGCATTTGGCAAGATTCTCTTTGCTCTGGCCGACGTGGTTGCCGGTTGGCTGGTAGTTCAGCTGCTGCGCAGATGTTACCAGATGCCCACTGAGCGGACGCTACGCTATGTCGCCGCGGCTTGGCTTTGGAATCCCATGGTGGCGAACATCAGTACCCGAGGCAGCTCCGAGGGTCTCTTGGGTGTCCTGGTCGCTGCACTGCTCTGGGCAACCTTGACCAAGCGGGCATTCCTAGCAGGTGTGATTCTGGGGCTGTCGGTCCACTTCAAAATCTATCCTTTCATCTATGGGGGTTCAATCCTGTGGTGGTGGGACGCACAGCAAGATGGCGCACCCCCGGCGAAGAGCTCTAGCTTGGCCTCTCGACTCCTCGGGTTCATTACCCCTTCGCGGGTAATTCTGGCGCTCTCTGCGCTGGCGACTTTTGCCTCGCTGAATGTTGTCATGTATTTGCAGTATGGCATGCCGTTCTTGCACCAGACGTTCCTTCATCATCTCACGCGTATCGACCACCGCCATAATTTCTCCCCTTATAGCACTTTGCTCTATCTTGCGTCCGCCGGCGGAGCAAGCTATCGCTTTGAAACCCTCGCATTTCTCCCACAACTGCTGCTCGCTGTGGTTGCTATTCCTTTGGCTTTGGCGAAGAAAAGTTTGGCCACGGCCATGCTTGCGCAAACCTTCGCTTTTGTAACTTTTAACAAAGTGTGCACAAGTCAAGTGAGTTCCATAATCCTTGTCGTTCTTGAGCGCAACTATAATCTAACTTACGATATTAGTATTTTATCTGGTACCTCATCCTCCTGCCTTTCTATTTGCCCTCGTCTTCACTTATACGAAAACCGAGGCTGGGCGTTGCAGCAGCGGCTCTTTGGGTTCTCGGTCAGGTGAGGCCATCGTCGTTAATTGAGATACATGTCCCGAGTCTCTTGGCTAATGAACCAACACCAGGCACTTTGGCTTTCACAAGGATATAATCTAGAATTCCTTGGTTTGTCAGCATTCGTCCCGGGACTATTTGGCGCATCGCTCGTCTTTTTTAACATCAATGTGTGGATTCTTGGTATCGTCATCCACGATGGGGGGATATCCAAGTCAGTCTCCACCTAGAAGCCGTACGGCGAGGCCATCTATCTAGGTTCTGTGGGGAATGTACATACATATGTCGGTCTTCATGTTTTGAGGCAGAATTCCCGGTGCCCACCTCGTTGCTGTCTACCTGTATCTTTGCTATTTCTCCAAAGCACCGAGGAGCAATGGAGTGACTCCCTTGACAGATCCAGCCCTTGTCGGGGGACTCTTACATATGGCCGACGTAGATAAGAGATATCGGGATCAAGCGCGATAAGTTCTACTACGTAGGTTTGTTACCCACGTCCTCCTGGAATTTCTTTCTTACAAAGTTGTAAATGCTAGATAGGGCATTGTTAGACAATATTTGAATTCCACATTATCCTTTTATGTTAATGCTCGTATTTTCCAGTTCCCTACCTGGTACTTATTCGTGGTCTCTTCGAGGCCGCCTCGTCTCATGGACCCTCCAACCCATTGATTAGCTACCAAATCCATTTCAAGTCACTCTTGAGTTCGGCTGAGACTAGCCTCCAACTACTCGTGATAAGTTATTATCATAAGCCGGTAGATAGGCACGTACATGGGTATGTAAGTGTCAATACGTACCGTGTCACAGCACCCTGAGCGTCGATTTGTCTCGACTGGGCTTTGAGAAGAGGGAAGATACCTCAGATACATTGCTTTTTCGTGAAAGTGAATGCCCAACGTTGGCACATAGGGTAGCAAGCTCTAACGACTCTGACTCTCATGGATTTCCATTGATTAGTGTGTGGGCTGGACCCGGCAAACGAGTATTTCCATTCTTCATCTATGGAGTTTCAAAAACAAATGTAGGTGATATTTAGGATAGTGTGAGCCAGGTAGGTGCCTTGAGAAGGAGTATACGTCGGTCAAACTGTTGCTTGTTTTCCTGTAATTGAGATAAATTTGATAATCTGATCGAATGAGGGTGTTTTACCGGGTTATAGGTGTGCAATCAACAAGTGTCTTTGTTTAACTTACGGGACAAACTGCCAGTTCACGTGCTTTCGACATCCCAGACAGAATTTTTTGCTATAGTTATAGAGACGGGAGTAGCCCGGTTGATATACCAGCAGCTTTGTTCATCTTTGCCAGGCTTCATAGCAGATGCATTTGATGGCAGTATTGTCTCGCTACTTGGGCGTCAGGCGATTGTGAATAGGAGAGCAGCGAGTCCATTTACATTTTGAAGCCCTCCTCTCTCCCGGAGAACTGAATCGAGATTGTCTTACTTGGGATAGATATAAACATGAAAAATGGCCTTCCTGGAAAGCTTTAGATGCAGAAGCCTGAGATGTTGTCGGGTTTACTTGAGAAGAGCAGACTGGTGCGACGGAAAACCGTTGTTGGGTATCTGATGAACATAGAAAGATCACTTATGGTATCAATGAACTGCTAACGCTTTCGCCGGAATGAGAATCTTGGCTCGTCGTCGCTATCAGAATCCCGTGCCTCTCGAGGCCTCTTCTGACTGCGGGCACGGGAGGGCAGAGATTGAGACCCAGGTGTCGGGTCCGGCGTTGCTGAGATTGCAATCGACGAATCAGGATGTTCACTTTCGGCGTCATCGAAAACAGACACTTGTCTGCGTGGTCGACTGTCTCTCTCGCTGCTTTGACTAATCTCGGAAGGCTTCGTGCTGCAGACCCAGTAATGCTCCCCAATACCAAAGGCTTTCCGGGTAACCTCTTCGAGAGGCACAATCACGCTCTGGATGCGGCGTGCATGTTGAGGCTCTCCCTTCCTCCTGAATCGCTTAAAGTTCTTCCGTCCGTTCCACTTGTCGTCCCATCTATCGGACGTTTGGCGCTCTCTTTCGGCGGGGGCTCGAGCTGGAATTTCCATCTCTTCGACAATGGCGAGGTCTCTCAATTTCTCCACGTCAATATCCTCGGAAATATGCCGGTCTTCTTCAACTTGTCGCCTTTGATGTCCTTCTTCCTCTTCACGGTGTTTTCGTGCAGCTTCGCGTACATCCAGCTTGGCACGTTTCGGTTTTGGGGCCACGTTTGCTGTCTCCCGTGACTCCTCCTTCTCATGTCGTCCACCAATCTCAGCGCGACGACGCTTCATTGCTCGTGAGCCAGGTAACAGGTCTGCCACGACGTCGTTTTCGTCCTGTTCTCCCGGACTAGCTTTGTCGTCGCTTGATTCGTTGGGCTGGACCAGGTCCACGTCCATAGGCTGGCTTACGACCGCCTCCTCGTCATCTGGGGTATAGACAGGTACTGACTCCATGTCAAATCCATCGTCAAAGGTTTGCATTTTGCTGATGTACTTTCGCGCCCTCGATGTCTTTTTTGGCAACTCGATAGAGCTGCTATGATCTCGAACAGATGGAGCCGTGGGTATTTCTGGACCAGGAGATTCCGTTCTCGTCCCTCTTGTCGGCGCTTTCGCACTTTCCTGGCTTTCGTCTGTCCCTTCTGCGCGCGGAAGCGGTCGACACAACGGAGATGCATCGTTGCTCAAAATGGCATCAAGAAATTCACGTTGCTCGATGACCCGTTGATCCGTTATAAGGGCAACTTCATTGCCCAGCTCAATTGACCAAGGTTCAAACTCGCCCTTCGATCGAAACCGGACCAGCACGACTCCGCCTTGTTCCTCTCGCTCTGACCCAATACCTTTTTGGCCTGCCGCTGATCGCATGAAATCCGCAATCTCTTCAGCAGTCGTTTCACCGGCCTTGATTTGATAAAAGAGAGCTTTGCCTTGGCCATTGTTGATCGCTGCTTGCAGGTTCTCGAACTGTGAAGAATCGCCGAACACAAAGGTATAGCCTTCAAAGACATTTCCGCGTCCAGGGTCAGGCGCAAACGCAGCAGCTGGCCGGCTGACCGGCTCATTTCCGGCGGGTGGAAGATGTTCCGTCGGATCGGGCCATGCCGAGTCGAAGTCGAGTTCCAGCGGGGAAAGCGATGCGTCGTTTCCGAGATCGGTTGGGGTGCTGGCGTAGACGAGGGCGTCGATGTAGGAATTTTGAACAATATATTTGCCATTGATTAGGGCCTGAAGTCCCTTGGCGGTGTTGCGTTTGCTTTGCACGACGTGTGTAGTTTGCCCAACTAGGTAGGGTATAACCGTCTTGATGTCGAGACTTTCGAGGCGATTCCGAACTCGGGCCAATGGATCCTCAGCTCTCATCTCCTTCGATGAAAACGAAAAGCTTAGAACCACCGGTTCCCACTTGATCCTGGAAATTTCAGTCAGGACCAGGGTTGGCCGAGAGCAAGAAACCAGAGGGGGGGTTCTTACCGCAATGCATGCGGATGGTTGCCAAGCAAGATGCTGTTCTCATCTCCAGCCAGTTGATTCTTCCCGGTAATTTTCTCCCCATTGACCGTGGTTCCACGGCTGGAATCAAGGTCGGTGATGAACAGTTTTGTTCGCGCATGTGTTCGGCCCTGCCGTCGGCTGTCAGCGTGCTCTCGGTGTATTGATTGTCATTGATAGAGACAGTCATACTCCATCTCGAGGCTCTACGTTGGAAACCTCGATTACCATATGTTTCCGAGAGATTGACTTGTTTGGGATGACATGGCGCACTAGAGGGAAGGTCGATGATCAGCAGGTGGTCGCTTGCTTGAATTCCTCACGCCCGCAGCCCTAGTACATACCGTCATCTCCCTTCACGCGTCCAAAGAGGTATTGCTTCCCGGGACGCAGCCACAGCCGTTTTCCTGATGCCGTCACTTAGCATGCATTCGACCTCAGAATTTTATCTCCTCGTTGCTTTCTCCAAGGCTCACCGTCCAGGAAGTCTCCAGCTGTGTCTAATATCCACATATGGGCTGTCGTTGCGGAGTCACCAGCGGCGCCGCCCAGACACGTGAATCCGTAACGCGTGATCACGTGAGAATGCGTCACCCAGGGTTGTGCCTGGCAGCAGCCTAGCGGGGGGTTTGGATGCGAATCTTGAAGCGTTGAGTCAGTGTCAGCTTGGCGACTCTCTCCTCCGCCTGATGGCTCGCCGGAAAATATGACTTCTCCCGATGGAGCAGCAAAAGAAGCGTCGACCCCACCGGAAGGCGAGGAAAGCTATGAAACCCTCAAGTATCAGTTGCTGGGGCCGTCCTTAACTAAAGCGGGCCAAGACACAGTCGATCAGCAAAAAGTGCGTCCCGCCAGGTCAGAGACCTCGTGAGGTTGAGGTGGTCAGCTGACACGATCTTTCAGGTATCAGAAATTATTTACAATGCTTCCAAGGGATCCAAGTTCTTTGACCACGAGCAAGAACGTGATCGCACCCTCACTGTCAAAATTCAGCGCATCCTCAAAGAGAAAGCCCGACTGGAAAAGTTGGACCTATCTCATGATCTGCGCCGGGCCGATGAATATCTCGCCAGTCTCGAGTTAGGCCGCGATCTTTCTCAATACATAATACATGTAGACTGCGATGCTTTCTTCGCGGCAGTGGAAGAATTGGACCGCCCGGAACTGAAAACGGTTCCCATGGCTGTGGGGAAAGGCGTGCTCACGACATGCAACTACGAGGCCCGGAAATTCGGAGTTCGCAGTGGAATGGCTTCATTTGTGGCGAAGAAATTGTGCCCGCAACTGATTCTCATTTCTTCCAACTTTGACAAATACACTGCCAAGGCAAAGGAAATTCGCGAAATCATCGCTCAGTATGATCCGCTCTTTGAAAGTGCGAGTATTGACGAGGCATACTTGAATATCACCGCGTACTGTGCAGAGAATGAACTCGGGCCAGACGAGGCCGTGGAACGCATGCGAGCAGAGATTCTGGAAGTGACGAAAGTCTCCGTCTCTGCTGGGATCGCTGCCAACGCTAAACTGGCCAAGATTTGCTCCAACATGAACAAGCCGAATGGGCAATATCGCATCCCCAATGATCGGACTGCTATTATGAATTTCATGCAAGATTTGTCAGTGCGCAAGGTCAATGGAATCGGGCGTGTGTTTGAGCGAGAGCTGGACTCGATCGGTATCAAGACTTGCGGGGATATCTACCCCCAGCGCGCCTTTCTGACGAGGTTGTTCGGTGAGAAGGCTTTCCAGTTCCTTGCGCAGTGTTATCTGGGTCTTGGGCGGACGAAGATCGAGCCTGTCGAGACACATGAACGCAAGAGTGTAGGCACCGAGACGACTTTTCATGCGATTGGCGGCAAAGAAGAGATCCGTGCAAAGCTCCGCTGGGCTGCGGACGAGCTCGAGAAGGATCTGACGCGCACCCAATTCAAGGGCCGGACCCTCTGCTTAAAGGTCAAGCTTCATACATTCGAAGTCCTCACACGCCAGACGGCGCCTCCTCGACCTGTGTGTCAAGCGGATGATTTATACGCCTTTGCCCTGCCCATGCTGATCAAACTCGAAAAAGAAATACCGGCATTGAAGTTGCGACTTCTTGGTCTGCGAGTTACCAACCTCGTGAGCACTAAAAAGGTCGGGCCGGGCTTCTTTGGCATGGCGACTGCGCACAAGACCAACTCAATGACCCTTACCAGGGCGGCCGATGAGCGTGAAATTGGCGCCGAGGAGGCATTCGAGAATGCTGCTCGGCAAGAGAGGCAAGACGAAATGAACGATCTTGAACAGCTCAGTCAAGAGGCGGAGGCCCACGTGACTGCTTCCTCTCGTGTGAGGGCGGCTGCCGATGACACAACCAGCGCCGGCGAGCTTGCCGCCGTCAACTCGACTCAGCAGCCCCCGGTGGTTCAGCTGTTGAATTGCCCAGTTTGTGGTCGACCTCAAACTGCGGATAATCGGGTCTTCAATGACCACGTAGATTTTTGTCTTTCGAGGCAAACGATACGCGAAGCCGCCCAGGATTCGGCATCTGATGAGCTTGCCGGGCCTTCCATCAGAAAGCGCAAATCGCCGATTCAGCCATTATCAACCGATTCTGATCCACGGCAAAAACGGCTTTTCTTCAAATAGCATTCAGATGTTCCACGCTGGTCAATCCGTGTTTAACAAGCACCAGAGCATCGATAGCATGCAATTGTATGCGCATAGACTTTGGTTGGAACAACCAGCCTCGTAGTACACTACATCCGGTCAGATGGGCTAGAAGTTGGCAATCCATCATTCTTTCCACCTTGGCTTTGAATGCCATAGTTTACTTTCTTGATAAACGCATAGCAACCCAACCGTTCGCGCAGACAATTCGAACCATGGCTCGAGCATATTTCTGTGAACCAAAGTCCGCGCAATTGGTTTATCAACGGAGTGGAGCCTCGGGACCACCCCCTTGTCAGCTTCATGAAGCTCAGGGCCTTGCAGCCACCTCGCGTCATACTGTTTGGTTGCGAGGGGATTGAATTGTCAGATCTTGCGTGCCGGCCTATCAATAATACTTTCGATAATTCCACTGGCTTGACACAATTGTTGGTCGATAATTCCTAAATCCAATCCACTATCGATTTGGTCTCCCAAATATCGCGACACCCAAAATTAGCCAAAAACCAAATGCCGAGAAAGGAAAGCGTCTCTGTATTGCGGTGAACACCGCCCTAGGCCCGATCGGGTCTGAATGTTTTCGAGTCCCTCGTCAACCTTCCCCGTCCAACCCTTCTTGTGTGTTTGGTGATCAAGCCACGGTGCTGTTGTTTCTTCGTTTTTATAGAATCGGTCCGAGCTGTTGAGGGTGGCGAATGCCATCATGCTCTGGGGCCTGCCTTGTATCACGATGCCAGCCTTCAGTCTCGTTCCGCAACTATGACCTCCGATAAACAAACCCACGGCCATCTCGCCAAACCTTTTACGCCGACTCTCTCGGCTGCCTTCAATCGCACCAGCAAGCCTCCTCTGACCCCGAAACTGGCCAGTCCTGGTTCAGGATACTCTCTCCCTCGTCGTCTCGCCCCTCCCGATCACCCTTATCCGACCCCCACCAAAGACGACGTGAATGCTACTCCGGCCTCCTACCTGAGTGCAAATGTCACCCCTCGTTCGGGTTCACGCACCACCCGTCGCGATGCAGCTTTCCCCTCACCAACACATTCGGTCTCCGGTCAATCATCTACAGCGTCCTATTCGCAAATTCCGGTCGGCCTCGGTGTCAATGGTGTTAGGCGAACAGAGCGAAGTCCGGCTCGGGGGATCAAGCCCTCCGAATCTTCCAGGAGTCTGAGGGGGAAGGCATTAAACGCCGAGGCTCAACATACACCACGAACACACCCAGCAATCGATCCTCCGTCCAACTCACCCATGTTCTTCCACGCCTCTGCCGTCCGATCGACACCTTCCGAAGTGGAAGTCCCATCTCGCCCGAAGCAAGGAAGGTCGTCTCCCGCTTCCAGCTTCGTTTACGCCAACGGCGATCAAGAGAGGCATGAGACTACAGATGATACACAGTCTACCGTCAGTAGTCTCAGGCGCCGGTCTGGAGGCTTCGCGCGCTCAGGTTTACCGCCGCGCACCGCTCTTCCCTCCTCTGCCCGTCTCAAGTCGCCACGCATTTCAGATGCTTCCTCTTACCCGCCTGAGGACGGAATATCGCGCGGTGGGCCAGCCTCGGATCTTCCCTTACCTGTTGAGGTGGTGATGCAAAGACTTGGATCGTCGTCCAGTCAGGCGCCCGAGCGCCCGCCATTATTGCCTCTTCGGCAACATCGAAAGTCGTCCAGTGTGGACTCTACCAGCCAGATCTCGACACCCTCGGATGGACTTCGAGCAAGCCCCTTCATTGTCTCGACCACGCTGAGTACAGATGAAGTTCCGGCCACGATCTCCGAGCGCATGCCGACCCTTCGGCCTCGGATATTTAGTAACGGTTCTTCGGTAACTACGAGTCCTCTGCCCATGAGCCCAGGGAAGCCTGATAATTCTTTCGACCCAGCCTCAACCGCCCGCACAGAACGCAAAATTATGGACCTTGAAATCAGCAATTCATCCTTACTAGCCATCAACCGGACACTGGAGCGAGAGATGCGTAAACACACTGCCGAGTTACGAAGATATCGTCGCCTCAGTCGCTCGGGTCGCTTGTCCATGGCACCTTCGACCCGATCTTTTTCGGGCGCCGCGTTGTCAACAACTAGTGAGATGGAAGAGGAAGACAGTGAACTCTCTTTTGCGCACTCGCAAGACGAAGTGTCGGACCTGAGTGACGAGGACTCCGTGCCTGATGAAGGGGTGTTAAGCCCCGATTCGCTCGCCGAACATGATGCCAAGCACAGAGCTCATGACGAGAAGAAGTTCATGCTTGATCTTGCACGACACCAGGAGCTTTTGATTGATAGTCAGAAACTCAATCAAAGTATCAAGCGATGTCTTGGGTGGACTGAAGAACTCATCAAGGAAGGTCGAAAGGCTCTCGAGTACAATGTTCGAGTCCAAGATGTTGAACTGGGTGGCCGAGTCCTATCTCCCGAGGAGCTGGGTGACGTCGGCGAAAGTGGGCGTGGTCTTCTGAGCCCATCTGCGGACTGCTCGACCATCTTCACCTCCGACTCCTCGGCATTCGAACATTCGTATTTTGATGCATTCAGCCTTCCATTACCATCATCCCCCGGTGGGAGTGACTAACGGTGCAACACGTTTTATTCTCTTGAGATCTGTTTCATATTTGCGCAATAATACCCACTTGTTGTCTCTCTTTGATTTTGTCCTCTCCAGGAGGCACGTGTTGAACCTTTCGTTTTCTTTTATCATATGACTGCGATGATTTTTGATTTGATACTGTCCTTCCTCTTCAGGCCCGATTTGCCGGATATACCCCGTTTTTCACGGTCTTTCTGCTTTGGGGAGGAGTCATTGGATTTCTCCCCTCATCTCCACCGTCTGTGGGCTCAGGTGTCGGGCATTTGACTCCGACACACTTCACAGTGCACCTCTCATGTGTAGCCGTCTACAATGAAATCTTGAACACATGCTGTCGATGATGTAATCCTGGCATAGAGATTTTGTCGTTTAAGATCCTTGCTGGGGTGTCATTCACTCAGATATTCAAATAACCCCGATCATCAGCGTTGATTTATCGACTTGAAGCTTCTCATGATAGACTAGGTACGATATACCTATCAATCAATCTTCCGGCGTCAATATGTCTGTATGTTGTGCCACTCCATCCAGTCTAAACGGGCAGACCCAGGCAGAACTCTGGCACCAGTTTGTGTCCGTCACGTTTTTTTCTTCTTGGCATGAAGCAAAAAAAAGACTTCGGGCTGGAAAAAAGACCAATGCATTGTTTAGATCGATTTGCGTACTACATCATGTCTTCTATCCAACGCTATCAAAACGCTAGATTAATGTTTCCAGCCAGATTAAGTAGTGCGTAGGTAGGTGGTGCCCGTTGTATATTTTTGTCATATTACCTATACTGGGCCCGACCAGGTCAGGTAGGTCCCGTCGAGGAGCAACTTCCCATCCTAGCCTTCACCCATTCCATCCATTTAGGTATGAAATAATCCATCAGAAATACAGTGAACTAGCTGCGTATGAATAGCACAGAAAGTTAATGAATATCATCTAATTCCCATGGGTGCTAGGTCCATTCAAATGGTATCTATTCAAGCAACTTCCCACGGCTCCATTCGTGATGTGGTAATCACTTCTAAGGGAGGGAGAAAAGAGACCAAAGGCAAAGAAGAGAGATGGGTACTACATATACCCGGTATAGATTTTATCTTCATCGTCACGAATGGCCAAGATGGTTCGAATCGGGATGGGGCGGTAATGGTGCTTAGGTAGAATTGAGGGTACGAGAGACCAGTCCACGTTCTGTCTATCTTAGCAATGGCTGCCAGAGAAGATCTTACGTTGTTCGTGCAAGGTTCCAATTGTTACAAGGTACTACTATGTGTCGTCAACCCGAGTAAGGCAGGTGGGTCGGATTTCTTTTTCTGAGAGAGGCCCAAGATTCAAGTTCATTTTTGGTATACTAGCTATGTATACTGGAACATACGGATGTTAAATAGATAAGGAAGCTACTTTTTTCAGTTCGAGTGGGCTGTCCAAGAATACGATCAAACACGTGGAAATTGTACGATATTCTGTGGAAAGGAATTGAAATGTAACCATTCATTGGTGCAATTTGATCATCTGCTCAAATGGGGAATAATTGTAAAGCAACATTTTGATACTCAAGCGGAGACGGTGGTCTGCTTGATGGTCGCAGACTCGTCCTTGATGTACGGAATACCCGTCAACTTGAATGCGCGCTCGCTCAGCTTGGGATCATTCACAGGGCGATCACGGTTGTGAGGGTCCGGCTTGCCATCACGCTGGGCAACGTTGGAGCCAGTGTGCCTGGCATTGGGCCAATGAGTGGTGCCGACACGACGATCAAAAGCGTCCTTCTTGCGGCGAAGATCCTCCTGTGTGGCATCTGCGACGGGCATGAAGCAAGTGTAGACGGCGAAACGAGGCTGGTCGCGCTTGGGACTCAAGTTGTAGTGAGGAGTACGGGAATCCCACACAAGTAGATCACCGGGCTCGGCGCTGATCTTGATCCATTCACAGCCGTGGTCCTCCAACCACTTCATGCCGCGGTCAGTGAAACCGTACCACTCAGGGGTCCAGGCGGGGATACGCTCCTCGTCAGCCATGTCGCGGTGGAACTCTTCCGAGAGAAGATGGCCACCCTTGCAGACGATGAGGCCACCATCCTCAGGTCCATTGGGAAGCAGGTTGACCAGGCCCTGCATGCAGCGGAAACCGTGCTTTGCGGGATCCTGATCCTGGTGCGGCCAAGGCTTGTTGGGGGGTAGATCGGTGCGGCTATTGATCAATTTGTTAGCGCAAGGACAGACTACCGACTCTGCGGCATAGGGGAGAGACGAACTTGGGGAACTGGAAGTTGATGGCATCGAAGGAAACAATCAGATCCTCGTCGTCGTAGACCTTCTCAAAGGCTCCCACAACTCCGGGCTCGCTACGAACACCCCAAACAAAATCTTCATGAGAAAGACCGTAAGCCAGACACATGCCCTTCTCGTTGATCACGGGCAGCCTGTCCTTGTGCACGGTAGAGAGGTCATTGCGGTCAAAGCCGAGGTTGCTATTTGAAAAGGGTCAGCATGGGATTGAGATTGGGCTTGCGTGAAAGCAAATCGGTGTGTCTCAAGGTGTTGAATATCAACGTATCGGGAAACCTACAAGTTCTCCAACCACGTGTACATCTGGTCAGCATATTCCATAGCCTTCTCGCGGGGAATAGCAGCCTTGATCACAGCATAGCCATCGCGGGCCAGATCATCGCGCCAGTCACCGAATTGCTCGTCGGTGCCATCGAGACGCATGGCACCGTGTCCGTGCAAGTTGGGGTTGACCGGGACGGTCTCGGTGGTGGTGGTGATTGTTGTTGTTGACATCTTGATGTGGAAGAGGATGTGTTGCTGTCAACCTGTTGACTGATGGACGGTTGAGCGACAAGCTTGCATGTTTATAATCCAATCCGCCTCGCTCCCCAGTTTGACAAAAATAATCCGGATCATTGCCGATGGCGACGCCCACACGGCGTGTTCATCGAATTGTCGCATGACATGTTGCAGTGGTTGTCATTGGGTGCGAAGGGATCCATTTCTTGGTCAACGTCTGCGCTCTCGAGATTTCGGAAAGTGGAGGAGGGTGGGGGTGGGGAAATCACTTGGGGTCTCGGAGCGGGTGGGGGACGCGGTTGGTTGAGTTGGGGCACAAGTCGACGAGAGGGTTATCAAAAGCAGAGAACACGGCATTGGGTTGCCGAAGAGAAGACTTGTGTTGAACTTTCCAAATTCATCAGATTTCACAAGTTCCTAAGCACGAGACTTGGTACACGAAGATGCCGCCTTTCCGGATTGTCATTGTGGGAGGCGGAATCGCAGGCTTCGCTGCGGCGATCGCGCTGCGAGGACCTAATCGCCAAATCACCGTATTGGAGCAATCGAGATTGAACAAAGAGATCGGTGCCTTGATCTCATTACAGCCAAATGCTTCCAGAATTGTCGAGTCAACATGGAGCTTGAAGAAAGAATTGGTGGCGGCGCGATCAATGGTCGATGAAGGGTTCCGCATCTACAACACTGACGGCGTGCTGGTGAATTCGGTGCCGCTTTCCACAACAGCCGAATACGGTGCAGAGCGTTTATGTTTCCACCGCAGAGACTTTCATGATCAACTAAAGGCAGCCGCGATCTCAACCGAGCGCGAGGGCGAACCGGTCACCGTCCGAACCGCATCCCGAGTCGTCGACTCTGATCCTGTGACGGGGTCTGTCACACTGGAAGATGGCGAAGTTATCACTGCTGACTTTGTGGTCGCTGCCGATGGAATGTTAGTACCACCGTCGCTCATCTTTCCCAACACACTTCACTTTCATTTGCATTAGCGTTGATTTTGCGATTTGGTGGCAAATGTCTAACTGCGCTTCTGTGGGCCTGTAGTCACAGCGTGATTCGCAAGCACGTCTTGCAAGAGGAGCCGTCTCCGCTACCGACAGGTCATTCCGGTAAGTCTTTGTACGACATGACAGGAAAGATGGAAGCATAGGCTGATTCTCTTCATTACAGCATATCGTTTAATGGTAGATGCTCGCACGAGACTAGGAACCTATGAGGATACAGCTAATGTGAGAACAGATCCCCAGCGAGACACTAGAGAAGGAGGAGCCCGACTTTTGTTCCAAGATCAACCCTCGTGCTCCCTACACTTCCATGATGGTAGCGCACAATTGTCGACTGGTGATGGGTCCCGGGAGGCAAGGCGAGGTCTTTGGAATCGTTGCGCTCGTGCCAGATGGTGAGTGATAACGACTTGGCCCAACGAAGACTCGATCACTCATTTCGTCGATATCCCAGAGCAAATGAACGAAGATCCCTCCGCGAAGCAATCATGGGTCGCCGAGGGTAACTTGCAAAAGATGCTCGATACGTTCTCCGAATTCCCTCAATGGATGACCAGCACGTTCAAGTAAGGAGGGTTCGTCACTAGAAAACTTGGGCATCCTTTCTGACGTTCTCCAGACATTCCTCCGATCTCGGACTGTGGCAGCTGCGGGACCTGGTACATCGTCCATGAGTTTGTTTTCCCTGGGATGATCTTTGACTGATGAATCCACAGGACCCCCTCAAGACCTGGCATCGAGGACGTGTCCTCTTGATTGGCGATGCTGCTCATGCTATGCTTCCCACGCAAGGCCAAGGCGCAAGTCAAGCGATAGAGGATGCAGAAGCCCTAGGTGCCTTTTTCGAGGGCATTACCGAGCCACCATCAGTCGAGGCTTTGTCCCAAATTTTAGATGTGAGTGTCTAATAGCTATTGTTAAAAGCTCTGCAGTTCTTGATGGAAAAGCGTACTTATCTATTGAAATAGGATATCTTTCAAGCTCGCTACTCCCGTGTCAGCCTGATTCAAGCCTATAGCCGAGACGCGGCAAAGCCCGCTGCTGAGAAAAAAACTGTGACATTGTTAGTAATAAACCCATCTTTCGTGTCATATGGGCGTTTCCAAGCTGCTGACAGAGCTGTCTTTGCAGACGTCCAGACGAATTTATGAAATTCAACTGCATGTATAAGGGTGCAAAAGCTTGGAGCAACCAGCAGATACCGGCGTCAGCATAATTTTTGTATTGCAAGCCATTACCTACATAGCGAACAATCCACAGGGTGAGGAATCATGTCGTGCGGGCATGGACATTGGGGTGGCAAGGATGTGGTCCGTTTTGAATATACTACTCTGGCCTGTTGATTCCCCATGAATGAGATCTCCCGAATTGTAGCCAACATCGTTTTGATAAAATCTGTGTATATCTCGTCAACCTCCTGGTTTCTTCAACCCGGTCTGTCATCGCCGATCGTGATACTCGGGGCGACGGAAAATACTCGAGTCATGATCGTCGCCTATCGCTGTGGACTTCGAGTGTGGATCGGCCCACTGTAGCAATGTCCTCGGGGACGTCGAAATACTTTGGTGTCCCACCACGTACTCCAACAGCTTGGAGGTAGGACCGCCGACGACATGAATTCAATTTTCAGGCCATTTCAATCAGACTCTAGAAAGACAAGGACATGCGTGGCTACCCCACAACTTGTCCAGAGGCGTCGACGCCACATTCCCGACGGCTCTATAATCGCACCGCGCTGAATGGTCCGCTACGTGACCACTAGTGTCGCCAATGGATGCTCCCCAGCTTTCGCATATTCACCGGCTGGGCCAGCTTTGCTGGATCCGGTCAAGCCATCGGCAAGTTGGGCAGTCGTGGCCCGCAAAAGTCGGGGGAGGGCCGAGGATCCACTGGAGGACCATCTGGGGGAACACACTTCTCCGCAACTCGCCCGGAGCCGATAAAATCAAGCGCTTGTCCACTTGCTCCTCCCCACCTTCGCCGACGCCCGTCATGCCCGAAAGAAGTCTGGTCGAGCTGGAGGATGCGCGTCCTTCTCCACGAAAGGCGGTCAATCAGCATCACTGCCCACACTGCGACAAAGCGTATGAGCGACCGGACCACCTGGCCCGGCATCTGGATTCACGTGAGTAACAGGCCTCATGTTCTGCCAGAACACGAGCAAGGACACACATACATGAACCCAGCAGAGGCAATTCTAATGTTGTAGACCGCAACGAACGTGTGTATCAATGTCCCATCTGTCAGCGTGGTTTTAATCGTCGGTACGATTGGTTCCTTCCCACCTGTCGTGGTGGAGATGCTGCGCTCATTAGGTGGTCAAAACGCTGACCTCGTAATCGGACAGAGATGTACTGCAGCGGCATCAAGCCGTGCATGAAAAAGAGGACACCGACGGCAAGACGTCCTCCAGAAGAACCAAGGAGCGTGCGATCGAAGCGTGCGAAGCATGTGCGACCGCAAAATTAAGTTGTGGTAATGAAAGGCCCTGCAAGGTACGCCATCAGCCGCATTTTGGGCAGAGGACGCGTATGCTGAAAATGAACCAAAAGCGATGCGAATCCAAAGGCATCTCATGCGCTCCGCGATCCAAAGGAGGACGTCGGTCCAGCACGCGCTTGTCATTCTCTGTCTCAGTCCCCTCACACTCGCCAAGACCCGGGAATCAAGCGCTCGATCAGTCGACATACTCAGGGACACCTGACTCGGGCCCTTCTGAATATAGCGGGCCTCCCTTGCCCGGGTCCTATCCAGGAAACATCCCTGGGCTTTTCCATGCAAGTCTAACTCCTGTCCACGGGGAGGGGACGCTAGACAACGTTATCCCGCCGAAGAGCGCGCCGGTCTACTCGCCTCTCAACGGATTCCCTGCCTTTTTTGAGCAGGTGATGTTGCCAGGTGTTGAGACGAATGACCCAATGCAAGGCACACAACACCCACGTGTGTTTGATTTCATGCAAGATACTGAATTTGACATGACGGACAGCGATGTGTTTGGAATTGATTTTATCCCGGAGCTGGATAAGATACTCGACGTCACGCTCGCCCCATCTGGCTACGAAACTCCTCAGCAGCCGCCACCCGATGATGAGAAATCTGCCAGTCAGCGAGCTGCTGCGTTTGGACGTTCCGTATGGTAAGAAACCTTTTGACAAAAAGGCAGATGCATCTCTCGAGCCCCACCAGGTCTGACACGAGTGTACAGGCTTTGGGTTCCAGAGAAGAACCAACATGCTTTTAGCGACGAGCAACGTCTTCCATTGCGCGATGGTGACAGCATCTCATCCTCCAATCAAAATCACATCGATACTATGAAGATTCCTGGACATCTTTCATATCAAGCTCGTGACGACATTCTCAAATTAGTTTTACGGACAGGCGGCTCACGACTGTCAGTCGCAACATTTCCGTCCGCCGACTACCTAGACACACTGATCAAAATTGGCATCGGCAAGCGGATGGAAACAGACGCGTGGATTCACCCGTATACCTTCTTCGATGCCGGCTATCAGCAGCTCCGGCCCGAACTTCTCACAGCCCTAGTTGCGGCGGGCTGCGTTTGCTGTGGTATGCCATCGATTAACAAAACTGGCATCGTGCTTCAAGAAATCACGCGAGTGAGCCTCGCACAATTGGTGAGTCGTCACCTCGGGCGACCTGCTTTCTTCCACGCGGCACCCTTGGACTGATAAGGTGGTATGCGCAGGTCGAAGAAGACAATAGTATGCTTCGGGATTTGCAATACTTGCAGGCCTCTATGATGTGGCTGGATATTGGTGTGTTCTGTGGATATACTCGGAAGATGCAGATTGCAGAGAGCTATCTACAGCCGCTCGTCACGGTGAGTCAAGGATCGCAAGTACTACACGCCTTCCACTAACGAGGACTTCAGGCGCTACGTAGAGGAGCGGCTTTTGACCAGTCAACATACACTGTCATTACTCCGTACACGTTTGGAAACAACGAGGAGTCTCTTCAACGAGCATGGCATGCTTGGGTGCGCCAGGAATCTCTCCGGAGGTGAGTAGACCCGAAATAGCCGTGTAATCATTGGCGAGGGCCATTCAGCTAATTGTCGCATTAGACTTGTCTACCACCTATTTGCTCATGACGTCATTGTCGCTGCTGCCTTGAATCGACCTGCGCTCATCTCTTATACGGAGTTGACATTAAACTTTCCATCTGCGAGGGATTTGTGGCTCGCTGCCGATGCTCAGGCCTGGAGGGAAGCTTGGATGACCAAATACCGAGTGGCTACGTGCTCTGAGACCAGTCTACGGGACTTGTTGGCCGACCCGTCCCTTCTTGTGCAACTGCCAGACGATCTCGATCTGGAAATTGCGACAAATGCTCTCCTTCAAGCTTTGGCGTTACAAGTCTGGGAATTTCGCCAGCAAATGCTTGTTTCCCAAGCTTCGCGATCGAGCCATCGCGCCACCACTCGCTTATGGCTTCAAAGTCGGCAAGATGACCTGTACGTCATATCCTATTGACGGTCCCTGGCCATACTGCGTTGAGCTGGTTGCTGACAAGAGGCAGATACATGACACTTCAAGCTGTGCAGCAAGACTCGCGCAATCCTCTCCCTGTGACAACTTTGTTCAATGAATTCGTCATGATGTCCCTGCATATTGATATGGACGCAATACAAAGGTTCGTCGGAAAGATGGGCGAGCTCGATGCTCGACGGGCCTATCCTGGACTGAGGGACTGGAGCCGAACCAGAGAGGCCCGCACTGCGATTTGGCATGCCGGTCAAGTAATCCGAGCGGCCCGAAATGTGGCCATTTTCCAGTTGCGAGGATTTGATTCTCTTTCACTCTACCACGCCACACTGGTCCTCTGGGTTTACAGCCTGCTCCAATGTGGCGAGAACAAGCGAGACGAAATGATTGCACCTATGCGAGATGCCGGATCTGGGGCTCAGGTCTCTCTCGATGGAATGGAAACCCCCGTCAGCAAATCGTTCCTGAATCACGGCATCGGTCGGCCTGGGCTAATGATGCTCCAATCTCAAGGCCCAGAGTCCGAGGACATTTCTATTTTCTGCGAATTGAATAAACCCCGTGCTGTCATGGCCGTCGCTCGGCAGGTCTTCAAAGGCAACTGTCCCCGGTCCTCCCCAGATGATATGTTGCCCCCTATGATTCACAACCTATGCGCCTTAATTGAAGATCTGGGATCCCTTGTCTAGTGAAGTTCAGAGGTAGGATCATGCGGATATCGGCTAAAGCGGCAAATGATATACGATAACAGGGATTCGCATGCGAGTCTCCGGACGGCACACGACGCCACGAAGTGATTTGACTTGTATGTATTGAGATCCAATGAAGGAGCGACGAAGCGCGAAAAGACCTTACCCACCTTTCGGGTAAACCGCCCCCCCCCCACCAGACACGAGCTCAGCATTGCCGAAGGGAGGAGCCAGTCAGAAACAGCGCACGTGAACCATTCGGTATGTGGGGGTTCCCCCACCCCCGCGGGGAACCAGAATTGCCCCGAATGTCTCCTCTCCCCACAAAAACTTGCCAGTCCCAACCAATTCCATCACTGCGAGGCCGTCTTGATGGATACTATTGTCGTCCATTACGGGGTCCGTTGGTCTTTTCTACCCGGCCGGCCCTGTCATTTTTGGCGTCTCGCTCGCGTATCTTGACTGAGCTAGACCCCTCTCCACAGCTTGGTCTAGTGGAGGTCCCGAGGGACTGAGTTTCATACTCCTGCTGAACATGGGGAACTGTCGTTCAAGCGATCAGCTCTTTAGAAGAAGCCTTCTATCCCCCTGTGGTTGATTTCACTCTTGCCCTGTAGCCGCTGCACATCCCCGACAAGCATTGTCTGGTCCTTGACGCTCACAGCAATGACTTCCGTCATGGATCAGAAAGCGAAGATTGAGTTTGTGGAAGACCTGGAGACTCAAAATGACCAGGCCGGAAATATCCTCATCGATGCAGCAGGCCAAATTCAGCGGTTGCCCGTTCCCAGTGCTGATCCCAATGATCCGCTCAACTTCACTGTGTGGGAGAAATCTGGTGTGATTGTCAGCTGCTGCTGGTTCTCCATCATGTCTCTTTCGGTGGTGGGAGGATTGGGTGCGATCTTGGGGGTCTTCTTCGGACTTTATGGTCCCCAGGGTATCAGCTCTACTCACATCGTCTGGCTGGGCACGTTTCCCTCATTATTCGTTGGTATTGGTGAGTTTCTTCCCAGTGCCCAGGTTCTTTGATGCGGAATGGCTAAGACGGCCAGGGAATTATCTTATTCTTCCTCTGGGTCTGGTCTATGGTCGTCGACCAACGGCCTTGGTATCTATCACAGTCCTTTTCATTGCCACCATTGGCTGTGCTGTATCTCAAACTTGGTTGCAACATTTGAGCTTGCGGTGTGTTCAAGGCCTCGCGACTGGTGCAACTGAGTCGGTAAGATTCCTTTTCCGGTACATCGGCAGTATAAGCCCAATCTGATCTGATATCTGTTCAGCTCCTTCCACTTATGCTCTCCGAAGTCACTTTTGTCCACCAGCGTGGCCTCGTATTTGGAGTCTATTGGGCAACCCAGAATGTCATCACTAGCGTCCTCAACCTAGCGTCCTCTTATGAAGCCGCTGCTCTCGGCTGGCGTTGGTTCTACTGGGTCTATGTCATTGCTATTGGTGTCGGTCTCATCATTGTCATCTTCAGCTGTTTTGAGACTCGGTATCATCGACGCGCTCAAATGATCAACGGTCAAGTGGTCGTGACAGATCATTTTGGTGTGACACAGGTCTTGACCGGTGAGCAAGCTCAGGCGTACCTAGTTGCGTCCGAGGCCGACGATCAGGACATCCCCGATGAAGCGCGACCAAAGAAATCGTATCTCGAAATGATTGCACCCTGGCAGAAGCCTGCGAAGAAACCCCTCAAGGTCATTGTCGCTTCCTGGTTCCACATGTTCGAAGCATTCGGTTCTCCGGGTATCCTGTATGCGACCTTGCTTTCGTCTGTGGTGCTGGGCTGCAGTGTAGGCATGTCTTTGACCTATGACACTGTCCTGCAGGAAGTGTACGGCTGGCCTGCCAAGAATGTTGGTTTGATCAATTTGGGTGGCATCTTTGGTGGTTTTGGAGCCATGCTGTATGCGGGTTTGTTTGGTGACTGGCTAATTGTGCGCCTAGCCAAGCGAGCCAACGGTGTCCACACGCCTGAGCATCGCCTGCTACTTCTCATCTTCCCCGGGATTCTGACAGTCGTCTCGCTACTTCTATATGGATTCACTGCCAATGGCGGTGCGACCTGGGGTGGGCCGTACATGGGATGGACACTGTTGCAGATTGCCTTTGTGTCTGTGTTGATCTTATCCACATCCTTTGCTGCTGAGGCTTGGGAGAAAAACCCTGGTCCTGCTCTTGTGGCTGTTGTGGGCACCAAGAACATTATCGCCTTCGGAATCAGCTACGGCTTGAACCCACTGGTCTCCAAGTACAGCTACCCGGTTGCAATGGGCATCTTTGCTGGTCTGTCCGCAGGCTTCTTCCTTTTGGGCATTCCTGTCTACTTCTTCAACCCCACGGTAAGTTTACATTTTTTGATCGAGATACCTGTAAGGAAACTTGCGTGCTAACTGGCTTTCAATAGTGGCGTCGCTGGATGCAGAGACGCGAAGCGAAAAACTAGAAGTTTTGCCCAAGGGGTTTATTCTCAATCCTATCGTTGACATGTGTACAATAGTCTCTGGAGTGTGTCTAATGATTGTATCTACTACCTTCTTATCTCTGCGATCATGTGGCAGGCAAGTTTGACTGTAGATATACATAATCAACCTCTAGGACGCATCACTATTTGTTCCTCTATTGAAGTTTCTTAGCCTAAGTGCAGGTGAAGAATCTTGTTTCTTCTTTCTTGACTCCACACAAGAAGCAGGATCTACAGTCTTCGCACCTAAAACTTGCAGCTCGATTGTTTTTGCAGTCGAACAAGCCCAGCTCAAAACCCATGACAGATGTGTGGAACTTTGAAAGTCTATTTTAGGGTAGACTGAAATCGATTTTCTTTCTCGATCAGGACATAGCGATCGCACGGTCAATCCAGAACCCAACAGATCCCCAGTCCAATGAGAAAAAAGAAGGAACAGATATATTAGGTGTGTACGACATGTTCAATATAAGTGCTGAAATCGGGGACTTAGACTGGAATTGAGCTTGAAAAGTAAAAGGTCTATTCACTTTCTGCCCTGGTACTCGGCCACGATTCGGAAGTTCCTCTGTGATTTTGCTACCTGCAGTCCAACAAAGTGGAAAGTCCGACAGCAACTGGAACAACAGCCCAGGCGCTCACTTCGGTCTCATTCCAGTACTATTCCAATTCAGGCCCAACGCAATAAGTGTTTCCAGCCTTCGGACTGCTTGAACAGGCATCAGAGCTCAATAAAGGGTCCAGCACGACAAGAACCGCATAAGTAACACTAGACTTCCCACGATTACTCATATAAGTATCATTGATCTTTGTCTCGTACCAGTTATCACAATTTCTTCCTGCTGCCAGTGTGGCCTTAGGTGGTAGCACGGCTCTGCTGTAGACCTGTCTGTCCGACTTGGAAGGACCCAGGGTACCACCAGTACCGGTATGGTATTAGTTGAGCCCTCTCACCCTTGATCAGTCTTATCATATTGATCCCTTTCTCCCTCTCCTTGGCTATTATTACAATCTGCAGTCCACCTTCAATAAAAGCTCACGGGATGATTTTCGAATGCCTCGCTTTCCACCACGCTCAGGTGTAACTTTACAGAGGTAGAGTAGAAATTACTCACCTACATGGCCGCCTCGGTGGTCCCTTCGCCCCCTAGAAAATAGATTCTGCTAAGTTCTCAAGAACTACGTAGCAACTTCAGGATAAGTGATGAGAATCAAGTTCGTGAAGCATGAGCGAAATATTGACGGACAACTTCCGAAGATCACGCACAACTCAACGAAGCATCCGTCGCGACTGTACGCTCTCATTTCTAATCTTGAGTGGAAACTCTACGTAGAAACAAGCGCGGCCTGTGGGCCAAATGGCGGATATGCATGATCAACGACGAGAATTCTTTACAGACGCTTGAAGGCATCTTAGCTGAAGATGTTGAGAATGAAAAGCTGGGGGATTGCGATATGGAGGGTCGATATGTCAAAGTTGTTGAAGCATTCTCTGATGTCGATGGGTGTGACCCTTTTTCGGGTTGGTTGAAATGCTGGACGTATTCACTGTGGGGTCTTTGGTCACAGATGGAAGATGAGGGGGGGAGGGGGGGGAATCCAGGATCTATTCGAATTGTTCGGAGAGGATTCTGGAAGGGGTGTACAGTGGATCATAGTGAGTCAGTCAATACTTTTGCTTGCCGAGCGCAGAAGTATTTTTGCATATATTGAGCATCGGTGGCTCTGTGTCTATGATTCTTGTGGTGGCCGGTCCCCGTAAGGCAATCAGCCCTATATTGTACCAACGTGATGAAATTGCACAATGCATCATGAAAACTATTCGCCAGTGCAGAAACCCTCTAGTATTGATACTGTCCTCAAAGACTACATACTGTAAAGTCCACCTTCCAACGATCGACGAGGGACCTGAAGGCTCCATCCCTCTTTGAAAATCAAAGTGCATACCGTTTGTGGACCCAATTGTCATGGTCAAGAAGAAGGTTTCAGCACAATTGCTTCATTCACTCATGCAAATGCAAATGCACAATCAAATAATACGTCAAATTCATTTCCACCGGTTTTGACCAAGTCCGATGCCCCCTGAAAAGGCTGAGTTATTCTCGGGAACGAGCACTTTCATTAGGCTACCAGGCTCTGTGTCGTGTAAATCGTTGAAAGTAAGCTTAGCGGATCTCTGCCTCCCACATTCCCGTCGTTTTCAATGGCAATAGAAGCGATATAAAATATGTGATGTCTGAATCCTCGCAAGAAGTATAAGATTTTTCCCTTCAAATGCTCTTGTATGAATGATGCAAATTTCGTGACTACTGAACCAGCCAAGCCAATAGGTATCTGATTTCACTCAAAAATGGAACAAATGCCGACATGACTCGGTTCTTCGCGAGCGGTCTTTTTTTTTTTTTTTTTTTTTTTTTTTTTTTTCGGGAGTTGGGGCTTGGGGGGACAGGGG
>JAMAHA010000041.1:0-46151 GCA_023626555.1 Penicillium sp. PF2412A | reverse complement strand
TGTTTTCACACCAAAATGGAAAAAAACCCGACATGAATCGGTTCTTCGCGTCGGGGTTTTTTTTTTTTTTTTTTTTTTTTTTTTTTTGACCGTCATGGCTCCTTGGCCGTCACTGCGGTCTGGACCGTAACGTGTCTTTTGTGCAGCTTATATCCCCTTCATGAAAATGACAGCCTCCATGATGGTTTGCGAAGCGAGGTTAAAACAATTTCTCAGTACCAAGTTCTAATCGGATGCCAAAGTACAGTGTCCTGCCCACCTACATCGTCTGTGCGTCAAAATCCCTTCGGCATTTCACCCACCAGACCCAATAGAACGGATCATACTCCGGTTTGGGTCCTGGTCCAAGCCCAGACAGGGTCATCGCCACGTGGATGGATTGTCATGTAGTTCCTCAATCGGCTTTTCTCAGCTGCATAGCCTTCCGCACACGATGAAAAGTGGATCAATCGCATGACCAAGCTCGGTGTGGAGTTGCTCGTTACTCGCGTCTGTCAGCGGATGCGCTCTACCTAATGTGGTCTCTGCTCGGACGTCAGCGTGGAAAATGCACACACGCAGCTCCATCGTTGAGATTGAATTTTCTAGAATCAGACGATTTTGGGCGTCTCCGCAATGATATTTGGAGGATCTATTGATACCAGGGGTGTTGTCTGTCGAGAGTGATCGTATGTAGTCCTATTCTGCAGCGTGGTCTGTGCGAACCAGGCGCCGGCGGGCAAATCGATAACATGACGATGGACCTTTCTTGAACAATCTGATTTCTATTTTCTTGGGCTATGTATCTCCTCCAAAAATCCAGCATTCTTCGACCATGACCTTCCGAATCTACCCATGGCCCCGTGGAATGTGTCAAAATTGGGCAAGTCTCAAATTTGGGCTGTACTGTGTGGCCCCGCTGTTGTTGATTGTATTGTGCGGTATGGTTTTGATATTCACGATACCATACCTGACAATAACCGAGCGGTCTGGACTCGAAGTCAATCGTCTCCTGGAGCCGTCGATGCTGGCCCCACCGTGCAGCCGAGGTTCAGCCGAATCACTTCAGCCCTACGTGATATGGAGTGCTGCATGGAACCGGGGCTGCAGTGGTGATGCAGACCCATAATTAACATTCGAAGCTCAATTTTGAACCAGGACAGTGTTTTGTTTGGGTTTACAGCCAAAAAAATGTACCAGACTTTTGGAAGCCCTATTCGAGAGGCTCCGCCATTTCCATTTGTGTCAAACTCAATTGCCGGGTTCAGGCCCTTGCTGCATCACACAGATGCGAGGCTATGGATCAAGGCTGTTGTGCCTAGGTGTTTGCTGTTCATAAATATAAGCTAGATCGGTCGCATTGCAGAATCTATCTGATGCTTGAGAAAGCTCGGTCCCTGCCTGAGCACAACCTTCCGTTATAAACAATTCATAGCCAGCTTCCTTATTGGAAACAACAGTACTAGCACATTGATATAGCGAAAATCACGCGGCGACTCACATACGTTCACCTTCCCCTCTGGCTTCGTTGGCGATTGTCGTAAACCCGGGGTGGACTACCTATTTCTATCTGAAAGCACGGACCCAGCCACCCCTAAAAAAATAGATCAACGAAGATCAGTCGTTGGAGATAGAACACATGGCATCAAAGACTCAGACTATAAGCCTCGTGAGAGGGAGGACAGATTGAGATTCTGAGCAGAGCTTCCAATGAACTGGTGGAGGTGCGTGCAGTCCATGGACCGCGTGGCCCTCGTTTATAGGCTGCGATGTGCGAATCTACCCTGACCCGATCTTCAAGGCACAATGATCATGAACACACAAGTATACACACGAAGGATCTCCATATTGTATAGTGTATTTCAGATAGGTAGCTATTAACTTGCAGCAGAAACAAGGTCTGTGTTTGATCGGTGCCCGTCATGCAAGCTATCCAAACTTCGATGACTGTCTGTCGTTTTCGATATATAGAAAGACTCTGAAACGAACACCCCAAAACGTAACTCACATCAAGATACTGTGGATTAAATTCCACGGAGTTTCTAGTTCCTTTCGCAATCCATTTCTGAATGAGAGACAACATATGCACGCGCAGGATACTTGAACGACTCAACAGAGGACCTTTGTTCATTCTACTGTATGATCGATTGTTTTGTAATTACATGAAATACCACTCCGTACCTTGAGAAAACCTGCAAGGTGGGGCCCGGTTCTGCACACCCCAAACAAAGGGTCAATCTAAATGGCCCCAACTAAACTGTAATCCGTTGAATTCGATTAATGACCCATTCGCGCCAAGACCTCGAGCTCAATATTTAGTATTTGTAGCGTGCCGCAGGTGCAACGAGAAAAATGCCAAGTCCAGGTCGAGCTCTGAGCTGGTGCCACATTCCGAATCCACTGCAGGTTCAGAATCGTTAGCAGCTAGGTGCAGAACACATTCAGCGTTCAGCTTGATCAAGCATGATTCGCCTCAGATCCACTTCAAATCTTTGCTTTCAGTCCTTGATAAATGGGCCCTCGCCCTTCTGTTGATTGATTGGAGCAAGAGTCAAGTCGCAAGTCTCCGGTTGGCACCTCACAATAATTAGCAGACCCGGAAGCATTGGCATTCGAGTTGAAATGTTCAGCCAAATTCCCAGAATGGAAAAAATTTACCATGCCGGATATCCACCGGCCACATGAATAGCACTTTCCAGCCGTAATGCACAGAGAGGCTGGAATTTAGGTCTCGTTGGTCGGTTCTTTCCAGACATTCCAAAGAATCTTACCCCTCCACAGTCGCGTGAGCTTGTGGGTGCCTTGAGTCTAGATGTATCCGATTAGGCTCATTTTAGCTGCATATCGAATTTAAGCTCTACTCCGTCTCGCACTTGCGCAAAAAGTCAGCACGTTTGTCGTTTTACTCACAGTCCAGCAACATCTTGGACACGGTCAACCCCGATCAGAACCAGAAAGCCCTCAAGAGGTAGACTTTTCGCAACTCTTTTCTGGCCTCGTGGCAATGCGGTTCTAATGGAAATGTAAAAACCGTACCCACCTCCAAGCGACCAAATTTCTGTCAACTTCTGCTGGACAACGACAAAGCGTCAATAGCGAAATCTCGAACCACGGAATCAGGTTCACCAGCTAATTCTATGCGAACATAGAGGGGGTCCGACTGATTATTGCTCATTGAGACGGATCGAGCGGACCACCCGTCTTGGCCGGCAGTGGGCGTGTGGAGCAAGTGGAAAGTGATTCAAGAAGTGGTCATCTAAACCGAGGCCCTCTTCGCAGTTTCGGTGGCGGGCTTTTTTTTTGGTTGAGATTTGGTCCCATTTGCCCCCAGACACAAAATGCTCGCCTGGGGACCTACTTCTGATCGTCAGCAGATGTATCGGTCGCTGTGCCGCTCACGAAGATGAGCACTCCAGTGTTCCTCTGCTGAAGCCGTTCATTCCTTTCTCTGCCATTCCACCTTGGCGCCTCATGCCCTGATTGATTCTGTCCACTACGACCAATTCCTCTCACTTCTCATCGAATTCGAACTTTGCCAAGGTCCATTGACCCAAAAATCGCCTTTTTTTTTTTACGTCGCATCTCATTCCTGTCAACGCACTACGCTCTCTTCGACGGCTTCAACCAGGGCGACGGAAACCAGGTGTGACAACCTGTAGACACGTCGCCATGAAACTCCCTCCTCCAGCCATCATGGCTAGTTGGCCAAAACCAAACTACATCAATCCCGAGAGTCGTGGGCATGGAGTCGCTTATGTGAATGCCATTTTCACCGCACTTGCTTTTGCAGTAGTCATGCTCCGCATGTACACTCGTGCCTGGATCACCTACAGCGTTGGTACAGACGACTGGCTCATCTTTGCGGCTTTGATCTTCACAATCGGCATGGTCGCCGTGACGACACTGGCAACGGAAAACTGGGGATGGAATCGCCATGTCTGGGATGTGCCTCCA
The DNA here is from genome assembly GCA_023626555.1 of Penicillium sp. PF2412A. Lineage (NCBI taxonomy): Eukaryota > Fungi > Ascomycota > Eurotiomycetes > Eurotiales > Aspergillaceae > Penicillium > Penicillium sp. PF2412A. The sequence continues at coordinate 42,218 of JAMAHA010000041.1, read as the reverse complement.
CCGTGGTTGTCCACTGTGCAAAAGCTCAACATCGCCTTTCAGATCCTCTACTCTCAAGCAACGAGTCTTACGAAAATCTCCATTCTGTGGTTCTGTCGACGTCTCCTCGGCGCAGGGAAGAAGGGAGGAATGCAGTGGTACAATTGGACTTTTCTTCTGGCCATGTTTGTCGCGGGAATGGCGAATGTGCTCTTTACCATCACGAGCATCTTTCAATGCGCGTAAGTCATGACTTTGATTCAGTGAACAGGCTACACCTGATCTCACCTGTTTTTGTTCTTGTTCTGCCCTTCTTTATCACCGCAAAAATGCTGATGTGGAACCACAGACCGATCAAGGCGTATTGGACGGTGGACCCGAAATTCAAACATCACTGTTTGAATGAAGGCAACGTTCTTTTTGCCGCTAGTGTCATCAACCTCTTCACCGATTTCATGACTACAGCGGTGCCGATGCCCCTGATTTGGCGACTCAAGCTGCCCATCCGCCAACGCCTTGCTGTCATGTCTATCTTCGGTCTCGGTGTGTTGGTCACTGTCGCGGGTTCCGTTCGAACGGCTTTCGTATGGCAGAGTATGGTCGTAGGCTATGATAGAACGTGGCTCAGTTGGCCCATTCTGATCACCGCGTCGGCCGAGATCAACATTGGCCTGGTACGTCGATGAAACCCCATTCACTACCCATCCCAAAAGATGTATTCTAACCATAGAATGACTGCCAGATCTGTGCCTGTGCGCCTGCTCTCCGTCCACTTGTCATTCACTGGTTCCCTCAGCTTGACAGCAGTCACGGCAATTCAAGCTATGGCGCTAATCAGCCCAGCGGGTCTTCCAAACCATGGCTATCTACTGCGCGCTCTCAGAAAAGTCATCCTATGCCGGACGTGGACGAGTTGCCAAGTGCCAATGTCGGTTACGAGGATGACCGGGATGGGATCATGCGAACGGTTGAGCTGGAGGCCTGGTCAGAGTCCCGACCCAAGCACGGCCAGTTGATGGGCCATTCCTATGAGATTCACCCTACCGACCGGTCTCAATCTCCCTCTAGTCTTGAAATGAAGGAGGAGATTACCGTCTTCTCCTCTGCGAGCAGCGACAAATCGTCTCGTGCCTTGGCCCGGGAAGAGGCCCACCGTGTACACGGATGGTCATAGCCCCCGTTGGGCTCCCGACAACCTTCCAACCACATCTTTTTCTTTTCCTGGTTTATCTCTACATACCATCACTCCTTCGGCCTGAATATAATGATTTACGCCTGAGTCTCGGCTCAATTTCCTATTCTTCTGGCACACGTGCCCGCGGCGAGCGGACGTTTCGCGTGTGAAATCTTCAAACTATGCGCAAAAACCATACACTCTCATGTAATCTCAGTTCTTTATATTGTTGTCTGAATTTATGTGCCTTTCTAAATTCGTCAGCCCCCAAACGCCATTGTGATCATTCCTTTTTCTCATCTCTCACTTTCACACACCGTCCAAAACTATATACGTGGAAAGTCCTTGTTTGGGGAGGCTCCTCTACTCCAATTCGATCGTGCCAGGGGGCTTGGAGGTACTAGAGATGATATGTCAGCGCTTTTTCACGCTCAGAGAAACCTTCACTTAAAACTCACAGGTCATAAACAACACGAGCCACACCCTCAACCTGGTTACAGATGGCGCGCGACACTTTCTGTAGGGAGGAATTTCAGTCAGCAAATGTGAAAGAACTCGGATACCATGTTGCCTGAATCGCGCCGGGTTCCACGGCAGATTGCCAGGCGTCCATGTTATGAACGCGGGTTGCCAAAACTTACCGCGAGGAAGGCGTTATCGAAGTTGAAGACCTCGGCGCTCATAAAGTCCTTGGTCTGAACAGCGCGGAGAATAATGATGTAGCCCCAAACGCGCTGGTCACCAAAGACACCAACACTGCGGTTAGTGTCCAAACCAGCAAAAGCTTGAGAGATCTGAAGTGATAGCGATATTAGTGTTGACCCTGATCTGTGAGACGTGTCCTAACTTACTTGGTCATAGAGGCCAGCCTCCTTGATCATGGTGATGAAGATGTTGTCGGCCTGGCGAGCGATCTCAACTCGCTCCTTGGTGACGTCACCGAGGATGCGGATGGCAATGCCAGGACCGGGGAAGGGGTGGCGGTTCACAAGAGACTCGTGAATGCCGAGCTGTCGACCAATGGCCTGTGTTTGGTCAGTATACGCGTAAAAGCCGGCGTGAATGATTCCTGGTAATTCTTACCCGGACTTCATCCTTGAACAAGAGTCTCAGCGGCTCAATCAGCTGTGGTTGGAAAATTGTCAGCGATTTGGGCCTCCCCATCTAAATATGAAACTGTTGAACTTACACGTAGACCTTGCTATTAAATGGGCAAGTAAGAAATTAGTAACAGTGATGAGGGTAAATAATCATCAAGCAATTCTTCTTTGGTTGACTTACGCCGTTCATCATGCGCTGTAAGCTAGTTAGCGAACTTGCTCGACAATACTGCTGCATGCCACTGTGGTGCTTACCTCTGGCAGACCGCCGACATTGTGATGAGCTAAACGTAGTGTCAGTCAGAATACGATCCTCGCTTGGACTTGTCGCAATCGTTGCTCGTAGATGCAGGGCGGCTCTCTTACTCTTGATCGTGGCTGAAGGACCACGGAAGCTGAGGGACTCAATGCTAGAGTGGTGTAAGAATGCTTGAACCGGGAAATGGAGGGTATCGCTGGCTTACACATCGGGGTACAGGGTACCCTGTAGGAACCACTCAACCTTTCCGGAGTTAGGAGTGTTCTCGGCTTCTTTCTCAATCTGGCATCTCTTGTTAGTCAAGGAGAGACACAGGGGAGAGCGTGAGCCGTACCCGAATAGCCTCTTGTTCGAAAAGGTCAATGACTTGGGAGAAATTAGTATCACCACAGGCGTCTTCTGGAAATGGGGGTTGAAAACTTACAGGTAGATCCAATGATCTTACGCTTCTTCTCCGGGTCAGTGACACCGGCGAGGCGGCCCAAGAAAAGCTCAGCCGCATCGACAACAGTCAAGTCGATACCCAAGTGCTCTCCAAGAGTCTCCTTGACTTGCTCACACTCGTTAAGGCGCATGCATCCGTTGTCGACAAGAATCGCCTTGAAGCGGTTTCCAATGGCCTCCTTCATGAGAGCTGCACCAACAGTGCTGTCGACACCACCACTCACAGCGCCCAGCACAAGAGCCTTGTCACCGACGAGCTCCCGGATGCGAGTAATTTCCAACTGAACAAAGTCGCCCATCTTCCAGCTTGGTTGAGCTCCGCAAATTTCAACACTGAAGTTGCGGAGGATATCGGTGCCACAGGGTGTCTAATTAGGATTGTCAGCGTACGCGGGCCGACAATTTGGGATGGAACTATTAACGGACGTGTTCGAGCTCGGGGTGGAATTGGACACCTAGTAAGCTTGGTATTAGACTTTTCTTTTTCTTTCGCAGAATCAAGCGTGAACATGCGAGGATGGCATACCAAAGATGGGCTTCTCTTCGTGAGCAATACCGGCGAACTCGGAGTTTTTGGTAGCACCAATGACCACAAATCCCTGGTGAAACTTGTCAATGCCAATCAGATCGTTTCGACGATCGGTGTACTCACGGTAGGCAAAGTAACAAGCTTGTCAAAGTGAGACATGAAGACCGGAACCTCCTCTCCCAGACCAGCAAAAAGGCGGTCGACGTGGCTGTTGACCTTGGTGATTTTGACGTCGGCATGACCGTACTCTGAAAATCGTGAAACGTTACTTCATGTCGCATGCGATGGTTTTCGACAAGGACATACCTCGCGCCTTTCCACGTGCAACATTCTTCGAGTCAATTCGCCAAGCAATTTCCTGGCAGCCGTAGCAAATACCCCTAACAGTTGTTAGCAAACCCAGGTTCAAATGCTCCAGAAAGAGACGCGAATTCAACTTACAGGATGGGAACGTTCAGGTCGAAAACCGCAGGATCCACATCTACAATTGTGAGTTGGAGCGAGAGATTGGCAACAAGGTGGTAGACATACGGGGTGAGCCCTCATCATAGACGGAGGAAGGGCCTAAGAACACGATTAGAAATCAGCACAGGAGTGGAATTATTGGTGACATCCATACCTCCAGAGAAGACAATTCCCTTCGGCTTCCATGTCAACTCGGCAATCTTGGTCGTGCAGGGAAGCAGCTCGGCGAAAACACCCAGAGATCGAAGCCGGCGCAGAATCAAATGACTTGTTTGGGACTTGAAGCGGGTGAGTCAGAAAGGGCATCGCTCCGGTGGAATGACTCGATGGAGGACAAATCGCAATTGGTGATATTGGGGTCATGCAATAATTGGTAGGCAGCTATCATGGGTAACATACGCCAAAGTCGAGCACGAGAATCGTCTAGGAGTCTGATTGTTAGCGGATGGATATTTTCCGTGCTGATGAGATTCCTCATGTTGCACCGACGAGCCCCACCGAGGGGTTGAAAAGTCGCAAGATGCGGGGGATCAGTGCACGTATCGAGGGGGAATCAGGCGGTCTTCACACTCGCAGGGGTGACATACGTCGAAGTTGTTATGAGGCAGTTCAGAATCGGGATTGGCAACCATTTTGACGAGGGGTGCAGCGGCAGATCTGTCGGATTGACGGTGTCCGCAGAAGCAAAGATTGCCCCGGACTTCTGGAGAGAAGAAAAAAAAATATAAAACCGGCAGAATGGCAGTGTCCGTCATCGGCCGCTTCCGTAGCGGGAGACCGCTTCCTTGATGTGACTCATGGGGAAGAGTGACGCCGTCCGTACCGTTGGACTATCAAGCCTCAGGCACAAGCTGAGTGGAACCTCCACATGACCTGGAGATCTTTCTCAGAAGAAGCGTCGGCGTCTGAACCAAGCATCAGAACACGCGAGAAGATCGCAGCGCGTAAATTCTCTGCTAGATTTCAAACATATCAAAGACCCTGCCGGTATTTACGGGTCAGTGATGAATAAAACGGGTGGCATTATGACATGCAAAATAGCCATATTGCTGGGCTTGTTTGGCGGCACCGGTGCACTGAAATATGTTAGGTACAAGCTATGTAACTGTTACCTAAAGCCGTCACAGCACCGACCGGTTGAATCGAGATCTACCTACTAAGTCTTCGTATATTTAGAGTTTTAGCTGGACTATGGAGGGCACTGTCGTGGTGTGACGCAACGTCGAGGCTCTTGACTGAGCTGAACTAAGCGTCTGTCTTTTCTCCATTTTCGATGGAATTTGACAAAATTCACCTAAAGAACTTGTCTAGAAACAGCGGTGGACTTGGTAGCTGAACTGATAATGTTACCTGGCGATCTTGAACTCGATTATTCAAGCCCGAATCCTCAAGGGAGCCACCGTAGGTTTATCTGGCTCAGCATTTTCATCAAAGTGCAAAGTAGACTCTGTAACCTAGCGAGGGCCAACTCCCGTTCTCGTATAGTACCTAACTCCCACTTCCTGAAACGGACGTGGACAGGTATTGAAATCAGTATTATACAGATGGACACAGCGATCAGTACCTAGGTCTCTTGCAATTTAGGCACGTGAAAGCACTCACGTGGTATCAGACCCGAAATTTGAATTTGAACTTGAGTGTCCAAGTGGAATACGACTACAGTATCCTTCATCCCGGTAGAAAGAAAATGGCGTCTTTGGAACACAAGTGGACAGTTTCGTGCCAAAAAAGACCATTAAATATTTGGGAATCTTCATCATCTTCTTCTTCTTCTTCTTCTTCTTCTTCTTCTTCTTCTTCTTCTTCTTCTTCTTCTTCTTCTTCTTCTTCTTCTTCGGCTTCGGGGATATAAAGCTTCCAAATACCCTCGTACGGCTGCCAAAGCGGGTGGCCACAGTTCTATATCTCTCACCGACAGCTTCCATGGAGCCGCCATCACACCTCCAACTGGTTTCTGAAGTCCATCGCCTTCCGTTGGACCAGTGCCCAATGGAAATCCTCGCTTCCCACCAAATAAACTTACCTTAGGTGGGCAGAATGATCTTTTCTACCGTCCTTATGACGTGCGGTGAGCCCCAGCTACGCTGGAAGTTTGTATATTACTTGACAGCTGCCCCATTGTGTGTTATGCCTCAAGTCACCAAAACCAGCCGTAGATACATAGTCAGACACGAGGGCTCCACATTACCTGTCAACTGCAGCTTGCATGGGGCTTAGCTCTTCTGCCGTGTCCGAGCTTGGACCACGATCCTTGTAAGGCTTACTGCTCAAATACGGCCCAATGGCAATGTGGAAGCAACGTATCAGAATCGGCCCGAAACACGAGTCTCGCTAAGTTCCCACCGCATTTGGTACAGCGCGAGCGCCATCACGACGTGTTGGCTCGTATCAGTCTTGGCGGTGGAGGAATTCATTGGAGCTTGGAATGCGTCGGTGGAGTCTGCGCCTTCAATCGGACAGAGCGGCAGGCTACCTGGGCGCCCCTCTACGGCTGATGCTGATCCCGCCGAAGGAATATATTGATCACGATCCAACTTTGTACCATGATCAGCACCCAAATGTCCTTACCGAGCAGAGCTGAGGGCCTTTGAGCTTGCTGACGGGCTGCCGACTCCCCCGCGAGCCCCATCGATCCGAATGCGACCAAAAAAAAGAAAGGGAGAAAGAAAAGTGTCTCGAGGAGAGAAAACGCCTTTGTCAAGGGCATCACTTGATAGGCGAAGCGAAAGCTGTACATGGGCGCATGAAATAAAGAGCGGAAGGAATTTCGCTCATCGCAGCCATGTGATCAAAATTTGTGAGGCTGCGCATCATTTGAGCTCTCATCCACCCCTCGTACTTGTCGTCACGGATATATAAGCTTGTTGAAATTTGGCTTGGTTCCCACCTCTTTTTTGTGTGATCATTAAATTTTGGCTCTTGAACAGACACCGCCGCAGCCACCAATATGATAGTCCTTCACATCGCTCTCTATGCCCTTCTCGGCACCTGTCTGACCTTTTCGGTGATTGAGCTGGGACTTTCAGGCTACGTCGTATCCTTCTTTAGTGGTACTGATCAAGAGTGGACCTGGGATCCTGATACTGGCTACAACTGGACGACTGTTCACTCCAGTGCGCCGGGGATCTTGGATTTCTTCATCTTCAGTGCTGTCTGGACAATTCTCGTATCAGTGGCCGCCGCTGTCCTTCCCTGGTTCTATGCCCGAAAGGGAGGGGTCAGCCCCAAGCTGAATACCATACTCGGCATCTCATATATCGTTGCCTTCTTTGTCACCTCGATTTTTTGGCTGGCTTGTTTTGCCGACATTGCGGCTCGTCTAGGTGGTGGCATTAGCTGGAGTGACTATCTGAACGCCATGATCGCATTTGCTGTTCTACTCTGGTAAGGATCGCCCTTTTGACAGACTTTCACCACGCCATTTTTTCTTGATCGCAATGGCTGAACATCCGTTTTCTCAAAGGCTCATGTTCCTTGCACTGGGCATCCTCGCCGTTCTGTCTGTGTGTGGTGTACTGGTCTCGGATTGGCCCGGATATCAATCGATGAGAAAAGGCGCAGTGGAAGAGCAGCCTCAAGGCTCGATGGTTTCTCCCACCACCAATGAGGCGATGAGTATGGTTTACCCCTCTTCCCTTGTTGTGCTCTCGGAGTCTTCAAATCGTAGGGATGCTAAAGCTTTGTATAACCAGCTACGAACCAGCCAGCCGTCTGATCGAAATGCAACACCGGATATTAACAGTGTCGAGTTGAGTGCTGACAGCGGGGCCATCACTACACTTCGCCGAATCACGTCTGATACACTACATATTAATACCGTTGATGCTGTCGCACACCCCAATGGCGTCTACTCCAGGCCCAGCACGCCATTCTGCTCTACCCTCCTAAATGCTACGAGCCCTTAATATTGTAATGAGCGTTGTGAGCTTGTATTGAAAGATTCTCTAGCATTATAATTCCGAGTATTGATGCTGAAGAGTAATGTTGACGTGTTTTGACGTTTTGGAAATGTCCTTGACAAAGTCCCGTCTTCTTGGCCATTCGATGATATAGTTTCCCATTTCTCTAGCCTTTTCAGGTGCTGTCCTGCCATCGTTGATTCTTCTTTTCATGTCTCGAGCATTTATCTTCACGAAGGTCGGGTCCCTACACTCATATTTATCTGGAACTTGTGGAAGCATACAGCCGAGCGAAGGTGAAGCTTCAGCGGTGTAGGGTTCATTCTATTGATATTCAGGATATAATCCTGTAATAGTCCAAGAGCAATTCGACCAGGCGTGGGTAATTCCCGACGGGAGTGGCCAAGAACGACATTAAACAACAATTGAAGAAGGCGAGGTCGATTTATATTCAGATCTTCAAAGGCAAACAGGCTGGAAAATCAAATGTTCAGGTATCAAGAAAAGGCATATTATCCTAAGCTGCGCTGGGCTTCGCCTCGGCGTGCGACAAATCGGGAGACTCGTGGCCGTGCTTGGACTTCTTCTTTTTCTTCTCATCCTTTCCTTTCTTCTGCATGGCCTCAGCCATTAACTGTTCAAAGGCCATGTAGTCGCCTTCTTCCTCGGGGTCGCGCTCGGCCTGAAAGAAAGTGTTAGTTGTAAACCTCAACGTCATATTGTGAATGGGTTTGTAAATATACCTTGGCATAAATGTTACCTGCCAGCACAAGCGCATGGGCGCGCTCCACGCGCTTCTCGAGGCGGATTCGCTTGTCGTTCAAAATCTGGTCACACACCTCGCGAAGGACACTTTGAATCTCGAACTTGCTGCCGCGCCAGGCAGCCGCGAGAATTTTGCCAGTCACCTTCTTCTCATACTCGGCCTTCTTCTCATCTGTCCAGTCTTCGCCACCGCGTTCCTCAAGCTTGGCCATCTCCTCCATTGTCATCTGCGCGTCAATAGCGGTGGAAATGGTAGTCCAAGTCTCCTTGGCCAAGGTGCCCTTATCTTTGAGTCGCGAGAAGAAACCAGAAATGCCAAGGAATTTCTGCGACTTCAGGAACGAGGTACCCTTCTGGACATAGGTCGCGCCGACGGCATGCAGAATCTCAAGTCCGAAAGATTCCATTTTCAAGTTTTCCACTTCCAAGCGAATCTTCTCCTCAAAGGCGCGAGTCACATCCTTGCCTTTGTCAGTCTCCGTCCACACGCTCAGACGGTCAATCAACTTGTTGGCGAGGGTATTGACACGTTCCTCCCGGGCCTTTCGGCGCTCTTCCTCAAAGGCAGCAAGACGCTCCTGTTGCTCTTTGGAAAGGCCCTTCTTTTTCTCCTTTTTGCGAAGTTCTTTTTCCTCCTGCGACAGGCCAGCTGCCTCCATCCGTGCCTCCTCCTCAGACTTGTCCATCAATGCCTGCTGTCCCATATACCTCCGAGGAGTGCTTGCGCCGGAGCCCTGAGCGGGTTTCTCCGCGTGGCTCGGGGACACAGTAGCATCTCCATAGGAGGGGGGTGCAGCAGCCTCACTGTGAGCCGGTACCTCCGAAGCAGCTTCTGCAGCCTTTGCTGCCGCGGCGGAAGAGCCTTCACCTTGGGCCTTGACCTCCTCGTCATGAATGTTCAGTTTCTGCTCAGCAGACTCCGCTAGCTCTTCCTCTTCCATTTCTTGCATTGTGATGTCCATGGTCGCGGTCAAGTCTTTCATGAGAGAGATCTCACCAATCAGATCAACAAATGCTTCGCCACCGAAAATCATGCTGAAAAACTCCGATGGGTCCTCTGTACATTGCTGGTCAGCTCATTCGACCCTTTCAGTTTACAAGCGCGAACAGTACGAACCGAAGCCACCGCCCGGAACCGCATCTTCCTTGCCAAACTTGTCATATCGCTTGCGCAGGTCTTCGTTGCTCAGTACCTGGTAGGCTTCGCCGATCTAGTTATCAGGCATATCAGTGTTGTTCAGCGACGCTTCAAGAGTGGGTGCCTAGTCGTACCGCTTGGAAACGCTCATGGGCCGTCTCGTCTCCGGGATTTTTGTCTATACCAAAGGTCTTAGTAATTCTGCACCAAAGAGCAGCTCGAGAGGAGATCATACCGGGGTGAGTGACTATGGCAAGCTTGCGATAGGCTTTTTTGATTTCCAGCTCGGTCGCTGTCGGAGGGACGCCCAAGGCATCATAATAACTGGTGTCAGCGACCATAGTGAAGGAAGCAGTGCGAGCTATGCCGCAAACTTGTCTGCTTTTTAAATATAAGAATTCAGAGCAGACGACAGTATCGGATCCCCTGTAGTGTACAAAGGAGGTTTCGAAATAGGTTCAGAAGCTGGCAGGTTTATTTTTTGGCGTTTTCGAGCGAGCTAATCGCCCCGCCAAACGCCGGCGCGGCATGACGCTCTTTCCCTCGTCGCACGCACAGGTCCGAGGTCACATGACCCGCCTCTCACTTTTCTTCCATGTGGATATCCCCGCCCCTTTTCCCCTTTTACGATCCCAATTTCCTCTTTTTCTTGATTTGCCCAGGCGTCTCTCTTTTTTGTGGTAGAGGCAGCGATACATTCGGTCTTTTCTTGGACTCGTAATTGGGTCACTTCCTTTTCTGATTGCTTTGCACTGGCGACAAGAGTATCTGCCTAAGCCTTTTCCATCATGGGTTTCATTGGCAATGCTGTCTACTTTGCTTTTCACCCGATTCAATTGAGGTCAATCATCCAATGGTATGTCTTGTGAAACCTCATGCCTCTGTGATTAGACAACTATGGAAGCGGACTCGGCTAATCGTGGATTTCGCATAGGAAAGTCTGGCACAATCCTCCTCATGAGCGAAGTGAAAAAAATGACACCGAGACACAAAAGATTTGCTACAAGTTTTTGGACTTGACAAGCCGAAGTTTCAGTGCAGTCATTAAAGAGTTGCATCCCGAGCTTCTTCTCCCTATCACAGTCTTCTACCTTGTTCTCCGTGGTCTTGACACGATCGAGGATGACACCTCTATCCCCTTGGCAACAAAGGAGCCGTTGCTGCGCAACTTCAAGGATATTCTGACTCAGGATGGCTGGAATTTTACGGGTAACCGTCCCGAGGAGAAGGATCGTGAGCTGCTGGTTCAGTTCCAACACATCATCACCGAGTTCAAGAACATGAAGCCCGCGTACCAGGCCATTGTCAAGGACATCACGGACAAGATGGGCAACGGTATGGCTGACTACTGTGTCAAAGCCGAGAAGGAGGATGCCAGCGTGAAGACAATCGAAGAGTACGATCTGTACTGCTGGTATGTCGCTGGATTGGTTGGCGAGGGACTCACCCGCCTCTTTGTGGAGGCCAAGTTCGGCAACCCTGCGCTCCTGGATCGCCCGGAACTGCAAAAATCCATGGGTCTTCTCTTGCAGAAGACCAACATCATTCGTGATATTCGGGAAGATTTTGACGATAACCGCCGATTCTGGCCCAAGGAGATTTGGTCCAAGCATGTCGACAACTTCGAAGACCTTTTCAAACCTGAGTTCAAGGAAGCGGCGCTGAACTGCAACTCAGAAATGATTCTGAATGCTCTTGAACATGTGGAAGAGTGCTTATTCTACCTTGCTGGTCTGAGAGAGCAGAGCGTATTCAACTTCTGCGCCATTCCACAATCCATGGCGATTGCAACCCTGGAGCTTTGCTTCCGCAACTATGATATGTTCCAACGGAATGTCAAAATTACCAAGGGAGATGCCTGCCAGCTTATGGTTGAATCGACCCAGAACCTCAACGTCCTTTGTGAGACATTCCGCCGGTTGACCCGCGCTATCCACAAGAAGAACACCCCGAAGGACCCCAATTTCCTCAAAATAAGTGTTGTCTGTGGCAAGGTAAATCAGATTCCAGTCTTGAGATCCGAATCTTTTCCCGGCTTTGTTTACTGACTGTTCCCGCAGATCGAGAAATTCATTGAGACCATCTTCCCTACTCAACGTGCAGAGGATGCCCAGCGCCGCATGAAGGGCGAGCTCAGTCATGAGCAAATCGAGAAGCAGAAGGTTGAATCTGAGAGCAAGTCGGACCTTTACTTCTTGATCGCGATCATGGCGGTTATTGTCTCGATAATAGCTGGTGTTATGGTTCGTTCACCACCATCAAATTTTTTTCACAACTCTCACTGACGAACTTTCAGCTCGTGACTGCCTGGTTCCTAGGAGCTCGGTTCGATCTTGCATGGAAAGAAATCCGATCCGGCAACTTCAGACCTCCCGCGGCAATCACCCACCAAGAGCTCTGATCTGATGTATAACGCTTCTTTTTTTTCGACGGCGCTACGACTTCTAATTGTCTAATAATTTCGATTCCCCTCACATTGGCGACAACATCTGTTCCATTATATCCCTCACTCAACCCTTTGCGACGCCGGTGTCACGATTTGTATTGATAACCATACTTCTTTCACTTCCAATTCTACTGTCGACTGACCCTACTAATCTACCCACTTAGTCCCTGTCTTTTTGTCATAAGGCCTGGTCTTCTCTCCAGCACGGATGTCAAATTGCAATCCAGCCTTTCCATGGCCGAGGTTGTGCCGAAGAAGTGCTCATATTGATCAAGTGATTTCTATCACTCTCTGACCAGTGAAGTACTAGATTTGTGTCTGATGACTTGACTGTCACCATGGCACACGTCCATTGAAGATCTGGAACATTCTCAACTCAATGACTCACATAGCCAGATTGCATCGAATATTAACTTGTTCCTTCTTGTCTTTCCCCTCTCATCCCGCTCAATTTCCTCCAGCACGGATGTCAAATTGCGATCCAGTCTTTTTCCATGACTGTGATTGTGCCGAAGAAGTGCTTATATTGACCGTGACATTGTTCTCGTTGCCCATTGAGTACTAGATTTATGTCTGACAACTTCATTGTTGCCATGGCATACATCCATTGAAGATCTGGGACATTCTACCGTAGCATCTTTTAAGTAGTTCAATGTAACGCCTTTGCTACCATTCCTCGTCTTTTTCCCTCCCATTCCCGTTCATTTCACTCCAGCACGGATGTCAAATTGCGATCCTGTCTTTCCCAATGACTGCGATTGTGCCGAAGAAGTGCTTATATTAATAGAGACCACGGTCTCTTTACCCATTGAGTACTAGATTTATGTCTGATAACTTGATCGTTGCCATGGCATACATCCATTGAAGATCTGGGACACCAATATTCAAATGATACATCATTTACTGAATCATCTTCTCACCTGGGGCTCTCAGATTTTATCTCGCTCAGCAGCTGTCTCTTTCCACTTTTCCTCGTACATCCACCTCAAACCATTAAGATTCAACCGCCTGGCTGGGAGAACTGCCTGCGTCACCGATACTCCGATACCTAGTAAGATTGAGTTCTGGCATCATAACCCTCAGGCGCAGTCTCCCAGCACTAAGGGAATGAGGGAGATAAAGACTCCGAGACAGGAGCGAGCTCGCTGCTCAAGATCCCTCCGTCGAAGCCTTTGCGTTCCATCAGCCTAGGACTGAATCCAGTGAACGTTGACTAAACCCAAACTGTCTACCACCGAAGATGGTTTGCCTCCCCATTGACGCTGTAGTGGCCTTTGAGTCAATGGAGACTCTACCGCACTGCCATGGATGGGAAGTCACCTGTTTGACTTGCCCATATCTTGATTTGTGACTGTTAGTCTGCTGAATACCAATCGTGGAGAACGCCCCAAAACAATCAAAGTCAGTCCAAAGCAGAACAAATCCTCTGCACGCTTCCGGTCACTAGCCACGCTGAGCAGCAAATCATCGTCTGGTCTCGCTTTTGAGGAATGTTGAAGTTGATCCATTCGGGGTGGACAAGAATGCGGGCCATCCCTGTCGCCCCAGTCGTGCCTTGAGTCTCTAGTCGGGTGAGTTCAGAATAGACCGAGCACGACTCCAGGCTCTCGTTGGTTTCTCCTTCTTTCTATAGGAAAACCACCGAAATTTTGCTCAATTTATTAAAAAATATCTTCCAAAAGGAGAAACAGCGCGCAGGCGGGACCGGCAAGCACAATAATCACTAGCTCGGAATAGCAGATACGCGTTGAGAGGCTCGTCTCACTCACAAGCTTGCATTGTGCCCCTGCAGCTGCCGAGAGGAATGCCGATAGTACGTCATTGAGCCTACACGTGTGGGAGTGTCAAGAACACTGCAGAAGTCTTGTACTGTGCACCTCGCAAGTTGTCTGACGTAGTGGACAGATCCGTCACGAAGCTGCTGTCAGGCGTGTCACCGGCTACTTCAGAATGCTTCTAGAGCAAAACAAGTCGGAATCCGCCTGATTCGGACCAATCTACCCCTTTGGACAGTCGAGTCGCGGGGTGATAGTCAGCTTGACTGCCACACGCGGCCGAGGCTCGAGCTCAGGGGAGCACACTTCAGGAGGGCAGACAGGGCAAAAGATCTCATGAGCAACAAAAGCAGCGGACTGCTCATGTGGCTGTCCTCAATTCCCAATTCAGCTCTACGCAGAGGAATCTAATGTCGCACGCCCTGCTCTGGTTGAGGCCCTGCCGGTGGTTCTTTTTCCTTGGAAGTTGATCTGGGTCTCTACCCCATGCCACGAGTCTTGACTTCCCCATGCGGGCTCTGGGGCTGATTCTATAGCTGCATGCGACCTGAGTTGCCAGACACATTGAATGGGATCTCTATGTTTAAAAGGGACCATGGCTCGTCCAGGATCAGACAGTAGAATTATACCGGCTCCCCGTTTCTTGACGATTAGTGCGAAATTATCTACTTTTCTGTGTTATTGTGGATTCCAATCGCCGAGGTTCCCAGCTACTGTGCACTTTCATCAATTGTGCTTCACTCCTATTCAACATGAAATTTGCAGTTGCCCTTACGACAGCCACCTTGGTGGCTGGGGCTCTTGCAGCTCCTCGCTCTGGACTGGTTGAGCGTCTGGAGGCTCGTGGCATCCTGACCCGCCGATCCATCCCGCCACACAAGATCGGCGATCGAGTGGCAGAGAATGGAGTACTTCTCAAGACAGACGACAGCGATTCTGAAGTCCAGTATAGTAAGAACTGGGCGGGCGTTGTCCGTGAGCAGCCTCCGGCAGCGAGTGCCGCCTATACTGAGGTTTCAGCCACATTCACCGTGCCCACTCCAACCGCAACCGATCACTCTGGCAAAGTCCAAGCGGCTTCCGCTTGGGTTGGCATTGACGGTGATACATACACCAAGGCGATCTTGCAAACGGGAATTGATGCATACGTGTCCAACGGCCAGAGAGCCTATGACGCCTGGTACGAGTGGTACCCCAATGCCGCAGAGACGTTTGACCTCGAGTTGACTGCCGGTGATGAGATCGTGGCCATTGTCAAATCTAACTCGCCAAGCGAGGGTGTCGCAATCATCGAAAATCGGTCCACAGGCCAAAATGTGACCAAAACAATTTCCGCCCCGTCCAGTACTGCTACGCTTGGCGGGCAAAATGCAGAATGGATCGTTGAGGATTTCAACTCAGGGTCAACAATGGTCCCGTTCGCCAACTTTGGTCGAGTCGACTTTACCGGAGCTCTAGCGAAGACGTCGATTGGCGACTATGGTGTCGAGAATGCAACCATTTTGGAGATTCAGCAGAATGGGGTAGTCCTTGCGGGCGTGGAGATTCAAAGCGACTCCGAGTTTACTGTTATTTATCAATAAGTCTTTCATTCTGGGCGTTTTGTTATGACTATCTTGGTTGCACCTTTGGCGTTGGTTGGTGAGAAGGCGTTCAATTATGGCCGTGGGAATCCGGAGCGAGAGCCTTTGTCTTTTGATGTATTTTTCTTCCTCCCCCTACTATTTCTAATGCGAGAGCACTCATGTTTTATCTGCACGTCAAAACGGAGTCATATTGCCTTTCAATTTCAGCCTGGTTGAACTGTACATTTAAATGAAGTATTTGACTGGCCGTAAAAAGTCCTGGTCTCAGATGCCAGTCAGCTAATAAAATTGGGGCAGCGCAGACTTGAAAGTATTTTGAGGATCATAGATCCCCTTGATCTCCTTCAGCTTCTTGTATTTGACGCCATAAATGGATTCCATCACAGACTCCCTGGGTGATGTCAAAGAAATATACGTCGATGCCACGATGTTCGAGGGTTCTGTGCGGCGCAGGTCATCGCGGAACGCCTCGGCCCAGGCTTTGGCCTCGGCGAGGATGTCTGGAGAGGATCCCATGGGGATCATTTCCAACAAGAAGTGTGGCTGGCGATTATCATACACTGTTTCCACGGACGATTCTCTTGGTGCATCGGCACGAAGCTCATGAATGCCAAATAGCACTTCGGGGTTGTTGGGTTGTCTCTTCGCATGAGTGCCGATAACTTCAAGAACCTCCGGGGTCAATTCAAAGAAATTGACGGTGAATATGGTCCCGTATGTCTTGGCAGGAAGCATTGAACTGGCAAACTTGGCAAAGTCTCTATGCGTGGTGGGCTGGACGGTGCTCATTGCCACCGGTAACCAGGATGAGACCTGGGACAGCCACTTTTGACCTTCTTCCAAGTCGGATGAAGCCCACATAAATAGCACCGCCAAAGTCTTGCCACCGGGGCCGTTGATGATGGCTTGATAGAGATGCAATGACGCGGGAAGCCCGTCGTTTTTCGCTTTGGTGTAGGCCTCGTTGAACTGCTTGATCTCAGTGGCCAAATCATTCGAATCGTAGAAGATGGCGCCAGCCAATATCTAGTCGCCTGTGCGTTAAAGTCCATGGCCCACAGTTCAACTAACCGTTTCACGCTGAAGTACTTACCTGGCTCTGTGGGTACACCTTTACGATCAATTCCACGATGACTCCGATGCACCCTCCACCACCTCGAATGGCTGTCAGCATAGTCTCGTCGGCATCGCGGATCCTACCCTGGGCGTCGACGATCCTGGCGCCCACAATTTGATCCACGCCAAGACCGTACTTGGAGCTTAACAGGCCGTATCCTCCAAAAGTCGCCCAGCCGGTCACTCCCACTGACGGAGTGTTGCCATATGGCGTGATCACTTCGTGCTCATGTAACTTTTCCAGAAGATCCATGGTGATGACCCCTCCTCCAACTCGTGCAATTTGCGCAGTCTTGTCAATATTGACGTAAGATATCTCTCTCAGGTCAATCGTGACACCATCTGTGATCTGAGATCGACCAAACATATCGTGACCCCCAACCCTGACTGCGAAGGGCAGATCATGCTGGGTCAATGTTGAGACCAGTGCCGCCACATCCTCTGCCGAGCGAGGTCGAACGATGATTGCGGGGTTTCCGCTTTCGTTGATCAGAAAGCTCATTCGAAGGTCCTCGTAATTCGGGGAATCTGGGACTGCATGGTGGATGTGCGGGTGGTTGCTCAGAAATTCTTTCAACTGATTCATCTTGATCTGAAGTTGTGAGGATTTGATTTCCAGACGCCAGAGACTGGAGTGAACAGCTTTCTCGGGCGCATCTTATACCACGCGTTCATTCTGGCGCAAAATAGCAAATCGAATAAGTCTCACTGCTGGGTCATTCTTGCTGTTCCTGGAGAGCGCCGCATGAAGCCTAAAACGCTCGCGCCACAATCTTGTGGACCACCATCGTCTTGGCTTGGCCTGGCCAAATGACGTATGATTCAAGTGCATCGCCCACTACGGTATCTGCTTGGCACCGCCGAGTCAAGCGCCCAGAGCCTCATTCTTGAATTCAATCGGGGGCTCGTGGGGTCCAAGCGTGGGGCATGAACCACTTGGAGTGATCTGTAGACAAGATCGTCATCGGCTGCACAAGCTAGTAAGTCACAATTGCTTCAACAGAGAGGTCTTTTCCCCCCTCAAAAACTAGAGGCGATGAAGGAAATGTCAACATTCATGTTTGAATAAGTGGTTGAATTGCGTACCCATTGAGGCCCAGTCGCAGTAATCGAGGGCCCTCAAAGCCTCAAAGCTGCTGCTCGGGGTTTCGGCCCCCACACCAATCGGCTTCATAGGAACAGACAATTCTTTCTCATTGCAAACCGTCTTCTTCAATGGGACACGCAGTTTTGATCATGATCGTTGTAACAACAAGAAGAACTCAGGCATCAAGAGATGGATATGTGTTCAAAGGCAGGCCATTTGATCCTGCTATGCCGACAATAACATCCCATGTTTATTCCCGTGACCTTTATGAGAAAAGGGACCAGGTCTGCGAAATTTGGGATTGTATGAGAGATTGGTTGGTCAGGCTCTGTTTGCTCGATTCCGAGAATTTACGGATCGTGTCAAGGTCTCATGAAGCTCATTAGTGTCGCACGAAGAGGGCGTGTCGTAGGTGAGCAAGATGAAGAACGAAAGTACAGCGGCTCTCTCGGCAACAAGTGGAGTATGTCAAAGAACGTGGAAGAAGCTCAAACTGACCAAAGATGGAGAAGAAAACATTACAAGCCAGAGTCCAGCCTCGACTTTGATCGCAGAACTGACGGGAGTGGTTGCCAAAGCCCGGAAGCTCTCCATGCCATTAGATGCAAAGGATTTCCGGTGAAACTTACGTCCAATTGAAATATACAAGCCCGACAGTATGAGAGGGATTGATGCCCAGTTGATGGGAAATGCCAACAACTGAGCAACCATAGTATTCCCCCTTGAACCATGAACACTGCAATTTCTCTGATCTAGATGGCAATATGCACTGTTCCCAGCTGGGTTCAGAATGCCTCCTCCCCCTTCAGTACCAGGCACTGCATGAGCTGAGTTGACGGGCCAAATCGTTTTCGGATGCCAACCACAGTACTCACGCAGGACATTTTCTCCACACAGTTTGAAGGACATTCTTGCGTAGCTTCCAAACTACTATAGCATGGTGCATCCTCATGGTACTGGCTAAGTGGCTTAGTTATCATATGGCTCTACCTAGCGACTTCACTTGGAATACACTTTCTTTAACAGGAGACAGCTTCTACTTCCCATCATAACTGACTGAAAGCGGTATCAGGAGTGAATCCCCGCTTGGTGAAAAGTGCACATCCTCTGGTGGAGGGTCGTGGCTCAATTGATGCAAAGGAGAGAAGTGCATGCATTGCTGGCATATCCTCGGGCGAAGAATCGACGCGACAAGATTCCAGGCATATCGACATTGGTTAGATCTGTGAAACTGGCACCAGAAATTCAGAACCTAACATAGCAAATTGGCGCGAGAGTTTGACTAGAGCTAGATCTCAAACTATGGGTCGGTATCTTTGGACACTGCATGCTTGCATGTATGACCATGGATCGCATTCTAGATGTTGCTACAACATTGGATTTGAACTCCTTCCAACGCTAGCGTGTGTACACTGGCGCCTGCATCTTCCTTGTCCGATGCAGTTCCCACCATCCATGATCATCACGATCTTTCAAGAACATGTCACCAATGATGATACACCATGCATCGTCTTGACTGTCCCAGCTGTGCAATTTATCATCGTGAACTGGCCAATGAATGCCGAGGTCTTCCCGAGGCATTCAGGCCATCAATCCTCGCCCCAATGACGCCAAGAGTCTCCCGGACTTGGCGAGGACCTCCATAAAATGACCATTCTGGCGATTGTCTATATGATCTGTCTTTTGTTTATTCATTTTTTTTTCACTTGAAGAGCTTTGAAGTGCCATGTAGGTCATGGCCACAATGTTTTTACATCCAGAGTCCGGCCAAGATCGCTTCCAGATCAGACGGAAACCTGCATCCAATCCTAATCTCAGGGGAACGGCACTGGCTCACGCCCCTGGAGGGCCATCACACGCCAGCACCTCTGCATGTTTAGCGCCGCAAGTTCCATGCCAGCCACCCCCCTCGTATGAAGAGTTATATGGTCAAAAACTATCAGCTCCTGCGCCGGATACACTCTGGAGACCACGAACGGCCGATGCATCACACTCATCTGCACCGTTGTCCCGGTCTCCATCTCCGGCTCCCGGGCCATCTTCATCAACACTACAGAAAGCATATGGTGAAGCCTGTTATTTTCTGGGAGGTCTCATCAATCATCCCACAGAATCGAACAAGCATGTCACGGTGTTGCGACACTCACACGGGTTGGTCTTCTACCGAGGTCCTTCCACCTCGGTGGCTGTCTCGATCTTTTCCGACGCCCCCTTGCCACCAGATCGTACGGTATGGCTTCAGAATAAAGGCTGGTCCGGAAAGTCCGGGATGCGAGCAAAAGCTCTTTTTCGATTAACTGATAGCTGGATCGACGTCACTCCCGCAATACCCTTGCGTGCGGATCAGGTCGAACCAGGTGATGAGCGCGCGTGGCAGCGAGATATCAAGAAGTTTTTCAAAAAGCCACCCGCTCGGGCAAAAGACAAACATCTCCTGCGAGAAACAATTGTGGTCCGCATTCCTGCCGAGGCCGGGGATGGATACTTTCAGTTGGTGGTGTGTCAGGGTGCGAAGAAGAAGATGCTGGCAAACAGTCCAGTCTTCCGCGTCATCTCGACATCTGCAAATCCTCATTCGATTCGGGGGGCAAGTTTAAGTACTCTTCCGCTCGAGGTTGGTGCCATGGTGGTCAGCTTGTATGCGCAGAGCGCGGCACAAACCGTGATGGCGCCTGCCACGGCCGTAGTTCAGTCAAAGGTGAATCGGTACCGTCCAGCCTGGGTGACACAGACCGCGGCTCAAAAGGCATACGAAGCTAGTGGCATACAAAACCGGATCGCTGGGATTCACACTGGACTCACCTCGGTTCCAACCAAGGGCACGTCAAGTGCTGCCGTGCCTTATCCGATGACACACGAAACAACTGTCGCCGAAGTCGGTCCACAGGCGCCATTCCCAATGTCATTCAAGGCTCGCACTCAGTCGAATGCATCAGGTGCCGCTGATCAACCGAATGACTCAGTAGCTCCAACGACGGTCAGACTACTCAAAGTCCCAGATTGGGTCCTGGAGCAACTAAGAGGCTACTTCTTCGGCTGGGCTCGATTTGAAACCAGCGCGGCACAGCACAAATCAGCCACTCCGACAGCCTGGAGTCCCGCTATTCTATCAGTCTCGACATTGGACCCTCTTCAAGCAGTCCGTGTCAACATGAGTCAGGCCACAAAACACGTGGTTCAAATGCGTCTCTTAGAAGACGTACCATTCCAGACGACTAAGCTTGAACTTCGCTTAATGGGCTTCCTTCGCACTGAAATTCCTCCGCCCATTGGTAAAACCAGCCAGGCGCTGATTGAGGCTCAAGCCGCTGCCGCGGAAGCGGCTCTTCTTGCAGATGCATACGACGTCTCTGTTGTGCACAGCACACTGGCGCACCCAGCGTGGGCCCCGGATTCACAGACAAGAGAAGAGATGCATCGCCAGAATGCCAGCTGGATTGACAAGACACTGCAAGGGTACGAGAGTATCGTGGCCAAGGGGCAGAAATGGGTTGAACAAGTCCCTTTACACCGGCTGGGCGTTCGATCCACCGCAGATGAATGGCGAGAACGACAGGTCGCCGTGAATGGTTTCTATATTGTGCGATGAAATTGCACTGGGTTGCTCTGATGGAATCTGGCCAAGCGGCTTCTAACTTCCATGCCACTTTTCGACTGAGCGGGTTTTATTGATCCCTGGTTGAGACTCGCTAAGATCCTCGAGAATTGTATAATATCACCACCTACTAATATCGCACTTGTGCACAACTTAATACAAAGCCTTCCAATGACTGACAGCGTGGTCTCAAATTTACTAAATACCCAGTGATCTTGACATGCATCAAACTCCATTTCATTATTTACAGAATTCCGACGGATCAACATCCTCACGGCCCCATGGGTGGTTCAGACGCCGCAAGATTGCATTGCCTAAACAAGCGCACTTCCTCGGGTCTGAATGCGCCGACTACGGAGTGCAATACCCCTCGATTATTGAACAGGACCAGATCCCCTTCCTCCCAATCATGGGCATACACATACTGTGGGCTGATTCCAGGTCGCTGCAATCTGTACACGATTTCTCTTACCCGCGACAAATCATCAATCACGGAGCCATCTGCCAGATGAATACGACGAACAGCGGACGGATGGATCTGAAGAGCGAGTCTTCCTGTAACGGGATTCTTCCAGAGCATGGGGAGGATCATAATTTTCTTTGGATCAATCGGGGGAAGATCCGAGTCTGGAAGTTCGAGGCCTTCGGAGTGCAAGCCGAGGCCAGTTGATCGGGAGTGAGCGGGACTCATCCAAATATACCTGATGGAAGCAGTTGATGAGAATCAATCTCCTTTGTCTTTGTAACCCATGGAGGTGGACCCATTCGCGAGGGTGTACTTACGGGTGAGGTGCGTATTCGATCTTACTTGTTCGCACAAACTCTTGCTCCGCGGGCGAAAGCAATTCGAACATTCTTTCGCCGCTTACAAAAGCAGTGGTCCCCAGTGGGACGTCTATCGTCTCATCGGATCCGTCATCATAGAGCAGAGTCTGTCGACGACCCTTGGGCACTTGTACCGCTAGGAGAGTCGTGACTTGGGGCGGGTTCAAGTCATACAGCGCAGCGTCGATATGCCAGCGATAAAACCGAGTGTAATCATGATCCTTTTCGTCAGGAATATGATCTTTATGAAATGTGCGGTGATGAGGGTGTCTAAGTTGAAAATTCTCCAGTCCCTCGTATGACTCGACGAATCCATTTCCAATGATTTGCACCTGCGGTTGATGTGGCACCGTCTTCAGATCTGGATGAAGGATGCTTCGCTTTGCATCGATAGTTTTGCCGTGGCCGTAGTTGTCGGCTGCCGGGTCGAACCGCTTGGTGAGCTCATACTGTGCCTTGGCGGAGAGTTTATGTTGGCGTTTGAACACCACGACTTGATGACGATATAGTGCGTCGTGGATTCTTGTGAATTGTTCGTCTGGGAATCGTTGTCAACGGTGCCTGTGAAAAGATCATGGCTACTGCAGCCCCTACCTGTCAGATTTTCCAGGTCAATGCCCTCGATGCTGGCTCCAAAATCAATCTGGGAGCCTGGTGATGGTTGCAGAGGACGGACGGACGGTGGCAGAATGGCCATTGTATCTGTGATCGGATGGAACACGGAACAATCCCGGGTTGATGCCGATTGCCGAGAAACGGAATACCGATGAGAAAGATGATATCGGGATCTCCAATACGGGCCCGGTAATTTGTTCCTGTGGCCAAGTCACCGAGAATGTTTTCGAGGGAAGATGACACAATTCGTGAGAAAGCAGAGAGTTGATCGACAAATGGCAAGATGTTCGCAATTTGCTTCGAGGAAATGATGAATGGTATTTGTACGCCGACCTACACATATCGTTTTCACTCTCGTTGACATCCATCTTATCGCGGGCGGGCGAGTGCGGACAAGTCGATCCACGGGCAGCACATGTGGAGCATGACAGATGGATGACTTTCCCTCTTGAAAGGTCAGAAGAGTACGTACGTAGTACACGAATATGACTCCGGCGCGCGGATCAACTCGGCCGACTTTTCGGCAAAGATAGAGTCGAAAAATTGCAGAATAGCAAAGAGTTACTTCCCTGGCATCTGCTAGTGATCTGAACTTGGTTGAAACTCAATGTCACCCACTCCTCCGCATCTCCCATAGCTCAATCTGGACTGGCGATACCAATTACTTATCGATAAGCAAGTGCTTCGGCGGATCGGCACTTTGAGGCCGCCACCGGGCTTTCGGCTGCAAGAAGCGCCGCTCTAGGATCATCAGATCGTCAAAAGAATTGTGTACTAACGTGCAGAGAATAAGAAAACTCAGCATCAAATCTGCGGAAAAGCCTGATCATGGGCGATAGTGCTTCCAATCAATACATGTGCAGAGCTGGGCATATGATTCAAGTTTCAAATCAACCTCGACGCCAGCCGAATTCAAAATTTTATTTGTTAGGGTTGACGCTCACTTGATCTAAACCTGAGAGCCGTTACCAAAATTTCCACCAAGGACCACGAGGTCTCTCCGGTTGTTCTGCCTCAATGATCTCCTGTAATCCTGTATGCATGTCGACTTCCTCGGGGCGCCAGGCCCACGGGTCACGCCAGTAGACCAAGCGATGGCCAGCGTACAGCACCAGGAACGCGGGGATGCCGATGTACGCGGTAAAAAAGTTGCTGACTGACCACTCGGAGGGAAAGAAGACGGTGAAGCCGTTGATTAAAAGCATCAGAATAGCACCGCCAAGACCAAAGTAAGCGCCATAGGGTTGCAGGCGCGACTTGTAGGGCTGCTCGATACCCTGCGTGGCAACGGCCTTGCGGAAGCGAAAGAAGACGATGCAGCAGCAGATCCAGGAGATGAATCCGGAAGTGTTGGTAAAATTGACCAACCAGTTAAAGACCACGGAACTGGAGGTACCGACTGACAGGTAGGCCAGACACGAGAAAAGAGCCGAAGCGCCGACCGCATAGTACGGCACACCCCAGCGATTACAGGCCTTGAAAATGCTGGGGGCATTACCTGATACGGCCAGAGAGTACAGGGACCGAGAAGACATGTAGAGGAAGGAGTTTCCTGCGGACCATGCTGAAGTCAAGACTGCTGCGTTGACGATATGATCCAGGACGGGGATGCCGGCGTTTTGAATGCCCACCACGAAGGGAGACGATTTGACTGTCCCGTTGCCAACAGTCAAGCGGGGATCGTTGTACGGGCAGATCACACCGATCGCCAGAACGGCGAAGATGTAGAAGAAGACCAGACGGTAGATGTAGCGGCGAGCAGCACGAGGCACATTGCGACGGGGTGACTCCATCTCTCCACCACTGATAATGATCAGTTCGGGAGCAAAGATGAATGCAATGGCACTGGAGACCGTGCACTTGAGCAATCCGACAAATCGGCCCGCATCTCCATCCACCAAGTATGTGTTGAAGGCGCCCGGATTCTTCCAGTAGTGGAATCCCAGACGCTGATGGCTTGGACCGCCTCCCCAGAACAAAATGAATGAGACCATTAACAGACCAATCAAAGTGATGATCTTGATGCCGGAGAACCAGAACTCAGATTCGCCATAGAAGCGAACGGGCAGGAAGTTGAGAGCGACAATGACAACCATCATGATGGTGATCCAGACGGCAATGCTGACGGTTGCATTCGTGTCCCAGTATCCAATGACCAGTCCTGCCGCTGTGATCTCGTACGGAACCAAAATACCCAAGGAATACCAATAGAGGTAGCCCATGGCAAAGCCCATACTGCGAGAAACATATCGAAAGCCGTGATAACTCATTGTACCACCGTGGACAGGCAGATATGCACCCACTTCCGCAATGGCGGTGACCAAGCCGTATACCATGGCCGAGATGAAGAGGTATCCCATCAACAGGGAAGCGGGCCCTCCCGTTGCAAGCGATTGTCCGGATCCGACGAAAAGACCTGCAACAGCGCGAAACGGGGTGAATTTAGCAAAAAGCAAGAGGCGAGTCTGGGATGAAAACATTTGCTTTGGCAACTGTCGCACCTTAGGGGTGGGGGACCTACCTGTTCCAATCGTTCCGCCGAGAGCCATGAGCTGAACATGGCGGTTTTTCAAACCACGTTGTGTCGTCTCATAGCGATCATCGAGAAAGTCGGCCTCGACTAACGTGCGCAGGGCACGCCCTTTCTCTGTCATGTCCGCGTGGCCGTCGCCGTGGCTGGCCTTTGGAGCCACACGTTCGACAGATGTCATGTTGGCAATTTTGCTCCCTCAGACTGAATATGACTTGATCTCGACGATTCCAGATATGGCTGGGTTGCCAGACTTGTTGGGAGGGGGAGGAGAGGGTTATTTGTGCAAGCTTATAAGACAAATTTCCCCCGCTCTACAGCAGGCTACACGCCGGCCCCGAGGGCAGAACGCGGCGTCCCGGGCGGCTCATTGTGGGAACCAAAATTCGAAATCTCGAAAATTTTGAACACCAGAGCTGATTTTGGGGGCGCTTTAGGCTTCAATGTGCATCTGACTTTCCCAGTGGAAGTCTTTCGTGAAAGGGTGTGTTGAGGGGGGGGGGGTTACATGGGGTATTCTTGAATCTAGGACCCCGAGTGGGCGCCACCAAGGCGTCTTGCGATAACAGATGTGGACAAAAGGATGTCAGGTCAATTGGTCTGACTGGTGGGCCTATCCGAGCCAAGCCCACGCTAGGCTCAAGAATGGAACCTGGGGTAGCAGCTGAAGCAATTTTGGGTTGGTCTGACTGCACCATGGGCGAACTAAGTGGGGGCCCAGCAGGGAACCGATGATAAGCAAAGTCCAGAAAAGAGCACCCCCGAGAAGTTCAGCAAGCGTGTCCGTTGCCGGTAGGTTTGACCAGTATTGATGGACTCGACGAACTTCACTGCCGTGGCGTTGTAGAGTGTTGTCAAGTCTACCTGCTGCTTGAGTTCATGCCAAAAACGGATTCCGACCATGCTTGATTATCGTAAAAATGCGCACTCTGTGGATGGGTGGTAGAGACATGGGCATTGAATGGCAGTCCAGTACCTGCACAGCAGGCCCGTGCTCGACGTGACACTGTGACATGTGAGTCTATCGGACTCGAGCACAAGCACGTTTTGCTTTGCTATACATCATTTTCACAAAACACTGTCCACATTCAAGTGTATCCCTCAATTGTTGGGATCGGACCGCTTGATCAGGCCTGGTCGGCGACATGACAATGGTCCATCATGAATCAGTGCAGCCAATGTCATTGTTCAGATATGCTACTCGTCTCGAGGATGATATGGCCAGCCACACCGGCAGCACTCGCCGGTGTCCCCGGAGTCAAATTCGTTTGAGGTGAAAGAAATCTGCTTTCAGCGAGCCCGCACTATGGCGTGAAGCATTGCCATGCTTTCCTGGGGGTCCAGCGATACGAACAAGGCGGTTGATCCACCAATCTATTCACGATGTCAAAAAGATAAAATGCCAGCACCGGGCCGGTGTCAGGCCCTGCGGGAAGGCGCTCCGGCCACCGGGAGGCGTCGAAGAATGCCCTGTAACCGAGTTGGACGATGGCAAGCAAAAGGTCAAAAAACGCCATGTGCCATCTCCCACAAATGAGTGCCGCGAGGGGATGTGAGGAAAAGGGGCGTATCAGGGCGCGGCAGCGGCTCGGTGGGTCATCAGCCGACCCAAGGACGCGCTGGACAACTCGGTCGAGTTTGGAGATAGATACCGACTTCGAGGTAGCGCTAGGAACGTGTCGAGTGTCAGTGATTGAGAAAATGGTCATTGCAACCGAGCAAATGACTAGGTAAGTTGGTCCATCGGGTTTGAATGTCTAGACTCGATCGGAGAGGAGAGTGGTTGGACTGAGGAATCCAACCCATGTGCAACTGGGCTTGTCAGGTGACCTGGAAGGTTTTCTAGCTCGAGAAGTTGCGGTGATTCAAAACGGCTACAATCGGGGCTGATAAAGTTTCATCGCGTTAGTAGGAAGACAGTAGACGGGTTGAAGACTCGGTCTCATCTGAATCCAAACTTCTTATTCTCAGGGTCACTTTGATGGTAGATTTCTCGATGTGACCAAGACACAATACGGGGATCGAGAAGAGATGCCCAGTTACTGAGCCCAGGTCCTCTTTTCATAGATTCGGAGCTTGGACAGTCGCGACTCACTATTGCGTGATTTTTGATGGGATTGTTTGGTACAGCACCCAGCACCTTTGCCCCGCTCTTACCAAATCGTATGGATGAGACGGGCAACATGTTCGACGTGATCATGTAAAGTTCCAATAGCATATAAGCTTCCCTGGCCAAGAATTTTCGGCTAAGAGCCACCTGCCTAGTACACAAATGGTCAAGTATGTGCAGAACTTACTGACAAAAGCCTCCATATCCTTGTATATTTCAGCCTGTCGTAATAGTGTCAGTCACATATCCGTGTTCATTCGGTGGTCGTCACGAACACAGTGTAATTTCTGAATCCAATGCACCAGAGGCTAATCACCTTTCGTGGGATATTGATAGTAGTATGTTCATGTGCTGCATGTGAGCTTTCAACCTTACTGATGTTGAGCATCGAACGTCTGACAGCGGACGTTTGGTTCTGAAAATCCTCCCCCAGTTCGAGTTCGATGGAATTTCCTACTATCGTGAATGCAAACCTCTTTCAACTGAACCCGCACCGTCTTCAATAGCGAGCGTACAAAATTCTCATCATTGATCAGCTTTGCAGAATGGACTTATCCCGCTTCTCTCCCGCTACGATCACGATAAGGACACATATCAACCTTGCTGTTCGTTCGTCTTTAGTATGCCCGTAACGCTAAGTACTTTCGACTATACCAGTCGAGAGATGTTAATCAGTGACAAAAAGCAAACTGAGGCCAGTAACTAGTTCCGATAGATGAGCGATTCATGTACACTTTGTCCTCCAAAAAAAAATCAAAATGCGGAGATCCACTGGAAGGAGAATTTTGGTCAGAGGGAACCATCCTTAGCCGTCAAAGACTCTTGTTGTCTTGCTTCCCCCTGACTTGTCACGCGAAGTCAGCCACTCGAGAGCATTTAATCACGCTTACGTGTCACGGCAACAAAACGCAGCCAGTCCCTGTAGCGCACAACGATGGAGTGTCACTTTGAATGATCACTTCAGCCTTGAGCAATGATATGAAGGTCACTCCAGCCGTGATATATGTACTACGAAGCATCAGTGTTCTAGGTGACTGTCGAGTATTCCCGGCACACAACCTCAGTACCTATACAAGCGTTCCTAGGTACTGTCATGAATCAAAGCATCTACAGAGTCTTCAATCTTTTGGGCAGAGTATTCAATTAGGCTCACAGCGCCTCTTCGCTAAGACCATGTGTATGCCCCTCGATGAGCGATCACATTGTATGAGGTCAACAAGAATCTAACAACCGTAACATGAGTGTGCTGCGTTCGAACCAACTTCCGAATCGCAGTCCACACCAAGAAGACAGAAAAGCAAGAAAAACAAAAACAAACAAACACCGCGCGTGCTCTGAGTGTGGATCACAAACGCGCGAGATAAAAATAACACGGAAAACACTGTTGTCAACGCACAAATGAATGGTACAAGGGGTATGATGCTCATGAGAGGCGATTTCACCTCAGCGTCCAACAAAATATCTCTCTGTCTCACCTCATCATCATCAACGGAATCGAGGCCAGACCCGTTCGAACCCTCCTCACTCCGACTTCAGACACTGCCCATGCAGGTCGAAGTATTGCCGGGCCATCTTCCCGGGAGGTCGGTACGCCTCGAGCTCGGTCACTCGAGCCCGGTGAGCGGTCAAATTTTGATTGACTCGCTCGAGCTCTGCCTCGCACTCGATGATGTCCCCCATGAACCATGGGTTTGACGGCCCCGGCTCATCGAAGAGGTCTTGGAAGGACCGCAACCGGGAGGCGATGAGCTTTCCTTCTTGCTCAATCACCCCGCCGGCCTGCATCTCGGCCTTGTGCTCTTGGATCCATCGGTCCTGAGCATGCAGGCCGTCACGGTTGGCTGCATCTCGGAGGCGTGTCTTGAGGCCTCCCGATGATTGCCGTCGGCAGGCGGCGGAGTGAGAGAACGACCTCTGTTTGAGGTGGGAGAGCTTGGCGAGGAGGTTGCGGAGGAAGGTTCGAATGGCCATTTTGGCAAAAGTGTCTTGTTGAGGAGGGGGGAAAGGCGAGGAACAAGAAGGGAAGGAACAAGAAGGGAAGGAACAAGAGGAGAAAGGGAAGGAGAATAGGAGGAGAAAGAGAGAGAGAGAGAGAGAGAGAGAGAGAGAGAGAGAGAGAGAGAGAGAGAGAGAGAGAGAGAGAGAGAGAGAGAGAGGGACAGGCCCAAGGGTGTGAGAAGTGTAGGATGATAATCAGCAAAGGGTGAGTTGTGAGGGAGAGGATGTGGATGAGGAGACAGAATCGTGTGTTCAGGGAAGAGAGATGAGCAGTCAGAAGAGAGATAGGTGAAAGAAGGGAGGTTGTGGAAGTGGGGATGACAGGAGATGTTGTCGAAGGAAAGATGAGAGTCTTTTGGATGAAAAGGAATCAAATGATGAATGAAGCAATCACCAAGTGTGCAAAAGAAAGATCAAAAAAAGTCTGGGGGAAGAGGGATTTCACCAGGCGAGATGGCAGCCTTTATAGAGAATTTTGGCCGTCGTCCATGACGATATTCCGAAGCTCAAAAGAGACATAACTACTTCATTATTTGTCGTCTACAGCACAAAGAGGGATGTTGCCGTTGTCCCTCGCTCCTTCCTCCTTTAGTACCCAGCGAAATGGCACGAGCTAGAGATAAACCGGCGGCGGTTGAAGGTGCGGTTACAAAAAGGGCTATATGATATTTGGGACGCAACTGAAATCCTTGGGACCACGATCAAGATGATTACGAGAAAAGAAAAGCTAGGATTCCATCTATCATGAATAGCTTTCATCGTGACGACAAGAAAGGTGAGTCAGACACCAGCCTCTTGAGGGTTCGGAGCTCTCAAAGTCACACGTTCATATTCAAAGGAAAACCCGCGTATGACATACGCTGTGCGTGTAGGTTGATCGACGACAAGGTCCAAGCAATTTGGGCCCGAACAGCACCTGCCTTCACACTCTGGGTTTGTTTGGCCCACCCATTCCTCTTTTGCTGATAAGCATTTCAATGTTGATCTGATATCGGATTTCCGCTCCCCAAGTCTCCATCTGCGGATGAACCTAATCGAGCGGTTGAAGATCCGTCCCCACTTTTCTGGTTTATCAGATTTCATGGAGTACTTCCGCTGGTATTGATGTTTCCCAAAATTCATTCCCTTTCCGTCGCTTATATCTGCGTGGAAATTTCTGGCCGCAAAAGACCAGACGTGTGATCCTTCGTCGCTGTAGAGGGTGGCGTATATTCAACAGCTCAATGGGTAGATTCGCGGACTTTTGATCGAAAAAAGTGGACATCTGCCCAGATGGATGGAATTGCTCTAGACGTGATCATCCGACCCACACACTGGCTGGTGCACTGACTATTAACTACTACACCAATGTGCTTGAAACTCGGGCGCTCACCTACAGCTAGAAGTAGATAATTTATCCCATGTTTCCTCGAGCAGCCAGGCGGGAAGGAGTATGCTTGGGAGTCTTGGCTTCTATTGTCACTACGGAAGATGTACCATGGCATGCACCCCCTTACCGATGCTCCCGCCCTTGACGTAGAATTATGATTCATTGACTGCTCGAGATGGTATGATCGACGTGCGACATGATTTTCTTGTATTTAAATAGCCATCGAACATGACATGTTGTCTTTGGCTGAATTATTTCTGCTTTCACTGGCTCCCATAAAGTGTTAGTATACTACTTTCCAGGACCACTTCTACCAGGTAAGCGCTCTGAGGTTGGACCTCCTTCCAATGATATCATATGAGGTGACAACACCACCGTCCAAATCTCTGCGGGGTACATATTTGCTTCCATACTCACCTCACGTTCTCGAAGCAAAGAGACCTGCCCACGATATATCCCAAAATGAAGGCACTGGTCTACACCGGTATTGGCAAAGTCGAGCTACTCGATCGACCTACACCGGTCATCCAAGAGCCTACCGACGCCATCGTTCGTCTCCTTCACGCCTCCATCTGTGGAACAGATCTGCATATCCTCAAGGGGGACGTTCCAACCGCTCAACCCGGTCGCATTCTCGGCCATGAGGGCGTGGGCGTGATTGAGTCCGTGGGTTCAACCGTACAGAGTCTCTCCCCTGGTGATCAAGTCTTGATCTCCTGTATGACCTCCTGCGGCGCATGTCACTTCTGCCAACGCGGCATGCCGTCGCACTGCACCACGGGCGGCTGGATTTTAGGCAACACGATTGATGGCACGCAGGCCGAATTCGTTCGAGTACCTCACGCGGCGCTTTCTCTGCATCGACTGCCTTCCTCGATCAACCCGCGTGCTGCACTCGCAATTTCCGACTCGCTTCCAACGGCCCTAGAGTGTGGTGTACTGAGTGCGAATGTGCAGCCCGGTAGCTCGGTGGTGATTGTGGGAGCTGGCCCCGTGGGCATGGCTGCCTTGTTGACAGCACGCTTGTTCTCGCCATCGCTGATAGCCATGGTGGACTTGGACGAAGCGCGACTGGCGACGGCCAAGAAGCTGGGCGCGCATGCCACGATCAAGCCTTCGGAACAGGATGCACGGGAAAAGCTATTGGCTCTGACAGACCAAGCTGGATTTGATTCCGTGATTGAGGCCGTGGGCATTCCGGCCACGTTCGACCTATGTCAGGATTTGGTTGCCGTGGGCGGGCGCATTGCCAACGTTGGCGTGCACGGCGTGCCGGTAAAGCTTCACTTGGAAAAGCTGTGGGATCGGAATATTAGTACGTTGGCAAGAGTTTCTTCGCCTTGGCTCCCTCCCCTCTTGCTGGCAAAGAGAACATCTCCGCCCCCCAAAACAGAATGGTTTTGTTTTGGCCGCCGCGCAATTTTCTGACAGCCTTTGGCAATCTTGCAGGTATTCACATGTCGCTCGTCAATGCAACCACGACCCAACGTCTATTGAAACTGCTCGACTCCAATATGCTGGATATCAGCTCACTTGTGACGCACCGTAAGTGCACCCACCGACACCTTATTAGATCCCTCGTGGCTCGCCACTGGCGAGTAAAAGTGCCCGACTGAACATGGACACGATGGATCCGTATGATGTTCTCTCATCTCTCCTACTTCCATTTTTGATCTTTTCTCACGAGCTTTGCCCGCTCCCTCATCCTTTCCATTTGGGGTACTTCTGACCGAGGCCTGTGATTGCTTTAGACTTCCCTCTCGACCAAGGACTTGGCGCATACGATACTTTCCGAGCTGCAGCGGACCACCAGGCATTAAAGGTCGCCATTGATTTCTAAGAGGGTGATACTCGAAAGCAGCCACGAGATTTGACGCTTTTGTTTCAATTGAATCCATAACCACTCATTGAAGATGCAGCCAAGCCCATATTTTTTTTTGTTGACGGGTCACGTGTATCGTGAGAAACATCTCATGCGCCTTTCCATGCAAGTCATCGAATCGAAATTTTTCTACGTAATGTTGATCCTGGGGGATTGAGAACCGCGCTTCAATAAATGCAAAATGGTCTTGGCATGGGCAGAAGGTAGCTTGTGTCTTCGTTGCTCTGCGATCAATTGCTTGATCCTCGCCTGGCTGTCGTGAGGAGCCCCCTCCCTTATTCGTGCTTTTTTTGATGCCATCCCGCTTGTGGACTTATGGTCCACAGGCAAGTTAAGTCCTCGGAGTAGCTCCACCAGCGAAACCAGCCATGCAGCCCCACTGTGCCTACTCTAACCACTTAGGATGGGAGCCTGGAGTCCATCGTCGGTGGTGACATTGCGCAAGAACGTATGCTGCTGGCTGAATACAGCAGAGTCTAGGGTCGAGAGATATCTCGATCGCTCAAAGAGGAAGCTGATCGTATGGCTTAAGATTTCCATCCTACCGGCGGGGTGTGTAAGCGGTCCGAACAGAACAGTCCCAAAGACGATTCAAATCATATGTAGCCCCTGAGCATAGCTTAGAGTTCCAGGATCACAAGTGATTTTTTCTAGTCCAGAAATAAGATTTCAACCATAGACAAACCTTGGATCCGAATCGTTTCACTTTGAAGTTGCGCGACGGCCGTCGCAATCTTGCATTCGCGGTCACCGCGCAAACTCGGGGCGCATCGGTTTTGGGCGGCTGCAGTGGAGAGAGATGCGGACCGCTGCATGAATGACATGCACCTTCAATTTACACCATCGTAGGAGGCAGTTAAGCCGAGCGATAGCCTCCACATACGAACCACCGCTTCTCACCGTGCTTCAAGTCATGCATACGGACGGGATGGTTGTTTGGCGTCTCATCAAGAACTTTGTTGATTGTCGAGGTCGGGTCCCATTTACGCCGGTAATCCCATCGGCTGCTACTTTCACTCAGACATGTTGGAAGAGGAAGTGCAGATTGCCCGCGGCACTTGCACATGTCCCTCGGGTTCAACCTTTCGTATCGCCAGACAGCTGTTGCACGCCGAGACCTGACTTTCGAGAATCCGTGCCCGGTTTCGATCAACGGAATCACGTCTTTCCGTTTGACTATGCTTCCGAACCCGCCAGGACCGCGATGGAATCCATTCTAATGCTGGCCTGGACCTATTGGGTCATTTTGCAGCGGAGCCCTCCACCAACCCACACCCACAGACGGGATCCAGTCGGAGCCTCGGGCTTGGCCTGCAGCGCGCTTTTCTGGTGGTGTTGTCCTCGGGGAGGGGCCATCCTCCGTCATCCAACCCCCAGTGGTACACGGCGGCGATGGCCAGTGAACATCCTCGTCTTCCTGCATCTGAGACCCAGTGGGCCTCTCGGGACTGTTCAAGTATTCGGTGGCCTCAGGCCGTCTGTACTGGCTGAGAGGTGGACGAGGTGGGCGCACGGTGGGCAAAGGCTACCTCCGTGCACGAGGAAGCGGAGTGGTCATCCCGCAGTGCGGCGTCCGCCCCTGACATCACCACCTCTCCTGCACGCCACCAACTCTTCCGTCTCGTGTTTTGATTCTGTGGTCAACCCCTTTTCTCTTCGCTCAGTCCTGGCTGAGGTGTCCATTGATGGAAACAAAAGATTGACAGAAACCGGGGGAGGCAACTCTACGAAACATGACTATGGTCATTTGTACCTTTCTCCCTGAACTCGCGCGCCCTCCTGTGCCTCACTCCGGCGTGAGGATGATCAGTTGCACCGGGTTAGATTCGCCAACCAGATTCCACGAAACGGTAAGATCACGTGATCGGACCCAAGCACGTGCGAAATATGGGTACCTGCGGAAGCTTCACGCGGAGTCCAATGACGTCTCAGGACTTGACCCGCGACTGGCCGCATCTTGAAACCCGTCCGAGACTCCCCGGACGGGCATGCTGGAGTGAAGGCAGGCCAAGAGGGGCTGAAAAGCTCTCTTTGCGCTACCTCGTTGCGACTGCGCTGGTCCCATCCGAAAGGGGTTATCGGCCAGAGTCCACCTGGAGCAACGACCGGAGGAGAAATGGGCAAAGTCGAAACTCTGATATCAAGATGGTTGAATTGTTGACCAGGCGAATGCCAGCCTCTTCGACCACGTCCACGCAGAGTGAAAACTGCTTAATCACAGCCAGTGCGAGACCAGAGCTTCTTCTCCGCATATTACGTACGTCCATGCATACAGGAACCCGAACAATTCATCGTGTACGGAACAACTTGCAGTGTTTCCAATCAACGTCCGCAGTCGACATCCTCGCGTTGGACTTGCTTGGATTGGTAAGGTGTCAGGATCCATTCTGTTCTTTCAACATCACCGATATTACAAGTCCCCGATCGTAGCACGATGGGCTTCGTGTAGACTACTGTTGAGTCCCAGGTTGAGGGTCCACACGCGACCTTACTTCCCGGCTTTCTCATGACCCAGTCGGCCCAATCCCTCTTTCCTCCCCTTTCAATGGACGATTGAGGAAACAAACTTTTCTCGATTCGGATTTGCTCACAACCCTCGTGGCCACCAGTCGAATTTTGGACTTCGGGCTGAACCGAGCGGTTGTCATGATTGGCACGGTCGCAGGGACCCTCTTGCAATCCTGCACCGAGAGAGCCAAAGGCAGCGAAAAGGGAACAGGACCGCCGACAGGGGGGCAAGAATCATGTTGGTTCAGAATCCAGATGCAGTTTGCTCCTGGGAACGTTCCGTTCATCAGCTCCCCCTGGTTGAGCCTCGGCTGCAACGACTGGTGAAGAATAGTGTTATTCAAGTCAACCATTGATGGCAGTTTCAAAGACGAAGATGCAAGTCGATAATTTGCCAATCTGAACTTCTCTATCCCATCTAATCACCCATCTGGATCATAGAGTGGCCACTGCCGAGCTCGATCCGCCTCCCATCAACGAGTCATTGACTATCGTAGAGAGTCTGCCACCACGTGCTGCAGGAATGCACGTGATACAACGCGGTAAAAACCACACCCTCCGGGCTCACGAATCTCGTAGGGAGCATGGAGCATCTTCGAGAGTGCGCAACTATGCACTGTCTGTCTGTTGCCAGTACCCATGGGCAATTAAGCAATAGGCAGACTGATGCCGTATGCATGTCCACGGGCCAGAAAGCTCACCGAGAAAAATTGGAAAGGAAAAAGAGTTTCCCTCGTTGAGCCTGGTTAACTCATCATTCCCGTCCTGGGGTTCACGTTAAACGTACTTTGGCCAGTGCCATTGGATGCCTCTACGATTCTTCAGTCCAGCCCAGTGCTCAGTGCCCAGTGTCCACCATCCAAGAGTTTCATCCACCGCTCGGTCCGGGTTGGGCAAGAGTGGCCCCGACGGTGAGCGGGTGCGAACCGAGAAAAGAGTCTCTCTCTCATCAGAAACAGGCAGTCCACCCGCTTCCTCGCCCGCCTCCGCCGTCCTCCAGCGGTTTCCAGTCAGAAACTCCACCGATGCCTCTTTCGCCTCGCCCTGACCCGCCGAGACCGTCTATCTTTCTTGCGGGTTGGACATATTCCTTTTCATTTTTTTCCTTTTCGATTTTTTACGGGTTGGACTCAAAAGACGCTATCACGCCCAATCGTTGCTGAAAATTCTTGTGGATTTTTTTTTTCTCTCCAAGCCCAGAGTATACCAACATCTTGACTGTCGTACCACCAGTGCTCCTCCCCCCCTCCCCCTCCCTGTTTGCCTCGCCACCCAACGCGCGCAAGTCGGATTGGCTGTATACTCGATATACGCCGCGCAAAGAAGTCAATAGCAATACTGATAGGGTCAGAGATCAGTACAGCGACCGTGTGAACCCCCAAGCAGCATCGCGCATCGCTCCCCGAAGCGATCGGCCTCCACATCTTCCAAGGCTCCACGAGATTGCTCCTCCGATCAACTTGCTGCCCCTTTCCCCCACGGTGGTTTTATTGCCTCGTCGAGTTCGACTGCTCGATCAGAATGCAGGCCGACGCATCGCGCCGCCTCTCCAAGGTTTCGGCCTCCCGGGTCGAAGCCGGCGCAAGCAACGGCAATGCGGATCGCACGCTCGAAGACCTCGGCTACAAGCCTGAGTTGCAGCGCAATCGCTCCATCTGGCAGGTCACTTTTATGTGCTTCATTCTCTCGTCTGTTCCTTACGGTCTATCCACGACGCTTTATTATCCGCTCATCGCCGGTGGCCCTGCCAACGTCATTTGGGGTTGGGTTTTGGTTTCCTTCCTGATTTTGTGTGTGGCCATCTCTCTCGCCGAGATTACTTCGGTGTATCCCACTGCTGGTGGCGTGTAAGTACCTATCATCGTCCCGGGGGCACGGCCGACCCATTCATCATCACGATCACAACGAAGCAGACCCCATCGTGGAGACAATTAGACAATTATCATGGGCGCTGAGCTAACGTTGTGGTGCGGGCCTTCTCTAGGTACTATCAAACATTTGTCTTGTCCCCCTTGTGGTGTCGACGTGTCGCATCCTGGATTTGTGGGTGGTCATATGTGGCCGGAAACATCACCATCACCCTCGCCGTTAATTTTGGTACCGCGCTCTTGTTCATCGGTTGTCTCAATGTCTTTGAGAAATCCCCCGGCGTGGGAATCACCGACGATTTTGGTGCCTGGCAGACTTTTCTGATCTTTTTGGCCATTACCCTGTTGACACACGCTATCTCAGCCTTTGGCAACAAATGGCTGACCATGCTCGAGGTAGGATGATCTTCTTCTTCACATCCCATTTCTCTCTCTCGCGTTTCACCTTGGGGTCCCCCAGACGCGCTGGGGGATTTTCCTTCTGTCTTTCTTTTGAATTTTTTGTACTTGTTCGTCTGTTTGGTGCTCCTTCCCCCTTCTCACCAGGGCTAAGTGGTGCTTTTTCTTTTGCTCGTGATAAACTTCCCATACCCTTCTCACGATGAGTGTACGCCGCTGACGATGATGACTCTTAATCGCAGACATTCGCCATCTTCTGGACTCTCGCTGGATTGATCGCTATCGTGGTTTGTCTTCTCGCCATCGCCAAGGAAGGCCGTCGCGATGCGTCCTGGGTTTTCGGAAACTTTGAGCCTCAAGCAGGTTGGCCAGCGGGTTGGTCCTTCTTCATCGGCCTTTTGCAGGCGGCCTATGCCACCTCGGCCACCGGCATGATTATTTCGTATGTTTCACTTTCTCCTTTCGAGCCGAGTTCCCCTTCTTCACGAAACTTCCTACTAATCAGCCAATCAATCCGAGCAGACTCTGTGAGGAGGTTCGTGAACCGGCTGTGATGGTGCCCAAGGCCATGGTTGGTACCATTGTCATCAACTTCCTGGCCGGTCTCCTCTTCCTCATCCCCCTGTGCTTTGTGATGCCCGAGTTGAGCTTGATCATCAACTCCGCGCAGCCTACGCCCGTCATCTTCAAGTCCGCCATTGGCAATGCTGCCGGTGCCTTCTGTTTGACCATTCCGCTGCTCGTGCTCGGTTTGATCTGCGGTGTGGGCTGTGTCACGGCGACCTCCCGATGCACGTGGGCCTTTGCTCGTGATGGCGGTATTCCCGGCTCCGGCTGGTGGAAGACCGTAGACAAGAAATTTGATATTCCCCTCAATGCCATGGCCCTGGGCATGGTGGTTGAAATCGCCCTCGGCCTCATTTACTTTGGCTCCACTGCCGCTTACAACGCCTTCTCCGGTGTCGGTGTGATTTTCTTGACCATGAGTTACGCCTGCCCCATTGCCGTTTCCCTGCTATTCCGCCGTCGGGAGGATGTTCAAAATGGCAAATTCAACTTTGGTATCATCGGCTTGATCGCAAATGTGTTCGCTCTTGGTACGTTGTGCTCTATACTCATCAATCCCTCCGGTCTTTTGTTTTGCTGATCAGTCTCTGTCGCGACGCAGGCTGGAGTTTGTTGGCCATTCCCTTGTTCTGCATGCCCACCACCAAGGAGGTCACCAAAGAAACCATGAACTATGCCTCGGTGGTGTTCTTCGGCTTTGTTATCATTGCCGCCGTGTGGTACGCGGTCTGGGGTCTCAAAAACTATCGTGGTCCCCCCACGGACGCGGTCCATCATGACGACTCGTCCATCACTCCCTCGTCTCGCGAGACGAGCGAGGTCGCTCGAAAGAGTCATGATATTGCAGGAAAGCCCAAATCCCCTTGATCGGGTCCCGCTGATCTCGGATGCACCCCTTCATCCCTTCGCCCGCTCCACGACCGCCCTGCTGGACCGTTTTATATTTCGTCACTGGTTCTCATCTCTCCGCCTCTCTCTCGACCGCAACTGCTCTAAATCCCAGCATCACTCCGACCGATCTGACTGACATGAGGTTGCCCCCACCCGTTTGACCGTCATCGGCTCTCTCACCTGACCAACAGTCACGACTAACCCAAAGCGGCCATCCCAACTCCCCACGCGCTTCCGACCCGTGTTGCCCTTTGTTTCGACCGGCAATTCTTCGCCCGCGCGAGTGCCAGTCTCTTTCCCAAGCGGTCCTGTCCTTCGCCCGGTCCAGATTCCTCTCCTCATGATTCTCTCCTCCGTGCGCGCATAATCAGCTCCGAGCAATTTTCCACGCCATTGCGGTCACCAACACCCTGCCCTGATGCGCCAAGTTCGAATCCGTAAACCCATGACGATTCCTAACGGCTTCCATTTTATTTCTTGGTGGTTGTTCTTGTTCCCGTTGTCCTTTTCCTGTCGCTCAACCCATGATTCCCTAAAGTGTACATACGCATAGGCGTTCTAGCTGCGGTTCTTGTCTCGAGTCTCATCACCGCTCTCTGTGGAGTCGCATGGTGGACCATGTATGGCAAAATAGTATCTTCTTCCGTTTTGGATATACGATTACTTCACTTAGACAAGCAGTCGGTGTCATTGCACCACAGTCGGCTCATCCGCTCGAGTTCTCCACGTCTGGGACGATGATCCATCCTAGTGACATGGTCAATACAATAGCCCTCCAGCTGGAACGTAGAATATAGAGAGACCTCTTCATGCCGAACGCCAGCTGGTCACCTGCAGGGTATACGCAGAGGTCTTCGAAAACCCGCAAGTCGGGAGGTGCTCTCCTCCACCCTTCACTCGTCCTCGAGATCACTTGCCAAATGTGATCTGTGGACATTGATAGATGTATGTATTTCTGGTGGCGATCAGACCGAGTAACCCGAGACCACCCGTCTTCAACCGGAGATGACTCCCGCCCTGCTCCCTTCATCTACGGAATGTACCGAGGCGGAATGCCTTCCGTCTCACTGCATCCACGGCTGCCCGTCATTCGAGTCAAATTTCATGCTCCGTGAGAACAGATCTTGTCAGACTCGAACTCCTTTTTCACATTCCATTTGATGTTCAAATAGGGACAATCATCGCCAGACGATTCAAAGAGCGAGACATGATATAAATGGGTTTTTTGCCCCCCTTGTCTGCCTTTGATCAATATAGATTGAATGGTAGTACTGGGGTAGAAAATGTATCCAACGCGGAATTCCCCAAGAGCAGAGCTGTCGTGCCGACGGACACGACGGGTCTTTGTCTGGGGGTGGTAGACAAGACGGCAGTCATGTGGAAACCTGGCAGAGTATTTTGTCATACGTAGAAGATTTCGTCATACTTTGCATTCGATACGCATGCTCATCAATTCCTTCTGAATTAAGTCACTGATTCTCTGTGAGCTTGAGTTCTCCCCGACCACTCCCCGACTAGGTTTTTCAGATCGCAGCGACATGATTCGTCACCAGGCAGGTAAAGTCACTGGATCCGTAGTAAATCGTGTATCCATCATCTGAAGTTTGACCGTAACTCAGGGTATCTCCGTACTGCCAGTACAGATCAGCAGCGACACCCTTGGTGTTAAGGGCCGTCTTCTGCCAGGCCGCCTCGATGGTGCAGTGGTCGGAAGGGTAGCCATACTCCTCAAACAAGCAGGGCTTACCCGCCGCGACACAGGCGTCCCCGTGGGCTTTGACCCAGAGATTGCCCCAGTCACTGCTTGTGCCCCCTGTTGAAGAATTGAAACAAAAAGAAGATTAGTCACAACTTCCAGCCGTTGTGAGATGGGGAGACTAAAGTCAAACGATGATCAAAAAACAGTTATTACTCACAGCTCGATGGGTACAGATGGAAAGTTCCAAAGTCAATGGTACTGATGCCCAGGTTCTTGGAGAAGTCCAGTCCCTCGGAGAAGCCGAAGGGGTAGCTTCCGTCAGACTCGGTCGTCAGGCCGAATCCCTCTGTCAAAGAGCAGGAAAAGGATCGTCAGTGGAAAGATTCAGAGTATGTAGACTGGAAGCAAAGGAGCTGGCAGAGCATTCTCTCTGGGGTTTCTTCAGTCGGACGCGAGTTGAACTTACCATCGCCAATGGTAACCATGTGCTTCGGGTCGAGTGATTTGATATACTGGCTAGTCGCCTTGACCCAGTCATAGATGACGGAGGTGTCGCAGCCCTTGCAGCGAGGCTCGTTGGCCAACTCCCACGCAAAGACGGCCGGAGATGAGATGTACCGCGAAACTACAGCCTTGATGTAGTTTTTGTAGGCGGTCTGCGCCGCGGTGTTGGTGTACCAGGTGGTCGCACTGCCGCCAAAAGCGTTGACGTACGCATTAATACCACCGTAATCGGACCAATTGTTCACAAAGTTGATGATGAGCTTGATGCCGTGCTTCTCGGCCGAAGAGACGACATAATCAAGACGCTGCAGG
The DNA here is from genome assembly GCA_023626555.1 of Penicillium sp. PF2412A. Lineage (NCBI taxonomy): Eukaryota > Fungi > Ascomycota > Eurotiomycetes > Eurotiales > Aspergillaceae > Penicillium > Penicillium sp. PF2412A. Next base: position 784 of record JAMAHA010000041.1, on the reverse strand, counting down.
CCATCGGCACCGGTGTTGATGGTGGCGCTGCCGCCCGCAAGATGCTGGAACCAGACGGTGCCGGCGGAGGGGATTGTGTTGACATCGTTGAATCCCCAGACACGCAGAATGCGCAGCCCCGAGGAGCTCAGGTGTTGCATGACCAAGTCGACGTCGGCATTGTTGGTCAGGAAGCCAATCCAGTACGAGTTGGATCCGGCAAAGTAGCTCGTCTCGCCGTCGATGGTGAAGTTGAGACCGTTGGTGTGAGCGAAGCCGGTGGAGGTTGATATCGGACCCGAGGTGGTTGTCGTCGTCTTGGACGGCGCAGTCGTTGTCGACTTGACCGATGTGGTGGTCACCGTTGTCTTGGCGGTGGTGGTCGTAGTGATGGTTGTCGCGCCACCCGATCCTGTGCCTATCGGACCGCAATGGGTCAGTGGTACTGGGCATCATCGGTGTTTCTTCATGGCAAGACACAACATACCTGGCAAGCATTGACTGTACCAGTCATTCTGGTATTGACAGGTGTATGGCGACTGGCACGTTGTGCTGCCCGACCATCCTTTTCCGCCACACTGGCCATATTCCGCCACCTGGGCTGATGCCAGCCCGGCCAACAGCAAGATCGTCGAGGAGTACAACATGAGGCAAGGTGAAATTGAGAGGACGGTCGTCTGAGTCAATCCCAATGTCATTTCATTGCTCTCCTTTTACGGATTGACTCGTTTTATATACTTTGCGTCCTCACTTGTAAGAAGTCGCTGCGTCGCATCCATCTTCATCCATCGCTTGCAGCGGGGGG
>JAMAHA010000040.1:0-260004 GCA_023626555.1 Penicillium sp. PF2412A | reverse complement strand
CCCCCCCGGATCCGTGAGAAAAACAAAACACGACAAAAACCCACACTCTAACAGAACAATCATCAAACCCTTGAAAAGAAGAAAATAAATCCCCAAATTAAAACAACCCTGCATAAAAACACCCCCACGATCAACAATCAACCATGAGTTTTACACCACCCGGGCAGAAATTCAAAGCGTCATGCCCCCAAAAAAGTAGGGTGGAGACCGGCAAACCCGGTCAACTCCCGCGCGATCTCCGGCGATGGCTGATCAGCTCCGTCCAACAGGTCAAGATTTTCCACGTTTCTTCTTAAGGTTTCATTGGGGGAAGGGAGGAAGGGAGAGAGGGAGGGGCTTGGGCAAAGTCGACGGTGAATCTCCGGATATGTTACACTTGCACTTGCATTTGTAACTCCAGTTGTGGCTGACTGGGAATTAATAATACCAGGACGGGTGGTGATCGGGTGGTGACCGGGGATTCTGGGAAAAAAGGAAAAGGGAGAGAGAAAAAAAAGGAAATTCGGCGTCAACTACCGAAACTGAAATTGGATTATTTGGGGGCCGTGGTTTGGATCGTTGAGTAGCTATATTCGGCATTTGAGAATAGGATGAGATTAGAGTGGATCGAGGTAGTAGGCAGGTAAGTAGGTAGGTAGGCCAGTACCTTACCGGTGCCATTTCCGCGTGGGATGTGGAGAGATTACTATTCTACTACTTTGATATTAACAGCAGGACTTAATCCCATTGGTAGCTTGGGGGGAATAGATCTTGGAAATTGAAAAAAAAAAAAAATCTTTTTTTTTGTTTTGTTTCCACTTGGACTAGGCATTCAGAGACGACCGACCTGGTGGAGCAGATATTACAAGCTAGTACATATTCCTCCCCCCTCTATTAGACGGTCCATGGACGATGAATCACGGTGCTTTGATTTTCACTTCCATGGTCCTTCTGCCACAATGACCGTGGCAGCAGAATCGCAATCCACCCCTTCAATATCCAGCATGACCGCCCACGTCGAGCAGATCGTCAATGCATTCAGCCTCAGCCCAGACGATGTCCGGCGCGTGACGAAGCATCTCGTCCGACAGCTAAGTGAGCACACACCCACGCAGCGAATCCCATCTGACCATTCACCGTTTCCGTGACGATCAAAATAGACTAACATGGAATATGATTCTCTTTTGTCTTTCTTTCAAAAATGAAAAGAAGATGGCCTTGCAAATGATCGTCCCTGGCAACTCCCCACTTACGTCCAAAACGTACCAACGGGAGCTGAAAAGGGCAAGTTCCTCGCTATCGATCTCGGCGGCAGTAACTGCAGAGTATGCATGGCCGACTTGAACGGGGATTCGACCTTTACAGTGGTTCAGAGCAAGCACAGGGTTCCTGCTTATGCCATGGTCAACGAGAGTTATCGTCCGCTATTCGACTTTATTGCACAGAAGCTGGCAGATTTTGTCGGTCAGTATCTGGATCGAGAAAGCACCGTGCCTTATAAACTGGGGTTCACTTTCAGTTTTACCTGTGAGCAGGAATCGCTTCGGAGCAGTCGTCTGATTCACTGGGACAAGGGCTGGGATATCCCCGAGGCAATCGGGCGTGATCCATGTGTCTTATTGCAAGAAGCCATTGATCGAATGGGGCTTCCGGTGGTGGTCACCGTGCTGGCAAACGATAGTGTGGGGACATTGTTGACGCGATCGTACATGTCTGGTCGGGGTGTCTCGACGCTGGGCGCGGTCATTTTTGGAACCGGCACAAACGCAGCGTACGTGGAGAGTGTGCGCAACCTGACCAGGATCCAGGCTCAGACCAAGCGAGCTGAGCAGAATGAGGATCAAGATGGAGGTGGAATCATGGTGATCAACAGTGAATGGGGTGCTCTGGACGATGAAATGGCCGTTCTGCCTCGAACCGAGCTCGATGATCAGCTTGACGCTGCCTCGGTGGATCCAGGCTCACAAATGTTGGAGAAGCGAGTCTCGGGACTCTACCTCGGCGAGCTCCTTCGACTGGCCATTTTGCAGCTTCTTTCAGATGGGGGCTTGGATATTGAGATTGACTCGACATCCTGTCTCTTTGCGCAGTATGGAGTCGATAGCTCCCTTGTGTCGCGACTTGCGCTTGCGGGCAACCACGTCAGTGACGCGATCGATCACCTGCGGAACACACTGTCTGCCAAAAACATCAGCACATCCGATGCAAAGTCTATCCAATTAATCGCCGAGGCTATTGCCAGACGATCAGCTCGCTTGTCAGGAGCATCACTGGCTGCCATCATCATTCAGAGCGGTCGACTGGGAACCTCGCTCAACCGCGCAAATGTCACGGCATCGACACAAAGGACACCCATCCTTCCATTGAGCTTTAGGTCCTTTTACAACTATGCGCCACTGCTATTGCGCCACGTGGTTCATTTCATTCGGCTTATTTGCCAAAGGCCATCGTGGCTGGTGCCCAAGCAAAGTCCCCATCACTCGGAGACGGTGAGTGCGACAACGCTGGACGAGGTGATTGATTTTGGAGCGGATGGGTCCTTGATCGAATTCTACCCGGGATTCGAGACTGAAATGCGTCAAGCAATGAGGGAAGTGGATGAGATTGGACGTGCTGGGGAGCAGCGTATTCGAATCACACTCACGCCGGACGGATCTGGTGTGGGAGCTGCTTTGATGGCATATGCGGCCAGTTTGGAATCAAATTAGGGTGGGAGATTCGTATGTGGTCCGCAATGGAGAGGATTACTCCAAGGCAGACGGAATTCGTACCTGCTTTTTAGAAAGACTTTGTCTCATTGTGTTGCAACCTGGAACCTTACGGTTAGAATAAAAAACAAGAGGGGATTTGCACGATGGCCATATTCAAAAAGAGTTGACACTAAAGTCCTCGGTGTTTATCGCAAACGACAAGCGGTGACGAAAATGGATATTCTGATTCAGAGTCACGAGCAACGTTGTTCCAACAGCATCACGAGAGTCATACCATGTTTTGATGCTCTAGAGTTCCGGTTGAGGGTATCTCTGCATGGTTTCCAATGAATGAATTTGAGCAAAATCAAGTGTGCCTGTTTCCAAAGAAGTAGCTATTCTGTTCTCCTGCTCAAACAGCCCTTCGTTTGAACAAGGCCGTTGTTCGAACTCTGGTCTTCGTGTCTTCTTGGCTTTCTCGATTATATACTGTTGTCTATTCTACATTTATCTACTCGATCAGCCTCGAGAAAAAAATAATGTATAAAATGGACCAGCTATCTAGTAATAGATGAATTCTATCACCACACTCCTCTCCTGAGATTTCCAATTCTCTTACAGACAAAACCACCCCCCCTCGACTGCAAAATATTCATTCACAACCATTTCATTTAAATTATAGAGAACAGAAACAGTCCCTCAACCTCATCCAAACACTTCAGAAAACACATTGCCACCATAAACCTCCCTCTACCTACGCAATTATTGCCTTCAACTAATCCGATAGATCGCACATCCCAATGAACCCAACTGCCCCATCACTCAACACTACCCAGCGGTTGAGATTGGAAGGGTTTGAGCTTCTTTTGGTTTATTTTCCATTCCTTTTTTTTTATTCTAGACTCAGTCCAGACTCGAGTTCTGATTTTGTATTTTGCGATTCACTTTTTGATATAGTTGTCTATTTGCTTCCTCACAAAATCTCCCAGTGATTTTCGTCTACATGTCTATAAATGGAAAGTAAATCCTGTGAATCAACATCTCCCAACCCAGACATACTTATGGACGACTACCTGTCTTTCCGCTGGGAGTTTGTAATCGGATATTCCCGAAGCCTACAATGATGCAATGCTCTGCTCTATCCGTGACGAAAACCGCAATGAATCAACGAACCGCTCCGGTCATTTCTAGGCAATGGCATTAATCAAGAGGCGTGTCAATTTGGTCAGGGATCTTGGAAATTAAGAATCCTACTATTAGAATACATCATGGGAGGCGGGCTGAAGTTTCTGTCGTATGAGTATACACGATGAATCAGTGATAATTAGCATCTTGCTTGCACGAGAACTGTACCATTCGAGAATCTAATCCCTTCATTCCTGAAAGAACCTATTTATTTGCATCTTACTCTCAATCTCCAGTATTGAGTCCGTATAATATACCCGCCAATTTCATTGAAACATCATCATCGTTATTATTATCAGAAAAAGTAAATAAAATATCTACCATTTTCTTTTCTCAAACACACTGTAACTCACCACACCCCCACGTTTTTTCCGGCCCATGTACCCGGGCCATTTTGAATACAGACGACACAGATGAGCACAAACAGCTAAAAAAAAGGGAAGAGTGAGATTCTCAACCCCTTCTCTTAAGCAGTTCGATCCGGCAAAGTAGCCTTGGACGCGCGGAACGACTGTTCAAAGTCGGCAATGATATCGTCAATGTGCTCAATACCCACAGAGATACGAATTGCATCCTCGGTCACACCCGAATCAAGCTTCTCCTGATCAGTCAGCTGCTCGTGAGTCGTGGACCACGGGTGAATGGCCAGGGTTTTGGCATCGCCGACACTGTGGAGAGAGAGAAAACGCAAGGTCAGTATGAGGCGACACAACTTTTCATTCCTCCCATTTTCTTGCTCTCTTGCGGAATCGAGTTTTCTTTTCTTGGAAATTTGGCCCCCCGGGGAAGAAATCAATGACTTACTTGGCAAGATTCGAAATCAACTTGAATCCATCCACCACTTGACTTCCAGCCGCCGCACCTCCCTTGATACCCACCGAAAGGACACCACCAAAGCCCCGAGTCAGGTACTTTTTAGCTGTCGCATGCGACGGGTGATCCTCCAGACCAGGATAGGACACCCAGGAGACATGCTCATTCTTCTTCAACCACTGAGCCAAAGCAAGGGCGTTTGACGCATGGCGTTCACAGCGCAGACTGAGCGTCTCGAGTCCCAGAAGTAGCTGCTGGGCGGCAAAGGGATTCAAGGCCGAGCCGAGATCACGGAGAATTTCCACCCGCACACGAATGGCAAATGTGATGGGGCCGAAAGTCTCCCAGAACTTGAGTCCGTGGTACCCTTCGGAGGGTTCGACGAATTGAGGGAATCGTGCAGCATGCTTGCCCCAGTCGAATTTGCCGCTGTCGACCACGACACCGCCGATGGTGGTGCCGTGTCCGCCAATCCATTTGGTTGCGCTCTCGACGACGATGTCGGCGCCGTGTTCAATCGGGCGGGCAAAGTAACCGCCTGCACCGAATGTGTTGTCCACCTACGAATGCCCCCGAAAGATTATAAAAAGTATCAGTATGCAGGATGCCGGAGTGAGGAACGGACTTGTTTCGTCGCGGCCCAACAGACCAGCAATGAGAAGAAAGGGATGGGGATGGGGATGGGGATGGGGATGGGGAGGGGAGGAAAGGAAAGATATGTACATACCACCAGAGGAACACCCTTCTCGTGGGCCACCTTTGCAATGGCTTCAAAGTCCGGGACGTTGAATCGGGGGTTACCAATGGTCTCGACATATACCGCTTTGGTCCGATCATCAATGGCCGCGGCGATATCGGCCGGGTTATCCCCGTTGACAAACTTGGTCGTGATGCCCAGTCGAGGGAACATCACCTTGAACTGGTTGTACGTGCCACCATACAAATTGCTCGTCGACACAATGTTATCACCCGCGTGAGCCAGCGCCGCAATGGTCATAAATTGAGCCGATTGGCCGGATGACGCGGCGACAGCAGCTACACCACCCTCGAGAGCGGCAACGCGTTTCTCAAAGACATCAACGGTAGGGTTCATGATACGACTGTAGATATTGCCGAATTCCTTGAGGCCAAAGAGCCTCGCACCGTGGGCGGAGTCATTGAACATGTACGAGGAGGTGGCATAGATGGGAACAGCGCGCGAATTGGTGGTCGAATCGGGGACGTGGCTGGTAGATGGGAGAAGAGAGGAATGTTAATTGTGTGTGTTTTTTGGGGGTGTCTCCTAGCAGTACTTGCGAGAGTACAACACATGATGACCAGACAGGTCATCATCGTCTGTGATGCAGGGGCAAATCTTACCCAGCGTGCAGCTGCAGGGTATCAAAGTGGAGATTCTGTTGGTCCGCCATGGCGCTTTGGAGACCAGAATGTGGGGAATCCGGGGTAAATGAATTTCAAAAGAGTAAAAAAATAATAAAAGGGTCAAGACAATGGATACAAGTCCACCAAGGTCACAATGGGTATCAGCTCAACACGCAAAAGAAATTGATTCAGCAATTGGTGAGAAATCTGTCAAGAGGGACAAATTTTCTTCCACAAGGGAAATTGAATGTCTGAGGAGGACACACGAGGCCTAATAACCGCGCGTTCGAGGAGGGGCATCACCGACGCTGGCGGGGTTTGCGATGGCGTGATTGCGACCGTCTTTTCCCAAAAGACAACTTTCGATCCATTCAATGGCCGAGGGCTTTGCCCTGCCGACTCTTGAGTGGCCATCTTTTATGCTTTTTGGGGCGGTCTCGGTGACCATTTTGCGTCTAAGCAGTGCGAGTTTGTCCTTGGCGTGGATTTACGTGCTGCCGCTCACGAGGGGCGTGGCAGCTCCAGGGGAGGACGGAGGGCGACTTGGAGGATCATTTTAGTCTGTTCTCGAGACGAGCTCAGAAACTATTATCCCAAGAATGTATCCTTATTGACTCATATAAGGGACTTCTCTCCCATGAGCAGGGTTCTCGCATACCACGATGGACAAAGTCAATGCTGGTGACTTTGGGAAAGGGTGGAACACCGAGTCAGATGCCTGTCATGTGGGGTCACCCGGAGGAAATAAACTACATGGAGCTGATGAACCACTTCAGGCACGAGAGGAGTGAATGCATGTAGTCACCGCTTACAGTACAGGCCGGTAGTATACCCATCGTACCTCGACCCATTTCCCTTCGGTCGCAAAGAGTCCGGAGCCTGGATGATCTATCCTCTAGTGCCGGTGAATCACAAGGTCCGAGGTCTGGCAAAGTGTTCAGTCATTGACGAGAAGCAGAGCCGATAGTCACGGGTAAAGAGCCATGCAACTGATCCCCAGTCGATGTGGCTGTAGAAAGCCAAACATGTTCAGCCAAGCACTTTCACCAGCTCTACCTCAGAACCATACGTAGTAGCCTTATTTCACAGAACAAGACGCCCCCCTGGACCGTGTTGATGCTCTCGTCGCATAGGAGATGACTCAATTCCCCGGCACGGAGGCAATGGAGGATTTCATGTGATCAATCACGTGATAGCTATTCTGTTCAAACTGTTTGCCGACTCTGGAAAGTCACCTGATTCCAAGATGGCTTCTTGGATTCGATACTGTCAGGAGAATGAGAGCTTGTAATTGACTCTCCAAGTGACCTATGAATACTTGTCTAGTGTGTTTCACAACACAGCCCATACATTGCTAGACTTGAGTAGTCCTCACTCAATATTTGGCGGTGATGGAAGAGCTCTTGGCTGATTCCACCGTCTTCTCATGACATCATTGTCACCCGGGCTGGTCTTAGCTGGACAGCCCCACACAGCGGTCGGTAGCTCCCCTTAGTCACCCACTGTGCCTGGCAGCTGTTGACGACAGAGGAAATCAGAAAACAATCATGGTCTCTTAGGGGAGGCCTTCATGAAGAGTTTCAAGAGTCGAGCATGCAGTCCTCAGTCGTGACCTTCCAAACCAACCAGGAGCATTCGCTATCATCCACCAAGGAGAGTCTTCACCAGGGAAGCCTTGTGTCCCCGAAGCACCATTCTGATCGGCGGCCAAAGTCAAGTGTGATGTACAATTCCACTACTGCATCTGGACTGACCGATCAACCTCCGCACGTTAGGCCGTCATACTCACCGAACGTGGCTGTGCCAGAGTGTTCTCCAAGCCCCGGGGCAGCCAGGCAGCAGAATATCTCAAGATGGACCGAGGAGACACGAGAGGGATGGATTCAGCCACAGTTAGCTTGACTTTTGTGAATATGCTTGGGATTGTCTATTCCCTCCTCGCAGGTTGTCCAGGTATACACTTCGGTACGCAGCTTCTATCTAGAGAAAGCTCGCAGACCATCAAGCAAACAGTGCCTGGCAGGTTTCACCGTCCCAACATCCCGTGATCGTGAGATCTGTCTCTCGTCGAGTATCGTGCTCTCTGCAGCGATAAAGTAGCGAGGTTATAGGCCATGGAATATACTCTCATCACCACCATGGATCAGCGTGGATATCACAAAGCTCACTCGGGCGGCCAGTAGCGCTAGGTTGTCCAGAGTTCATATTTTCAGTGGCACATTGTCGTCAAAAGTAGAGAACAAAAGCTTTCACTGGCGGATTCCACCGCAGCCTAGTGTAGTGAACTGGCGTCAGAGCCCAGGACCCAGCCACTAAACCCACGTCAGCCCTACCAGTTGGAAACAACACGAGCAAGGGATGCACGACCCTGCAAGCCCTTCAAAGCCACTGCATCGTGCATATTGCACACTCCCTAGTAATCCACCACCTGACAGTCACGCCAAGGTGTCACCGATGACGATGACGTTCGTATCATGCCGGGTGGCTTTCCCTGCAGTCCTCGAGTGCCCTGCACTATTTGTATACCAGTAGAGCCCTCCATTTGTCAACGTTTGCTTGTACATTTCCGACCGCTTGAAGTATAGTCCATCAAACCAACAGTCTCACTCACGACGAGCCCGAGCCGAGAAAAAAAAAGGAATTCAAGAAGCATCTACACCAACTCCAGGAGCCTGCCATTCTAGCAATCGCGACCGGGAACTTCTACGACCGGCACATTTGACGAAGAGAGAAAAAGAAAAAAACCGCTGCACTTGCTGGCATTTCTCTTTTTCTTCCTTCCATCGCTTTCATCAATCCGCTATCTACAGCCACGTCTTGAATCAACCTCGATTAGGATTCCTCCAAGAAGCGACCACCTCCCTCCAAGACTCTTCCCTCCGAAGCCATGGCGATGCCCTGGATCTATGCCGTGCGCTTTGCACAGATTCTCTTTGGCTTGATTGTGGTTGCTTTGACTGCCTACGGTAAGTGGTCACTCTATACAACTGTCTCGGCCTTTTATCATTCAACCCACTGCGCCTTGAAACTGGCCAAAAGAATTGAACCTCTTACATCCAATCTCTCTTTTCTCTCTCCCTCTTGTACAAAAGCCTCTCCAGCTAATACATTCTCTTCTATTCCCGACCTATAGTCATCAGTGTCTGGGGTTATCCATGGACCAGCTACGACACAGTCAACTACCTCCTCTTCGTCGGCTGTTGGACCACCTTCCTGGCCACACCTTATCTTCTCGCCGCGCCCATCTACATGCCCCGCCTGGCGCACCGGTTCGTGATACCCGCAGTCGAGGTCATCACCATGATCTTCTGGTTTGCCGGCTTTATTGCTCTAGGTGCCGAGTTGCCCGCACCAGTTTATTGCCGATGGAGTGCATGCCGGGCTTTGCAGGCTGTAACGGTGTTTGGGGCCTTTGAATGGTAAGACCCCTCTCTCTGTCTCCCTCTGCACAGTTTGTGGTGTGGGAAGGGGGGCACCCACTCATTAGCGGATCATCCTTGACTAAATTTTTTTCCTTTGACAGGGTCCTTTTCGCTGTCACAACTTACTTTGCCATCATGGACCTCAAGGAGCATCGACGAAGTGGCCAGACTGCACAGAAGACTTCCAATAATGCCCATCTGGGGGTTTAGATGCAAGCGCACTCGATGACAAGTGAGTGATGGGGGGTTGCAAACGTTTCGTGAGCGGTCCAATGAGTTGGTGTCGTTTCCCTTGCGGGGTTCTCTTGGAAGGTGTCGGTGCACTTTGACCTGGGCCATCAGATATAACTGCTCGTCAGATGAGGTGGTACAGCGCAGTGGCCTCTATTTGCTTGCTTTTTGATGTTTTTTTTTTCTATGATTCTAGTGTTCTCTCTCACACGATACCCCATTTTTATTAATATTTTCTTTGGCATGAGTACGTTAAGGGGGAATGGTTTATGAGAAATGACAATGATGATAATTCCAAATGATCAAGTGCTTATCCCGTCATACTCTTTTCTATAGCACTGTCATCTTATTGCCCGTCATATAGATGGCTTCTATGAATGTCATGTCATAAAGAGTATGAGTAATCATAATAGTCATACAAGCTTCCAACTCTTCCAGTCTTTATGAATAATCAACACTCTCTGGAAGCTGTTGCATCAAGTGGAGAGAGAACCTAGTAATCCAAGCTGACTCTATCCCGAAATAGTAAACAGCTGCTTGAGCAGCGGGCACCCCTTCCCGGGGACTAGCCACGTGCACACTTTCAATCCTTCCTTTCTTCCAAAAAGGAAAAAAAAAACGAAAATTTCATGCATTGCCATTCTTTCACTCCCATATTATTTTCTTGTATACTATTACTCCTCCACGCCTTCCCTAAGTCCCTCCTTCACACAAGCTCTCACCATAGTCTAAGCGATTCGGTACCACACACACATCTCTATCAGTATCGGGTGCTAAGACACTTACAAACTGATATTATTGATACTACAGTAGGGGCTGTACTGTACAAACTGTACCCCCGTTGTGGGTCATAAGGTTATTTTCCTTTTCTGTTTTTCTTCTCGAACAAGATTGATCTAGATCCGGAAGGTGTACTGCATTTACTGCCACCTACAGTACTAGTGAATATAAGGTTGAAATTGGATGTGGGAAGGTCGAGACTAGAGCCTATGGTTAGCGCGGTTAAAGAGTCTAGACTCTGGACTACCGCGTAAATCTACAGTAGAAAAGGGTGGTGGTGGACCTGTTCCTGACGAGCCAGGCCTAAAGGTCAAATTGAAAGATTTGAGTCTGGTAGGTACAGTTTTATTAGGTACTACCCTTGGCACATGCAACCTGGTGTGGGAAATTTTATGGAGGTGGTTCGAGGTTACATGTGTGTAGATACCTCTGGGCTTCAAAAGGACTTTAAAGCTGGAATGATTGTATTCTAAATAGTGACTCTAGACAGCATTTCTCTATTGCTCTATTCCCCTGGCTATGTTATAAGTCTATGTACTGTGTATGTGCAATTTAATCATAAAAACCTGTGAATAATGACCTGGATCTCCTATGAGCGTAAAATCTCTTCTCTCAGCCAGCTGGACACTGGCGGATGAGACGGCAAAAGACACCACCATCAAGGTAACCATCCTCGCCTCCTGATCAAAGTCCGCCATTTGCTGGATGTTCATTGGGCTCATTTGCCTGACTCATCCATCGGATGGAGCCGAAACCGGCCATCAGCGCGGCTCATGGTGCAGTTTCCGACCGGGGAACCCGGTCGTAGGCTTTTTACCACCCTTTTTTTAACTGGTACACGTACTAAACTGTACGAGTGGATATGAGGGAAGGGGGTTAGAACTGGTTGGTTCTTGTTTGTTTTATCTGGTTTTTTGTTTCAGAGCTACTGAATAAGACCCGGGGAGGGTATAATGGATTACTCCATGGAGTCCATTTGCTCTGTATCTCTGTTCTACGGGGTGCCTTTGGATTGTCGTGGGAGAGAGTGTGACATGGTGAGAACCCTCAACATTCCACCTCCCGACCACTAGGCCAAGTCCGAATGGCCCGAAACGGCTCCTCTTCGGCAAACTCCCGATCGGCGGGTGGCGCTTTCTCTCTGCTCAAAATGGTTGGCTGACGGCTGCAGTCGCACGGCAGACCCGTCAGCAGTAGTCACCACAACTCTGGACTGTCCGTGAAAATGGTTGAACTCACGGTCCTGGAGAGGCCCGGTCAGGCTAGTGTTCAGAAAGCCTGGTCTGTTGTATACAGAGACCAGTCCACAATTTCAACATGCGGCATCAGCATCCAGTGGAATGTGCATGCGGCACAGTACAGACTGCAGACTCCGATAAGACCGCAGTCAGCCTCGAGGGCCGTGCGATGTACTGTTCAGATAATGCCGTGTCTGAATTGTCAGAGGACTAATCACTGATCATGAAATGATCGGGTATGTCATATCGGCTGGTCATCCCGCATCCGACTCGACCACGAGCCGTCCAACAGCATTTCGACGGAGTACACTTTACTCAAAAGTGTCGGTGCTCAGTTCGCCACCAACGGGGTCAAACTTTTCTTTTCTCTGGCGATGGCGCGGCCCACATGGGTCAGGGTCATCAGGAGAGGATGGAAAGGTTGGAGAAAAACAAAAAGAAAACAGAAAAAGGGAACCAGACAGGCAAAAGAAAAAAAAAAAACTCGTGCGCCCGATAAGATTCAAAGTTTCGGGTGGCAGAGATTTTTAGACTTTTTTTTTTCGCTCTCTGGCAGACGGTCCCGTCGTGTGTAGGCTTGGTGTAGAAATTTCCATACAAACCCCAGATGCAGATTAGAATCATCTTTAAATCTTCCCAATTCCTTCTCTCCATTTTAACGCCGTTCAATTCCAGACCCTCTTTTTCTTTTCCTCAGTTGCCCCAGGTTTTTTTATCTGCTGGTAACCATTTCTTATACCTAAGATCCGACCCCGTCTTAGGGAAATCAGAGGGTCGTAGAGGGGAATTCTTGACGTCGCCTGTGGGTTCGATCCACCGCAAGCAATTCTATCCACCCTTCCATTCCGAGACTCGGAGAACTTGAACCAAAGAGAAATTCCCCAAGAACTCCCATCCCGAAATTGGAGGCGGTTATCAGTCCGACTGTCCCCATTTTGCTCTCACGGTGGAGCCGCTGCTGGAATCCTGTGGTCCCGGACAGTCCACCCCATTCATCTGTGACTCTTTTGGGCCCTGATTGCTGTATGACTCGGACATTCTGTCGCTGACCTGATTTTTTTGGGTGTTTCCTTTTTGGGGAGGAAATTCCATATTGCTCCATCTTTCTTCTTTTCTTTCCCTCTTCTTCGCCTTCTTTTCTTCGTCATCTCTTCTGTACGGCTCCAAACCCCCCGGATCTGCTCTCCTCCCTCATAGCAGCAGCAGCAGCAGCAGCAGTCCATCATGGCCGGCGCTCCCTGGTCAGACAAGGGCAAGACAGAGTCGGGAGGACCCATCACGCAGGTTGAGGCTCACGCTGCCAACCAGCATGAAGTCGACTACGAGAAGCATGGCGCCAGTCGTGAATCGAACCCGCTGCCGGACTTGAAGCGGAAGTTGAAGAGTCGTCATCTGCAGATGATTGCCATCGGTACGTGATAGTCGTGCGAGTCTCCTCCCACCGTGCTGAAAGGTCTCGCCGTGTCTAACGTTTTAAATCGTTCTTGTTCCATGACTGTAGGTGGTACAATCGGCACCGGTCTCTTCATCGGTAGTGGTACCGCAATTGCCAATGCTGGTCCCGTCGGGGCGCTGATTGCGTACATCTTCGTCGGAACCATTGTCTACTCGGTCATGTCGGCATTGGGTGAGATCGCGACATACATCCCCATTCCCGGTGCCTTCACCTCGTACGCGGCGCGCCTGATCGACCCTAGTCTGGGTTTCTCTATGGGTTGGATCTATTGGTTCTCGTGGGCGTCGACATTCGCATTGGAACTCACCGCCACCGGTCTCATCATTCAATTCTGGGACGAGTCGATTCCGATCGCCATCTTTATTGCCATCTTCTGGGTCATGATTGTCATTTTCAACATGCTGCCCGTGGGATTCTATGGAGAAATGGAATTTTGGTTCTCTAGCATCAAGGTCTTGACCGTGATCGGCTTCATGATCTTTGCGATCTGCATGAACGCTGGGGTGGGCAAGGAGGGTTATATCGGTTTCCGTTACTGGGTGCATCCCGGCCCCTTTGTGCCCCATTTGATCGAGGGGAATCCGGCTCTGGCCAAGTTCATCGGCTTCTGGTCCTGCTTGATCCAGGCCGGTTTCTCCTACCAGGGTACCGAGCTGGTCGGTATTGCCGCCGGTGAGACCGAGAACCCGCGCAAGACTGTCCCCGCGGCGATTCGCAAAACCTTCTTCCGAATTGTCTTCTTCTTCATTCTGACCATCTTCTTCATCGGCATCGTGGTTCCCTCGGACGATCCCGGCCTGGTGGCCAGCGGCGTGGACGCCTCTAACGCGAACGGTTCCCCCTTTGTCGTCGCGGCTCGTCGCGCTGGCGTCAACGTTCTGCCCAGCATCATCAACGCCGTCCTCTTGACCGTGGTACTTTCGGCCGCCAACTCCAACGTCTACAGTGGAAGCCGTATCCTGATCGGTCTGGCGCAGGAAGGCTTTGCCCCGCGCCTGTTCAAGCGCACCAGCAAGGGCGGTGTGCCGTACTACGCGGTCGCCTTCACGGCTCTGTTCGGCCTGCTCGGCTTCCTCAATGTCTCCAACTCGGGCTCCACCGTGTTCAGCTGGTTGTTGCAGATTTCCGGTGTGGCAGGCTTCATCACCTGGGCGTCCCTGAACGGCTGCCACTTGGCCTTCCAGCGGGCCCTCCATGCTCGCAACATCTCCCGTGATGTGCTTCCGTACAAGGCGATCTTGCAGCCCTGGTTGTCCTGGTACGGTCTCTTCTTCAACTGCCTGATTATCCTGACGCAGGGATTCACCTCCTTCATCGGTGGATTCGACGTGCAAGGCTTCTTCATCAACTATCTCAGCTTGATTCTCTTTGTGGTCCTGTATCTCGGTCACAAGATCATTTTCCGTCCGGCCTTTGTCAAGCCCATTGAGGCGGACTTGGATACCGGTCGAACCACCGCCGACAGTGAACACTGGGAGACCGCTGAGCCCACTACCTGGTACGGTAAGTTGTGGCACTGGATTAGCGGTTGATCCTCGCTTATTCGAGGAAGTCAACTTTTGTGTCTAGTTCTTTTTTTTTCTTCTCTTTCTCTTTTTCTCCCTTCCTTGGCTGTTTCCAAACAGAAAATCGCCGTTTCTTTGTATATGCTGTTCTCTCTGACATGTGGGCATTTGGCATGGCGTTCTGGGTTGCTTTTTTTCCATTTTTCTTTCTTTTCTGTCGGGGCTTCATCTCTCCTGTATAGCGAATTCGGGTCATACTTCCCGGGTGATGAGCGTTCCAGTACGCTCTGGTGTCTATAGTGATGTGTCTGGGTTCCGCTTCGGATCTCTGTAAATGCATGTGTACAAGACGTGATGATCGGTTCATCCTCTACTTCCCAATGCTTCCAATTTGCTCTATCGTTCATTATTCATTTTTCGTAAAAGGAAAGTCCTTCTACCGGGATGAGAAGAGCCTTGCTTGCGGGTTCACCGCACGATTACTGACGCCGATCCTTGGCACGAAAACCCTTTCGGAGGTCAAAAAGCACTTCGGAATCAAATAAGAGACTTCGACTTGACTGCCATTGAACCCTTGCCAAGCCACTGGGGTCAATCATCCGCCCAACATTCCTGACGGGTCTTGCGAACAGCCACGTGAATGCAAACATGTCAGAGGACCGTGGGGTCTGGGCAGCCGAGATTGGATCGGCTACCCTCGTGGGCTCGGCACCTCAGAGGTACTTGGGTCCACAGTGTATTTCCCACCCAACCCCCAAGTACCCTCTCATCGTGCTGATGCCGAGGTACTTGGCCTCGCAGCCTCGCCCTCTGCTGGTCGCGATATAGTTCCAAGTTCCAACTAGGCAAGGTGTCTGTCCTCCTCCTCCACCTCCTCCGGATTTCCGTGTCTTCTCCACAGCCTTGCCCAGTGCTTTTCATCTTTACTTTCCCCTCTTCAACTGCCCCCTGATCTTTTTTTTTTATTCTTTCCCTTTGACTTTTGACTTCATTCCCTCCTCTCCTCCTCCCCAGCATCACCTGTCTCTCCCCTGCGTCGGTTGGACTTTGAAGAGCTCAGACGTGGTCTCTCGTGAACCGCTTGATTTCTTTAGCCTCGGCTGATTTTCCAGGTAGGTCAGACCGTCAAAGGGGATGGTCTGTCGGGTCTGTTTGTGATGACGTGCCAACCATCCACCGACCGAGACCTGTGCTAATGCCCAACGCTTCAAATGTGCGCTCTTTAGTTCCATTCTCGCCATGTTCTTCTCAGAACCAACACACCTCGCAAAAGCGGCGGAGTTGAAGAAGGCTCCTCCCAAGGGAAAGCCATACTCGGTGGCGATCCCCGGAACTGAGCAGCCTGGTCGCAGTCCCATTTACCGAGCGTGGAATTCGCAAAAGGAGCTGCTGACTACTTTGGATCCCGAGGTACGCCACGAACAGGCCGGTTTACGATCAGTTTTTGTTTTTTTTTTTTTCTTTTCTTTTCTAGATCAGCATGTCCGATCACGTTTGGAAAGTCTCACTTGGTAGAAAGACACTGACGGTTCGTCATTCATTTTGATTCAACTAGATCCTCACGGCACATGACATCTTCGAGTCCACGGCCAACCGCCTGCCCAAGAATCACTGTCTTGGCTGGCGCCCGTTCAACTCAGCCACCAAGTCATGGGATGATTACAAATGGCTCACCTATGAGGAAGTGCAAAAACGCCGTGCGGATTTCGGTGCGGGTCTCGTGGAGCTGCACAACAAGCATGGCTGCCACCGTTCGGGCCAGTATGGAATTGGTCTGTGGTGTCAGAATCGCCCCGAGTGGCAGATTACCGGTATGTCCCACGAACACGTCTGCTTTGATGCGGCAGCAGTGTAAAGAGAAAAAGAGAGAGAAGAGAGATGAATCTTAGTTTCGAGGACTAATCGCTTTCTTGTTTTTTTTTAATGGCTAGATCTGGCTTGCATGGCTCAGGGCCTTTACTCTGTCTCCATCTACGACGTGCTCGCTCCCGATGCTACCGAGTACATCATCAACCACGCCGAGCTGAGCTGTGTCGTGACCTCTCTCCCCCATATTCCTACCCTCCTCAAGCTCAAGAATGTTCTGCCCAACCTCAAGATGATTGTGAGTCTTGATCCTCTTGACGCGGGTGAGCAGAACGGCTACTCCAAGCGCGCCATTTTGGAGTCAATGGCCGCCGGCCACGATCTCTCTATCTATTCCATTGATCAGGTCGAGGCTCTGGGAGAGGCCAGCAAGCGTGGGTACAACCCTCCGAGCCCCTCGGACATTGTCACCATCAACTACACCTCCGGTACCACTGGACCTCCCAAGGGAGTCGTGTTGACCCACAAGAGCGCCGTCGCTGCCACCTCGGCCGGTCTGATCACCTGTGCTCAGACGAAGAACGACACCATGGTCTCGTATCTGCCTCTCGCCCACATCTACGCGCGTCTTTCCGAGCACTGTGCTTTCTGGGGCGGAGCTCGTGTCGGTTACTTCCACGGCAACATTGTCGAGCTGGTGGATGATCTGAAGAAGCTCAAGCCCACTGCTTTCATGTCCGTCCCTCGTCTGTACAGCCGTTTCGGCAGTGCCATCCGATCAGCCACCGTCGAGGCGCCCGGCTTCAAGGGCACCATGTCTCGTCACATCGTGGCTACCAAGACCGCCAACATGAAGAACCCAGACCCCTCCAAGGCGACCATCAGGCATGCGCTGTACGATCGCATTTGGGCCAAGAAGGTTGCCTCGGCCATTGGCCTGGAGCGTGCCCGCTACATGGTGTCTGGCTCTGCTCCCCTGGATCCCACTCTCCACAACTTCCTGCGTGTCGCCACCGGTACCGACATTGTGCAGGGTTATGGTCTGACCGAGTCCTATGCCTGCGCGACAGCGCAATCCACCGAGGATCTCTCCTCGGGCAACTGCGGAATGATCGCTCCCTGTACCGAGGTCTGCCTCCTGTCCCTCCCAGACATGGAGTACTCCGTCGACGACAAGCCCTACCCACGTGGTGAGCTGCTCCTGCGCGGTAACAACATGTTCAATGAGTACTTCAAGAACCCCGAGGAGACTTCCAAGGCCATGACCGAGGATGGTTGGTTCCGCACCGGTGACGTCTGTCAGATCGATGAGATGGGCCGCATCATCATCATCGACCGACGCAAGAACGTCCTCAAGCTGGCGCAGGGAGAATACATTTCCCCCGAGCGTCTGGAGGGTATCTTCATGTCCGAGCTGGGCTACCTGGCTCAGGCTTACGTGCACGGCGACAGCATGCAGACCTTCCTGGTTGGTATCTTCGGTGTGGCACCGGATTTGTTTGCCCCTTACGCCAGCAAGGTGTTGGGCCAGACCATCGCTCCGACCGATCTGGAGGCGCTCAAGTCTGCATTGACGGACGACAAGGTTCGCCGGGCTGTGCTGCGCGATTTCGATCGCGTTGCCAAGAAGCACCGTCTCGCTGGATACGAGCGTGTGCGCAATGTCTCCTTGAAGTTGGAACCCTTCACTGTGGAGAACAACCTTCTCACTCCTACGTAAGTTTTCCTCTCTCACCCATTGAATCAGGGATGACCTTTTTTTTGTTTTTCTTTTCTTGCATTTCCCTGCATGGGCACTCTCGACTAACATTGTCTTTTTTTTTTACTACCTCAGTCTCAAGCTCAAGCGTCCTCCCGTCGTCAAGGCCTACCGTCAACTCCTGGACCAACTGTACGAGCAAGCCCTGACTGAAGAGTCTTCTCCTCGCGCCAAGTTGTAGATGTTCCTCCAACACACCTTGTCCCACACCATGTATCAGGCCGCGCCATCTGTCTATATCATCGCGTCTGTTCGGCAATTTCGGGCTTTTCTCTCTCTCCCCCCCCTCTCTGTCTTTGAACTTTGGCCTTTTCCCACATCACTGGCCACTTCCTTGCACAAACACAGCGTGACCGCTCCGTCTGCCTTTGTTCACTCTCTTTATGCCTGTCTATTCTGTATATTGATCATTTTCCTTTTTTTTTTGAGGGGAAATTCTATTTGTCCATGTACATAGACTGTTTGCTTCGGTCTTTGAGCCAACGTATATTTGTTCCAGTCGATGATTTTATTTTTAAAGTCGTATAGTGTATTCAAATCTTGGGCTGGACGCTCAGTTGCTACATTCATCTGATCTAGCACTTTGGTAAGTAGAACTTTGTTGATGATTATGTTAGATATGCTCGAGCCGGGATGAGAGCGAGTGTAATCAGAGTCTGTTTAGGATGGCATCTATGCATTTGCTAGTTTGAATAACGCCGCTTTTGATATTACCTTGTAATGACTCGATTTTTTTCCTCGAATGATATCATGATAGCCTATTCCACTATTTTCTTCTCTTTAGTAGATTAACTGGGTATGTACTGGGAAGCAGGACAGGAACGTATAAAGGAGCCTGGTAGCGAGGGGAGTACTCTTTCGAACGAAAAAAAAAAAATTAAAAAAAAAAAAATAAGCAAAAAGGTATCGTCATGCGTGGAGACATTTTTATTGAAAACTCCCCCGATGAGCGGGTAGTCCAAGTTTAACTTGCAAGACAAAAATGAAGAGAAATGATAAGAGTGAGATTCGAACTCACGCCCCGTAAACGAGATCAGGAATTTATGCTAAGGTGGACCTTAACCTGACGCCTTAGACCAACTCGGCCATCTTACCATTTGTTGAAAGTGAAGGTCTTTTTTGCATATATGACTTACAAAATCTCGAGAGAAAAGGAAAGATCAAGCTGTGACTGGGGTATGGACATGAATATGCGTCGGTGCCATTTGACTCTTACTGTCTATTCTGGACAGGGTACCTGCATTACGTTTAGAAGGAAAGAAAGTTGGGTTCTCTGTTTTATTGTAAAACTGATACTACGAACTGGACTTTCTCGGTCTGTAGAGGTCGCGTGGTGGGTAGGTACATGTTCCGTGCATGCGGGTATAGTCTGATTGTGGTTGGTGCCGGGTTTGAAGGAGGTGAGTAAATATATCTCCTGGCCCGCGCAACTCAACCACACTGGTATGCAGTATATTCATTGCACCCAACCCGAAGCTGCCCACTACATCCATGACTATCCGGTACTAACAAGGCCCTCTATTCTAGTGAGAAATCGAGGGAATAAGAACAGAATCGAGCTTGTATTCTTGATGCTAGAAAGACAGACCCGGGGAAACACCAACAGTCACTCTGTTTCCTAGTATTCATACCTTCACCTCCAGTAGGTACTGTACTACATCAAGATCATCCATATTACAGCCATATTCAAGCGTGAAACTATACCAAGGTTGTTCCAAGCCATAGGTAGTTTGTTATAGTCGTATGTGGGTGAAGAAGCCACCAACTTGCGCACGTTCAATTGCGACCGATGCCACAAACCCGGAAACAGCAGTGCTTTGAGCCCGCGCCAATGCAAGTACCACCAAAAAAAAGGCACCTCACAAACGAATCTCGAGTGATACTCGACAAAAATAAATGCAAAAAGATAATCGCTTGACAAGAGTGGGATTCGAACCCACGCCCCTTTCGAGACACGGAAGTTTGGACCAGGTGAACCTGAACCGTGCGCCATAGACCAACTCGGCCATCTTGCCTTATTCGATGAAAAATTGCGGAGAATTTTGATATCTGAAGAAGTACATTTAATTTGTCCAGGATTTGATCGCATGCGGTCTCCTTGTACTCAAACAAGATAATGGTTTTTTACAATGTCTATCATAGTAATCCGCATACAGACACGAGAATACCAAATGCACGAATAACAAACATAGAGTATTAGCAGGCCTTATAATTATAACAGTTGGCCAACTTTTTGAAAGGGTCCCCTTCTCTCCAAGGAGAGACACCTTTGCTACTCCAGCAAAGCTTGATCGCCTTCAATGCTACAGGAAACTTCAAGCCAAGCGTACCGAAATTGACTGGAACTGATTCATCTAACAACTAGCTGTCATGGTCAATAGTGATTGCGCTAATTTTACAAGTGAATGCTTTGAGCATATGTAACGCTATTTTCAAAGCCAGTTAGTCTGTTAAGTATCGAGGGGTCTAAATAATGTGCAACCCGAGTGATATCTAGTAGAGACTCGGAAAGAAATGTGCGACAATGGCTCGATAATATCAGTGTACGGATCATAGAAGGATCTTCTCAATGGTAACTCGACAGTTAAGAAATGGAATACCAATCTGTTTTCTTTTCTCTTCTCTCTCTCTCTCTCTCTCTCTCTCTCTCTCTCTCTCTCTCTCTCTCTCTCTCTCTCTCTCTTTTCCAGCAAAATGTTTTGAATGTATTAGTGTCAAGTAGATGCGCCGCGACTGTTCTTGCAATATTTTTCGAAAGAGTCACCGTGCAACAGATGCGCCATCTTAAACATGATTCACGATAAGTCTTTCCCATCAAAGCTCACATGCACCGCAATCACTGACGAGTAAGTGAGAGCTGAATAACAGAAGTGAGAATGAGAATATGTATCAATCGATTCCGGACGACATAGCTGCAAGAAGAACCGTGGACTGAATCACATGTTCTTTAGTTGGTCAGGACGCTAGCCAGGTTCTGTCCAGTAGCGCTTGCCTTTTCGGCAAAATCCTCTAGATAGAGAATAGAAATCAGCATCCACCAGACGGACATAATTAATGAGTGAGCTCTACCACTAGCTGTTCCCTCTAGAACTATCTCGTGCATCTCTCCGCTCATGAACAAGGTTGCGGGGCTGGTATTTGACTCTGTCTGGCGAGGCAGTTGGTCTGGGATATAGAGACGGGGATAACTCGGTGACCCTAGTATTTAAAATGAACTACGGTATCAGTATCAGCTATCCTGAATTTTCATATAGTGACAACTGACCGAATCCAAAGTGTTGCGAGTCATGGAAAAATTCAAGTTTACATCTACCTCCAGCACCAGCTGCAGAGCTCGACATACACGGACTAGCAGCACCGAGTGCGTTACCGACCCCCCGATCAATCAAGACATACGATTCTCCGGGATTACCAATAATGATAGGCACCCTTCGAATAATCAGATGCCCTCTCTCGTCGTACGCAATGAAGTCAGTCGTGACTCGATGAAAGTGTCGCGTGAGACCAACGAATCTAGTAAAGGGCCGGAAAGCATAGTGAAACATATGGGATCGAACTAATTGAAGACTCAAGTCAAGAAAGGGGCAGGACTTTGCAGCAGAGGGGCGAAGCGTAGGTCCAAGTTGAAGCGGCGACAAAGGGGACTGTATAGTAAACACGCAACAAAGCGCTAAACCCAAACGAGGCATGCCAATCCCTCTTGCGTAATCCTCAGCCATGATCGGATTGAACTATACGAAGAACAAGAACATCTGACTACAATACTTGCTGATGGTCTCCTCATTTGATACATGGTCACCTGGCCTTTCTCAAATTCAAATCCTACTTGGTCAAATTCCATCAACCGTCCTCTCTTTCCTCGATCTCCCCCATCACCAGTTCATCACCCACTCTTACCTTAACTCCGCATACTCCGTCCCAGTCATTCCTCCCCCGCGCGGTGGGCTGTCACTGGCCAAGCTTTCGCATCGCGTGATAAGCTTACATACGCAACAAGAACAGCCCGACGGGCAGCAGCACTGTCCTTTGACAATCTCCCTTTTCTCCCCCGCCCAAAATTCCTACGACTTGCCCGTCAGGACTTGCCCCCCCCATCGTGATAAACCTCTTGCAAATGTCTCCACGATGCGATCGGGCCCTGACATGTCACCTCCCCCCCGCAAGTCCCCTGCGGACCTCGTCTCTTCCAGCTCGACGCTAGATCCCCGCTCCGCCGCCCCCGCAACCTTCTTTCTCTCCCGCACTCGGTACACCGACGAAGCGGAATGTAGCTCCTCTCCAGAGCCCGAGGCACCCGGCAAAATCAAAGAAAGCGAGAGCATGTATGGGATACAAAGTCTCACAGAGAGTCTGACTAGATCGGATCATGCCGCCAGTCCTCAACGGGATCTCAGCACATCCAGTCCCCGCACGCGCAGCTCCTCATCAGGATCCGACTCGCTCAGAGAGACCCGATGTTCACGACGCCGGTCGACAATCCTACAACCGGGCAACACTGAGATCCTTCGAGACTCGTCCATTCAACCCCCATCATCGGACACGTTATCCCGCCCACTCACACCCTTCCACCCGGATGAACCGTTGTCGCTACCCAGCAGTCCCAAGTCCATTTCCAATCGATCCCTCCGACCCTTGGACGACGTGTCCATCACTGACGAGATCAAGAGCCAAGCAATGGCTTCTGGCGACGAAGAAGACCGACCGGAGCAATCACCACGAATGGGTTTCGCGGGAGCGTCGCAGTTGATCATGCCGAGTATTAAAATGCCCAGTCGAAGGCCGTTTACGGAGCGGGGAAAGGCGATGGGGAGGTTTAAATTGCTGGTGGCTGGAGCGTCGGGTCCGTATCTCACCAGCGATGACCATCCAACTGAATGTGGATCATTCCGAAGCTGACATATTGCGCCTATTCTTGAAATGGAATCTAGGAACCGGCAAGACGTCTCTCATCAAGGCGATTGTGCAAACGTGCGAGGATATCGTTCACGTCGATTCGATTGATGCGGCCTCCGTCAATCCCCACGAAAGGCGCCGCTCGACACGTCTCCACTCCGGTCCCGTCCCCACTCGCGAAGTGCCCACTTCTGTCGCCGAAATCTACGCTAGTACCAAACCCTATCCGTCGTGGTGGTCAGATCTGGAAGATTCACGGGTCCTTCGACGCCGGAAAAGTATCGGGGAAATCGTACTGGAGAGGAACCTGTGCTTTGTGGATACCCCCGTGACGACATTGAGTCCAGCGGGACAAACGGACTCGATCCTGCAATACATACGCCAACAACTCCATCGTGCTGCACTTGCAGGATCGGGATCAGGATCGGATATCGATTTCCAAAACTTGCTTGCGGGGAATGGCGGACCTCAGGTAGATGCCATCTTGTATCTGATTACCTCAGGTGAGTCGGTGCATCTACATGGAACCCATGCTTCCTAGTAGAAGGGCGGCCGGTTGACCTGCATGACAGACACATTGTCTACGGATGTAGAGTGTATTCGCAAACTCTCCGATTTTAGCAACGTGATTCCTCTCGTGGCCAAAGCAGACACCTTGTCAGCCAAAGCCATTTTCACTCTGAAACAGAGATTCCGACAACAGGCGCAGGACGCCGGCATCAAACCTTTTATTTTCAGCAGCAGCTCACCACTCAGCTTCGATGATGCATCTCCGAAGCCGCCGTATGCTGTGTCATCCGAGAAAACCGCCGACATGGAAGTCATGGATGCAAGCACACTCATGAGTCCTGACTACCAACAGCCCCTCGTATCCTCTGAACTCGAGTTCTTGGTGTCCCAGATGTTTGACCGGGATCATCTGGCCTGGCTCCGTCATGCGGCCGCTAAGAAGCTGATTCAGGGACGCAGCGACTTTGAGCCTCGGGGATCATCATCTGCCGGCCTGAACCCCCCCAATCAGGAGCATGTGCTCTCTGGGGTTACTTCTCCCAGTTCAGGGTGGAGGTCTCCCGGGGGAAGTGCGTCCATGACTTCATCCATATACTCTCTGGGCGATCCGGGGATCCCCACATACACCCTAGCTCGTCTGGCTGATTACACTCGGCACGAAGAGCGAATCGCCCAGGTCCGCCTCGCCCAATGGGCGACAGATCTGCAACGCAGTCTCCAGAATGAGCGCGAGCGGTATGCCGCACTGGCACGAGGTGATCGGGCCGTCTGGCTCACGGAACGACTCAACGAATGTGTCATTGACGGATCTCTGGTGCCCGTCACGCAGACCGCGGGTGATCAGCACGGGGGCTCATTGAAAGCGATGCGTTCCGGCAGCGGTAGCGGTGGAGGTCAGAAGTATCGGGTGGCCGGGATCAGTGCTCATGATCCATTAGGGGTGGTAGGCTGGATTGACGACATTGGACGCCGTGGATGGATCCTGGTGCAGATCGTGGGAAGTGTCGGGGTTGTCGGGGGGTTGGCATTATGGGCCGCTCGGTCTTGGGGATATCCTGCGAAGAATCTAGCTGAACTTCACCTTGATCATTGGTATGGGAGCCTGGAGAAATGATGCGGAGAGCCTTTCCCTGTCCCCTACCTTTCTAAATCTTGTGTCAGGGCAAGATCTTTATTGGGGGAGTGGAAGATGAAAAAGGGGCTCTGTGAGCTGGGATTGAACAGTCCACAATCTGCCCTCTATGGACGGGGATATCTCATATATCTTTTGATTCTTTGTCTCTCTATCACTCGCACGCGCGCGGGCGCCCTATGGAGTTGGCTTTTTCCCATTTATATCAGGAGGTGTTATTTTTCTTTTTTGTGCTCTGCTCTATACAACTTGGAAGTTTTTTTTCTTTCTTTTTTCTTTTTTTATTTACTCAGCTCATCAGATGATTATGTATCTGAGACAGAAGGAAAAAAACATTCGAAAAAGAGAGAATCTAGAGTATGATGACCAAGTAAGACACATTTGTATAGCTCCTCGACCATGCAAACGAGGCTGCCTTGAGCATTCGGCCTTCTTCCCCGTAAGGTGCCCACGTCCAGTCTTGGCAAACCCTCCAACCCATCTCATCGCAAGTAAATGAAAGCCCCCGATCTCTCTCTCTCTCTCTCTCTCTCTCTCTCTCTCTCTCTCTCTCTCTCTCTCTCTCTCTCTACCTTTCGCACAATGAGCCGCGCAGAGGTACTCCGGATGCTACCAATCCCTTTTACCTTGGCTCATTACTCTTAGCACTCTCATCGTATCCGACCTTTCCTCGTTCGTGGAGTTCCTTCCAGACCCTTCTATTCGCAGCTCCATCGCGAGCAGTTACTCTCAAGGTATATAATGGGCCAGACAACGAGATATAGTACGACCAAATTAATTATGAAGTGCTACGCGTTAATAATAATAAAATTCTAGGGTTTGATCCTCACGTCTATATAAGCGGTCGATGGCTCCGAGACGACAAACGTTAACGCCAGATACGCTAGATTGACCTGAACTTTGATCACCTCTGCCAGAAGATAGTAGACTTGTCTAATGGAGCAAAATCTATCAAGCATTGTGAGAAAAAGGAAGGGGGTTTTAATAGGGTGTTTATTTTCTGTTACGACACGGCACTGCGGGTAAGGTGGCTATGCGCATGTTAAGTCAGCAACCCGGGCACGCTAACCAACTAGTCCAAAAGACTGAAATATACCAGAACGCATGTTCTGGTATGCCCGGGGACGGTATATAAGCGCACCAATGTCACCTGCGGGTAGCTACGGCTGCGCATAACCACCTACTCCGCAGTGCCGTAACATTGTGGCGACTACCGGTACTACTAGCGTGTAGGCCCTAACTATAGGCCCTATGAGTCCTCCTTGACTATTATGAAGAAGACTATAGCTAATACTAGTAGAAAAAGGGCTGACGGTAGGCGTATTCTCCGATGGTCTCGTTAACGTAGACCTTTCGAGGATTCTACTAAGTAATGCTTAACTTCCTAATCAGCTGTCCTATTATAGCACTATACAGATATATTTAGACCTTCTTAAATAGGGTCGTGCAGTGCTATATGCAATGTCCGCTAATTATCGCGTTCAAGACGCGGCTGCTCCGACGCTATTTTATCTAGATTTATATAAAAGGAATATATTCGTTTCGGATGACGATCCTTCGGTGATTACGGCTATTATTGATTAGCAATTATCTAGTATAGAGCTAGCGCTCTGGTACGCAGATAAGGTTACAGACTTCGCCGCTTGTGCACCTGCAATATCGTCCACGCCGGATGAATATGATAGCGAGCTGTGCAAAAAGGCCTACGAAGCCTGTACTCAATTTCTCGTTCTAAAGCTTGGTCTGCCTAGGTTAATAGACGAAGGGATGTTTCGGCCTTTTTGGTACTGCTACAGAATATAGAAAGATGGCATCGTTGCTTTCCGACAGGAGCTTATTGAAACCTCTAAAGACTGGAGAGCGCTTAGCTTTGTCGGGCCGTGTCTATTCGCCTTGCCAACGCCGGAAGAGTTGGCTCTTCATCGCAAGGAATTCCGAATTTTTGAGGCGGCACAGAATCTGAAACACGATTTGGCGAGCCTCCTCGACAGTGCGTCTGATGGATAGGTTCCTCCCGAGAATTGGGAAGCGGCTAAGACACAGAATATAGCAATGTTCAACGGGATGTTGCAAGCTGTACTGTGAAATCAAGATCCAGATGACGACGAACCAATCAGGAATGAAAGGAACTTACGAGATATCTGGCCCTTTGATCTACCTCGAGAGGAACAGGTCCAGCCCCCAGGATTTGATTCCGCATCTCTCACAACGTCCCTCTCATCAAGAGAAAACCACGGCAACTCTCGCTTGAATCATGCAGATTCCAAGAGCTGAAAGTGGAGGCTCTGAAAGGCTCAGCCGCAGATTGCGACCTAACAGAAATGAAGCGTCGATGGAATGGTCGGTGGATCCAATTGTGCAGGCGAAAATTGCAGGAGGCACAAGGATACCTCCAAGATAGAGAGGAAACGAGTCGAGAGCTCGAGAAATTCTGTAAAGGTCGTAATGTGGGCCACACTCAAGACGTCCCTATGCCGCCTTTCTGCTTCCAAAGGCGCCGGAATCCCAGCAGAGGAGCAAAATGCCAGCTTTGTCAATGCGAAAAGAGTATTTGGCCGGGTGGATGTCGAATTATAGTGGATGATGGAAACCAAGGGAGTGAGCTCTTCCCCTGAGGTCATCATTCTGGTTCAATGTTTATTATTTCCTTGTCCGAGGCTGAATCTTGTGACAGGCTTCTGTTACGAAGAGTACTTTGAAGAACCCCTTGAACTTGTCGTCTCTAGCGTATGCCTCTCAATTTGAGGCTAATATGCAATCCTTGCCTGGGGGCATCTCGCAACATGCATTTCACAAGAATATGCTAGGCGATGGATGATCGGGTTCGGTATTCGGATGTGTGTATATCATGCTGCGAATCCTCCTCTATGATTCTAGAGACCATTTGAATACTCCACGTACCCCTAAAGACTTACTTTTCTAGAAGTATTTGTGGGGTCCATTCACGAATGAAAGATAGATTGACCCAAGCTACGTATGTAGTAAACCATAGGTCCCCCCATATTGCATTTCATATTCGGCCTCTTCAACTACACACGGCAGATCAAAACATCAAAAGCACACTCATCCCCGATCCCTCTACAAATTCAAAGTCCGTAAAGAACCACCCATGACCTCGCTTTTAAATTCGATCGACAGAGAGAGAGAGAAACCATATATCAAGGATCCCAAAAAGCAAGACCCCACCATAAAAGTGTCGGTAAACGTCCACTGTAGACATGCATATTGATATATACACACACAAATTCGCATCAATCTCTCCCCTTCCCTCCGGACCATCCATTCTACTGCAACTCCTCAAACCGTCTCAGATCCATCTCCTTCTCCAACAACGGAATGACATACGGGTCAAACGTCTTCCAGTAAGGGTTATTCAAATGGTACTCCTGAGATGATTCATGCAGGTAGCGCTCCACAATGGTAAAGTCCTGCTTGTCGTGAACAGACTGCATGACGAACCACGAGAGGGTCTCTTTGTCCTTGGAATAGACGGCGGAGGCTTCGAGGAGTTTGGCGTGGAGTTTGGAGATGCTTTCTTGGTCGGGTTTGGCGCGGAGGTCTGGATTTTAAGGGAGGTTAAGGTTTGTTTAGGATGTGGTGGAGGGGATAAGTAGGGAGGTGATGAACTCACGAACGACGATAGTGTAAACCATTGTGAAGAAGTTGTATATATGTGTAGTATATTTCAATTCTGAATATTTGGGTTTTTTTTCTTGTTTTTGGTTTAAACAATATATTCAAATGAATATACTGGCGGAGATAATGTAAAATTCCCAGATTTATAATAGCGTAAGAGAGGGAGAGAGAAAGAGAGAGAGAGGAGAATGAAGAAGAGGGGAAAAAAAGTCAATGTCTGCGATCGGATGGAAAATCAACCTGGAAAGAATCCTTGGGAAAGAGACCAGCTGAAGCGCGGTAAAAAGCTTGAAACTTGGAAGTGCAAGAGTCTCCACCTCAACAAAAGTCGTCCAGCTCCCAGTGAAGCCGATCCCCAGAGAGGCTGACCTCACCGACTCCGAAAGAGGCCGGGAGCTTGGGGATGGCGGGGTACTGCATCTCTCGTGGATACTGCACAATGCGTAGGGATTCGGTACTAGCTTTGAGAGGTATATGCAGAGTACTCTTTAATATCCAAACGCCCAACAGAATCTGTGTGGAATTACATACATCCTAGCATACGTATATAGTGACCTGCCTATCCTATCCACAATACTTATATTATACTCTATGAAAATGACATATACAGATCATTTAAATCCCATATATGTATAGATAAATTGTACTCCCAGCCCAATCACCAGAATACATCATCCAACCTACACAACTACACTAATACATTCAATTCCCGGTGAACCCTCAAAAGTGGGACCCTACTGCACCAGTCCAATCCATGATCCGCGTCACACAGTGGGCAAAGTGGACTCGTAAAACAACCCTACATCCATGTATAACTCCGAAGTGAAGCCGATCATCATCCATTTCCTATTCCAGGTCCAGAGAGCCACGTCAAGTGGATCAATGGTCGTGCCCATGTTTCTCTCATCGGGATCGGGTGGCGTCCAAGATGGATCTCCTTTTTACGGCTTCCAAGTATGTACCTACTATTCACATTCCATCCATTTCTATAGACCTTAGGTAGACGAGATACTCGGGTTATTGTCACTGTTGCAGACGATCGGATTTACATTGTACATTGATTTGCAGGTTGGATGTGCAATACCATTCTTTTCTTTTCTTTTCTTTTATTTTTTAAAAAAGAAAGGATTGAGGGGCTAGCAAAGGGATAAATATATGTCGTTACCTATCTCACTGAGCGAGAGTTAAGATGAGTACCTTAGGTAGGCACTTGCTTATAGATCCATAGGTCACGATAGGGATAATCAGGATAATGAGGATGAGGATGATGATGATGCTAAGCTGGGGTAGACTCGGGACTGTAGATTGTCCGTGGAAGAGAGATGTAAATAGAGATCCCAAGTTACCTATGTGGTCCATCTTGTTCA
The DNA here is from genome assembly GCA_023626555.1 of Penicillium sp. PF2412A. Classification (NCBI taxonomy): domain Eukaryota; kingdom Fungi; phylum Ascomycota; class Eurotiomycetes; order Eurotiales; family Aspergillaceae; genus Penicillium; species Penicillium sp. PF2412A. The sequence goes on along the minus strand of JAMAHA010000040.1, from coordinate 230,240 downwards.
ATTCAGGCTCGAGAATGGAAGGCTACGTCTACTCCACTGGAGGTCACACATACCTTTAGTTCAACAGACATCACGAGGATGGTGGAACCTTGTGTGTTTACACACGAGGTAGGAGATAGGCAGATGGAACTCTGACGTTGGCCTCCCTCATTTGTTGTTGAAACCTACCGAATGAAAATCTACCTCGTGTGAGAACTCACGACAAAGACACCGGACTGCTTCCTACGGGCCCAGAGAAAAAAAAAAGGAAATCTTTAAGAATAATATCAATATATCATTGATCTTAAGTTCCAAAAAAAATGTGAAACATGTAAGAAAAAACGAAAAGCAACATCAAGGGTCATAAATCCCATATCCCATTTCCCGTAAGAACTTTGAAAATTAGAGAACAAAAAAAAGTGCCATTCGCCAGCAATAAAAAAGAAACCAAGCAGAATCCTTTTAAAAAGTATGACGGAATTCCTCAATTCTTTTTAAGCGATGGCACGAAGCCGGCAATGCTCGAGATGAAGGAGAAAAAGGAAGAAAAAGAGGCAGAAAGAAAGCCATGGGGTGGTCCCAGACTTTCAAAAGATCAACCGCTTAGTCGACCTCCTCCATGGCAGACTCACCAGTGGCCTCGGCGGGAGCGGCAGCCTCGGTGGCCTTCTCGTCGGTGGGCTCGGCCTCCTCGTCAATGTTCAGACCGAGGGAGACGAGCTTGTGGATGCGCTCAGCGAAGCTGGCGGGCTCCTCAATGGTGAATCCAGAGACGAGCAGGGAGGTCTCGAAGAGCAGCTGGGTGATGGACTTGACAGTGCGGTCGTTCTCACCGTCAGCCTCAACCTTCTTCTTCAGCTCCTTGATGATGCTGGACTTGGGAGAGATCTCGAAAGTCTTCTTGGAAGACATGTAGGAGGACATGGAGGTGTCACGGAGGGCCTGAGCCTTCATGATACGCTCCATGTTGGCGGACCAACCGAACTGGCCGGTACGGATGGCGCAGGGAGCGCCCATGAGCTTGTGAGAGACGACAACCTTCTCAACCTTGTCGCCGAGGATGTTCTTGAGAGCCTTGGCGAGGTCCTCGAACTCCTTCTCCTCCTTCTCACGCTCGGCCTTCTCCTCGTCGGTCTCCTCGAGCTCAAAGTCCTTGGTGATGTCGACGAGCTTCTTGCCATCGAACTCCTTCAGCTGAGTGAAGGCGTACTCATCAATGGGGTCAACCAGGAACAGAACCTCAAAGTTCTTCTGCTTGAGGGTGTCCAGGAAGGGAGACTGGGAGACGGCCTTGATGGACTCGCCGGTGATGTAGTAGATGTTCTTCTGGTGCTCGGGCATGCGGGTGATGTAGTCGGTGAGGGAGGTGTTCTCGTCACCGGACTTGGTGGACTGGTAGCGGAGGAGCTTGGCCAGAGCGGGGCGGTTCTGGGCATCCTCGTGGATACCGAGCTTGATGTTCTTGCTGAAGGCAGAGTAGAACTTCTCGAACTGCTCACGGTCCTCGGCGATCTCCTGGAAGAGCTCGAGGGTCTTCTTGACAATGTTCTTCTTGATGACCTTCATGATCTTGTTCTGCTGGAGAGTCTCACGGGACAGGTTGAGGGGCAGGTCCTCGGAGTCGACAACACCCTTGACGAAGCTGAGCCACTCGGGGATGAGGTCGGTAGCATCGTCAGTGATGAAGACACGGCGAACGTAGAGCTTGATGTTGTTCTTGGTCTTCTTGGTCTCGAACAGGTCGAAGGGGGCACGCTTGGGGACGAAGAGGATGGCACGGAACTCGAGCTGACCCTCAACGGAGAAGTGCTTGACGGCGAGGTGGTCCTCCCAGTCGTTGGAGAGGGACTTGTAGAAGGAAGCGTACTCCTCCTGGGTGATGTCGGAGGGGTTGCGGGTCCAGATGGGCTTGGTCTTGTTGAGCTCCTCCTCCTCGATCTTGGACTCCTTGACGGTCTTGGTCTTCTTCTCCTTCTTCTCCTCCTCCTCGTCGACCTCCTCGACCTTGGGCTTCTTCTCATCACCCTCCTCCTCCTTGGACTCCTCAGCCTCCTCATCGGGGACCTCCTTCTCGGTCTCCTTCAGGACGTGGAGGTAGATGGGGTAGGAGATGAACTCGGAGTGCTTGCGGACAACCTCCTTGATGCGGGACTCGTTGAGGTAGTCCATCTGCTCATCCTTGAGGTGGAGGATGATCTTGGAACCGCGGCCAAGCTGCTCGCCCTCGGTGTCCTGGGTCAGGGTGAAGGTACCACCGGCGGCGGACTCCCAGACGTACTGCTCATCGTCGTTGTGCTTGGAGACGAAGGTGACCTTGTCGGCGACCAGGTAGGCAGAGTAGAAACCAACACCGAACTGACCAATCATGGAGATGTCAGCACCGGCGGAGAGGGCCTCCATGAACTGCTTGGTACCGGAGCGCGCAATTGTTCCCAGGTTGTTGATGAGGTCCTGTATTAAAAAAAGATCAAAATTGATTAGTCACGGTTCTTATCAATGATGGAAAAGCTCGACTCGGAGAGAGAGGAAGCCCGGGAGAAAAAAAAAGGAAAAGAAACCAAACGAGGCACAGGTCAACTTACAGCCTTGGTCATACCAATACCGGTATCACGGATGGTGAGGGTCTTGTTCTCCTTGTCGGGAATGATATCAATGCGGAGGTCCTTGTTGGAGTCCAACTTGGAGGGGTCCGAGAGAGACTCATAGCGGATCTTGTCCAACGCATCGGAGGCGTTGGAGATCAGCTCACGCAGGAAGATCTCCTTGTTGGAGTAGACAGTGTTGATAATCAGCGAGAGCAGCTGAGAGATCTCAGCCTGGAACTCGAAAGTCTCGGGCATGATGGCGGTGGGGATTCTGAATTAGAGGGAGCAGGATTAGAATAAGAAATAGCGGTCACCAGCAATAGTGGTGGGAAGAGTGATCAATGGATGCACGAGATGGAGAGTGAGTTGATGCCAAAAGAAAAAGTCTGGGATCTCCCGAACGAGAATAAGGATGTTTCTGGAGAGATGAAGAGAGGTGGTAAAGAGGCTAGTGCAGAGAAGGCAAGTTGATGGTAGTCGTTGGAAAAGGTAGTAGTGGAGGGATGCAGAGAGACAATTGTGTTGCAGCTGGAGGAGGATGAGGATTTTTGTACGTACAGGAGATTCTGGAGGGGGAGAGAGATGAAAAAAGAAAAAGAATCTGCAGGGTCAAGGCAGATCTTATGGCGGGAGTGAAAGGGAGGAGAGGAGGTGAGGGAGGTGATTCCAAAAAATTCTGGTGGGTTCAGCGAACCCGGCGGTGCTTCTACGGCGATCCAGCAACTTCCACCGGTCGCCTTCCAGCGGAGTCACCGCCCCTCGTGGGGTCACCCGTGCATGACTGGCCACTAGCCACGGCCAGTTCGACGGAGCTTGCACTATGCGGAGCCATCTGAATTTGCGACCTCAACTGGGCTGATTCAATGCCGTGACCTTCAGATTGATGGGTTATTTCTTTTTCTAGGAGATTCCATGTCTGACAGGATGTCTCTTCCGCCATGAAGAACTCGGCCAGCTATCTGGAGTGCTGCTCACACGAGCCGTCGGATTTGGTATCAGATACATCGATTCCGTCCTCAACTGGTGGATCACAATTCTCGGGAGCGTGGAGAATCGAGCAGGATGCCTGCTGGGTCAGGCATTCATAGATCTAGAACCTTCGCTTCAACGATCCTCCTCACGCTCTCATGTGAAGCTGGACAATGAGCTTTGATCATCTTACAGTCCATGTCTGATTGGCTCGTAGATGGCGGTTATCCGGACGACATCAATACTGACTTTGTTTACATTCATAGCGCACGGTGATCATCTGCCAATCTTGGCAACGTCTGACCACAGGAGAGCATCATTGCGTCCCGGGTGACTGTCTAGAAGGCATAATGCAGAGAAGAAAGACCAAAAGACAGTGGAATGTGAGGTCATGAAGGATTTCTCCATCCGTTTGATTGACCTGTAGGTCTCAAATCCATCTGTATCCACAATGGGAAAAGAAGATTAAGCCTTGGCAGATGGCACTGTTGGATAGAGCGGCAATCAACAACTGATTGACGGGGTCCTACAAACGTTTCCACCCCAGTATCCAGAAATAGAGTCCAACCTACGAGCCTGCCGTCAGAGTCAACCAACCCCATGAGCCCGAGCTGACAGACAGGTGATGGCTATTCCCCACCACACACTCCATACTACATCCCCCCAAGAAACAGTGAAGTGCAGAGAAATGCAGCACGGCCTTGACTCGTTTGAGAATGCGAGGTCATATTTCACGAGCGAATCTACCAACTACGGGGTTGCCGACTCGTCCCCACATGACCAGCGGAAAAAAAAGGACAGGGCAGATACTAGACACATCTCCAAGATGCACAAGAGCCCCAAGTCATCTGCATGACAAGTTCACAAGTCACACACGCCTTTGGATCACCTAGCAAACACCACAAGATGCTTCAAAAATCTTTCCAAGCACTATACACACACCAGACGCAGTCCCCTCGGGGTGAGAAAGCCAGCCAATGGAAGGGAGAGTCAAGGCTCAGGAGCATAGAGCAGCCAAAGACGAAGATAAATACGTTGCATGGACATCATGGACATGACCCAGCCACTAAAATCGTAAGAGCAACAGCCACCACGACCCAAACCTCCATCAGCTACCACAAAGGAGGAAGAATGGGAACATTGACGGGTAGAAGGAAAGAAAAAAGCCCCAGGTCAGAAAGAAAAAAAAAATTCCATCCTGGGTTTGGGGGAAAAGAAGCTAAGGGAAGAGGGAGGGGGCAATAAAGCTCGTTGTAATTCAGAGCCCCCAAGACAAGAGAAAAGAAGGTGCCCTGAGAGGAAGGAGAAAGAAGAAAGAACTTTTCCAGCCAGCCCGGACCTAACCGCTAAGATGCATGGTGACAGTAGACAGGAGAGGAAAAACAAAAAGGAGGAGGGAGGGAGACGAGGTCAAACGGAAGAGTCACATAACACATGTCATTATTGGCAAAAAAAAAGGAGAGGGGGATCAACAAAAGGCGGGGTCAGACACGGGTGAGAAAGAAACAGATCATCGAGGAAGAAGGAAATATAGTCACAATCCGAAGTAATACAGACCTCTAGAATCAGAAAGGGAGATTCCAGCGAGGGAAGAGTGAGAACGGGCCAACGCCTCGTGGAACTGAGGGTGGGAAGACCCAACGTGCCCGACAGTCTAACCACACACGGGGTTCATAAATGTGCAAAATGGAAGGGACGGTGAAGACATAACCTCGCTCACAACCCCCTGGCCTCGACGCGGAGGTTTCCTTCAGACCTCCAGTCCTGGCGAGTGATTCAGAAAAGCTTCATGATAGAGAAGTCAGAAGCTTAGGCAGCTGGGGCACCGTTGCGGCCCTTGGCAGCAGCGTTTCCACCGCGACCTCCACGGGGAGCAAAGCCGCCACGGCCATCACGCTGGAATCCACCACGACCTTGGCTACCGCCACGGTCACCGCGACCACCACGTCCACGACCGGCAGGGTACCCGTTGCCAAAGGTGTTGGGTCGGGGACGGCGCTCCTCGAGAACGATCTGCTCAGTACCAATCTGGTGGGGGTTGGCAGCCACGGCAGCAGCGTAGGCGGAGGGCTCAGCAAACTCGACGAAAGCAGAGTTCTAGGAGAAAGAAAAAAAAAGAGCAAGGTCAGCAAATCTGAATTGATCACGGGTGGGGAGAGGAACACATCATGCGTTCAGGAGGCATTTATTGAGACACGAACCTTGGGGCGGTTGACATCGAAGTACTTCAGCTTGCCAAATCGGGCGAGAGTCTGCTTCAGCAGACCGGCATCCACCTTCTCGGTGACGTTCTTCATGTAGCCGAGCACAACCTGATCCTCACCGGCACGAGATTGGGTCTTCTTGTGGTCGGCACCGGCGGTTTGCCAGCCAGCGTCAGCGGAGGCAGTGTCCTTCTCTGTGGCGGGAGCAGGAGTGGCGGCCGCACGAGGAGTAGAGGTAGTGGAATCAGCGGAGGGAGTGGCGGTGGCCTTGGGTGTGCTGGCCGGAGCCGCCGCCGCAGGGGCTGAGGCAGTAGGAGCAGCAGCAGTAGTGGTAGCAGCAGCAGCAGCCGCAGAGGAGGCAGCGGCGGCGGCCTTGGCAGCATTGACCTTGGAGGCAATGCTGGCCCAGGTCTTGGGAACAGCGGGAACGGGGGCAGCCGGAGCGGGAGCGGCGGCAGCGGCCGGGGCAGCGGCCGGGGCAGGGGCGGGGGTGGCAGCGGCCTCCTTCACAGCAGGAGTCTCCTCCTTCTCGACGACGGGAGTAGGTTCGGGAGTCTGCGACTCTTCTTCCTGCTGAATCTCGGGCTCGGCAACCGGAGCGGGTGCATCTGCGGGCTCTTCGGCGGCAGCGCCATTCGTCTGAGGGGCGACCTCCTCAGGCTGCTCTTGCTCACGGGTAATCTCAGTTTCCAGCTTCTCCTCGACCTTGGTGGCTGCGGCCTCATCGGTCACCTGGGCCTCCTCGGCAGCAGGAGCAGCCTCAACGGCGGCAGCAGGAGCCTCAGTCACAGCGGGAGTCTCGGCCTCGGAAACAGCCTCATCCTCCTCGTTCTCCTCAACAAGGTATCGGAAAATGTCGTTGAGAACATAGTAACCGTTGGGCTGCTCGGCGAGAACGAAAGTCTGGACGAACTTGCGCGAGGGCTCAGACTTGTTGGAAATTTCACCAATGACGGAGACCAGGATGTTCTCGAACGATGCCTGAGAGTCAACGTTCAGGACACGGACCTTGCAGTCCTGGAAGTCAAGGCTCTTGATCTTCTCGTTGATAGCCTTTGCAAAACACGGATCGGCCAGTTAGCAATGGAGTTCATACATACACATCAATATTGATAATGACCGTTACACGTGAAATTGAAAGTGAGCTTACCTTGGTGCCAACAGCGACAGGGACGGACTCAGCCTCAGTACCAAAGACAAGCTGAGACCGCTTAGAGTAGAAGAGGTGCAGCTTGTCGGGGTTTCGGCTCAAGGTGGTGTAGAACTGCTCCACGAAGAACCAGCCAACCTCATCCTTGGTGATCTCGCTCTTCTGCTGCTCGGCACTGGTGCTGGGAGTCGCACTAGTGGGAGTCGAGGACTGAGCGGGTTGGAAGTTGGCCGCAGTGTTCATGGCGGCGTGGGCGGGGTTGAAAGCATCGGGGAAACCGTGCTGAGCACCGTAGTTGCCATTGATGGGAGCCTGGGTCATGTCGGACATCTTGAATAGGTGAGAAAGACGTGAGAGCTGAGGGATGGAAAGGTGGGGGTGGATGCCGAAGGTTGGAGTAGTCCGGATGTGTGTGGGGAGCTGTCGAGAAGGAAGTTTTTTTTTGGCCACGAAATGAAAAGTTCGTGGATGAAAAGACTTTCTGAACGATGTTGTTCTGCTGAAATTCGTCCACACGCTCAGACTGTTGGATTCGATCAGCCGGGGAGGTCTTCACGAACCCTCACAAAGGCCTTCGCACCAACTCTGCTGCGACTGCCCAAGTGAGGTGGTATTTGCGGCGCACTCACAATGCGACAAAGGGCTAAGCGCCAATGCAATCAATTGATAGGTCCGTAAGGAAAGGAAGAAAAGAAGAAGGGCAGACCGTGACGACGGGTACAGTCACTCCTCGAAGATGCGAAAAGCGATGCGATAGGTATGTGAATGTGAGGGTAAGAAGAGAGGAGAATGAGTTCTGTGCGGAACAAACGAGGACAGAAAACCGATGGCTGTTGATCGTAAGACTGAGAGGAGAGCGAAGATGATGGGTGAAGAGCAACCCGGGTGGAGAGAGATGAGATGGAGGGAGAAGAAGAAGCTCGAAGTAGCTGAGTAGGGAATTCGCCGTCGAGAAAAAGCGACGGTTGACTTCGACCACTGCGGGCTTTCGCGTGGGCTTGGCAGTATTTCACCGCTCGGCAGAATCCACCCGAATCGGCATAGTTGCTGATAGATCGATAATGGCGTACCCGAGCATCCATGACGATTAGAGAGACCCTATGCCGAGGGAATCGCCGTTGGGTTTGAATTGATAAACGGAGGACGCATAGAGTAGTACTTTTGTCCACCATTTCTTCTCTGCATGCTGGGCGGTACAGGATAGATGTCATCCCTAGGACGTTAGTAGTAGTTTGCAGCAGCAAGCCAATGCCCGAGGGAGCAGTGCCGCGGCGCAATTTCTCAGAAATGGGACTCGTGGACCAAAGCTTATTCTTCAAAATGCAACTTGGAAAAGACCGGATCAATGTAAGATAAGAGGAGATGAGAATTGTGATAGTGAGCTGCTGTGATTGGCCCACAATCTACGGAAATTCAAGATTCAACGAGTGAAAAGGCTACATAAGCTTGATCTTGAGTGGAAGATGACCGCGTATCTCCGTGGCAAGTGGTATTTAGCTTCTTCTTTTTACGTTCATTTCAAGTTCGGAAAACGCCGAAGAGATGACTTCATAAAACCAAGAGGGAACGAGAGAAGAACAGAGGAGAGAAAAGAAAAAAAGGGTATGATAGTTGTGTCGAGCAGTTGCAGTGGAAGGAAAAACAGGCTTTGAAGATCATGGCAAGGAAGCAGAAGACGAAAGTCGGGCTCGACGTTGCGACAACATGCTCGTGGTGGAAGAGATCACGAAGATGACAGACATCATGGGAGATTGTGGGCGAGACGAAGAACCCAAGAAAGCCGCAACAGGAGATCCCCATCTTGTTCGCGTGACGACCACGGCGCAACCAAGGCGCGTGGAGCCGCATACGACAGATCTTGCGTCGTAGGATATGGATATCTCGATCCATTTTAGCGGGCGACCGCACAGATTCACGAGCTTGCAGCCGCAGCGGCCTTTTCGGTCAAGACGGGCTTGCGCATCACGGCATCCTGGCTGGTCATCCTGCGACCCAGCGCACGCTCGACCTTGGCCCCGAGCGCCAGCTTGTTCAAGTCGTCCGTCTTCTCTGGCGTCGGCACAAAGCGCTGCTTCTGCAGAGGCTTATTTTCCAAGCGCTCGACTCCGTCACCGTAGTTGGTGATATCGATGACCCGGGGGTCTCCGCTGGGCAGACTTCCGATCGTGCGCTCGGAATTGGCGAGCGAGGGGCTACCACTCACGGTGGAAAAGCGCTTCGAGGTGCGATTCTGGAGTGATCTCGGTCAGTATGATGATCTCTCTCTTCTACAAATTTCTTTTTCTCTCTCTTTCTCTTTGTCCCTCCCCTCTGGCGCCTCAGGGGGGGTGGGTTGAATGGCGACCAGGTGATGGAGCGGTGGGTGGGGATCGCGCGACGCAGGTGAAGAGAAAAAAGGGGAGCAAGCAGCGCATACCGAGTTGGACATCATGGGGCGCTCAGAGTCCATAGAAGGAAGGCGAGCCATGACGGTAGAAGATCGCGAGGTGGAAGAGGATGTCTTTATCAATTGAAGTCTTCTAGCGGATCCGAGCCAGATCAAGAATGGGGTTGGATTTTTCTCTGCTCCTGGCACATGGACATGGGCAGATTAGCAAGGACGGCCTTCGGCTGGGCTGGGCTGGGCCAAGCCGTATGGCCGGGAAGGGGGCGATCGCCACGTACGACACTTGCGGTCACTCTAAGACCGCCAACATTTGACTTGCTGGACTCAGATGGCGGAAGAATGTCTCAAATCGGAGAATTGGACTAGTCGGACACAATGCAGAGAGGGCTTCCACCCGGTCTGAGAGGACTAGCGTACAGTTGTGCACTACTATTTTAGTACATTGGTAGCGTTGGGGGCTAACTCTTGCAGCGATCCAAATCGGTGTCTCCAAGAAACAGTCAGACCACGCAGTGCCGAAACGGTGGAAGTGGGTCACGTCGAGCAGTGGGGAAAAACTTCTCATAGGACGCAAAAAGAAGGGGGGCAGATACTGTAATAACGAGGTCAAGGGTGATGGGATGGTTCAAGGCGTCTTTCTTTTTTTTCTTTTCAGAGATGAGGGAGTAAAGGGGTGAGTACAAATGAAAGGATTAGGCGTGTGGGCCGGAATAAGTTCACCGAGGTACGCAAACGAGTCGTAAACGAAATTGGGGAGGGAATTGAGTCAGTTCAAATGAGGTCAAGCTGTAGCAGAATCATGTGCATGATTCCGAACGAAGGGAGGCGAACCATTGTCGAACCATCGTCGAACGATGGTAGATCATGACATGCACCACGAGTGACGGGGACTACTACTCGTGGTAATAATTTGCTTGGGTACTGGTACCTCCGGTCTGCGCGATCTTTGATCTTTGCGAAAGGAGAGGTAAGACAACGTCATTCGTGTCGATTCGTACGTGTCAATGGGAATGCTCTTTTGCTTCTGAGTCTGTAACCTCTGCCTCTCTTTTGCAACATGATCCTTTTTCAAGGCAGTTGACTGGCTTCAAGAGTACATACTACGCCTGTAGACTACTACTCTAGCTATTGAATACTCATGAATAAAAGGCGCCAACGTGGGCACCGCCACGTGGGTGTCAACGAAGGAGATGCCCAGTTTGGACTAATGCTCCGGCACACGGGTCCATATCGTTCGAACTCATTCTAGTTTTCTTGCCGGTGCATCACCGCATGGTGATGAACCAGTAGTGACTCTTCCAGCCGAATGTTTCAGGTTGTGGAATTCTCCAAGCCATCGTCCCCGCCCACCCAAATCTTGGTGATCGCCTCGTTGAGTGACTTGGATCTGTACATGCACCTTGCTCTTGACACAGATTAAAGAGTCAAAGCCACAATTTGCACAAATCGATGCAAGATAAAAAATGTCTTAGTGCCTACGAGGTATTTGATGTAGTATATCTGACCTCGCCACTCGAATCATGTACAGTTTGTAGTTTTGTCCATTGTACTTTGAACTTCAAAGAACTGTACTCAATACTGTACTGTACAACCGGTGGAATTCCACGGGTGCTGCAGTCGTAATGCAAGGTCGGAGGTCTTGGCGGGGTAAGGAAAAAAAAAGCAAGAGCTCTTGCAGCCGGCGCTCTGCGCAACACGAATCGATCAGACAAGCTTCCTGTCCGCGCTCCACCATCATAACCAGCAAACTAGAATACCATTGAAACCCGGCACTCTCTATCGATTCAAATTCGAGAATCCAGAGGAAGAAAGGGCTCCCGAAATCAGAGGAACCGTTCAGGCTATCCATTTAGAATTTGTTTCCACCTACCGGAAGCAAGCAGCAAGGGCCTCTCTCTCCCTTTACACAACGCCAAAGGAGAAAAGAAGAGAAAAAAGAAACCCCCCAAAAAACATAAAAAAAAAGAAAGCAAAGCAAAGCAAAGCCCTTCCAATCGAACGATTTCCCGTCGCACTCACAAAAAGTCCACTATGCCGAGACCCAAGGCGTTCTTGAAAGAGTCGAAATCCAAGAAAAAGAATGCCGCCAAACAGGTACAGTGCCACGAGCTCGATCTCCCTTCCATCTGAAGCAGGACGGACTGGAGCGAAGGACCGACCTCATGTAACCAGCATTGGATTCTGACCAATCTATGTCACTGGATCTATAGGTACCCGTCACAGCCGATGATTATCTTGCGGGTAAGTGGAAGTACTACCTAGGTTGAAAGGTGATGGGATCATGCGCGCTCGTCACTCAAGTCTTGGTCAAGGTTTGTTTCAATTGGACAGAAATGTTAACCTACTGTCCTTCCTAGCCGGAGTTGAGCTGGAAGAAGCAGGCGAGAAATGGCGGGCGGGAGACGCGGCCAAGTCGATGCGGTTCTTTATGAAGGCAATTGCCAACTATGATGAAGGGCTGCAGAAGCACCCGGGTGCCTTTGATCTCGCCTACAATAAGTATGTGTCTTTCCAAATGACAATTGAGAGTTCAATTACCGCAACGAAGCCTCTCTATTTACATGGCCCAGCCCTTTAGCATCTCCTCTCTCCAAGATTCCGAATACCATACAATTTCATGGTCCCAAGAACTGACTCATTCCTGCAGAGCCCGCGTTCAATATGAGATTACCCAGCATCCCAAATTGGCCGCACAATTGCCCGCTCCACAGGCCGAGCTGCTAGAGGTAGCTCTACAATCACACAGAGATGCGTTGTACCTCGAACAAGACAATGCAGATGCACTGTTCAATAGCGGACAGGTTCTGAACAGCTTGGCCGAAGCGCTGACCGAGTCGAAGCATCCTGGCGAAGACCAAATCATCCAGGCAAGCACCTACTTGCAGGAAGCTGTCGAACTCTTCCAGCGATGTCTTGCGCTGCAGGAGATGAAGTTCACCGAGATGGAGGAGCAAATGATGCAGATGGAAGCGGGAGAGATGGATTCTCAAGAGCCCGTGTCCGAACCCGCAGTTCCACCAGCCGAGTCGCCGTCTGCTGAAGGGGAGGCAGCGAACGGTGAGCCACAGGAGCAGTGGGCTGCGATTGTCGAGCCAGTCACGAAGAATACGCTTGTCGACACGGCCGTTGCACAGCTGGACACATTGACAACGCTGTGTAATTTGCTCACCTTCAATCCCGGCGCGGGCGGAGTAGGATGGGTGCAGGAGTACTCTGCCGAGCTGGTCGAGACTCGATTGCCAGCTTACGTGGAAGGGTCGGAGAGGCGGTACGAAGCGTCTCTGGCGCGGGGAAAGTTCATCTGCGCGCTGCACGATGTACTGTACCGCGGTGGCCACACTGATGCCCGCACGTATCAACAGGAAGTCAGTCGAGCTTTCGGGCCCGATCTGGACCTGTCGAATGACCCAGAGGGTCTCTGCAGCAAAGCAGAGGCCTTGACCTCGCTGAACGGAGCTCTGGCAGAGATCCCGCCTACCGAAGATGACGAGAATTTCAAATTCAGCACGACGACACGCTGGCAGTCGCTTTCAGCCGCACTGGATGCGTTGACTGCGGCCTCCAAGCTGCCCAACGCTGACAACTTGCCCAAAATCCACCTGGCTCGAGGAGATGCGGAGATGCAACGCTGGCGACTGGGTCGGGCGCCCTGGGCTCACGCCATGGCGGCGCAGAATGGACCAACGCTCCTGCGTAATGCGCAGACCTACTATCGAGGCGCAGCGGCACTTGCCCGTCGAGACGGGGACGCAGAATTGCAGCGCGATGGAACGTGCAAAGAGGCCATCGCGGCCGCATTGGAAGGTCAAAGTACCAAGCTGGACCAGATCAAGACGACATCCTTTGATCAGTTGATGGCAGTGGCCCAGGAAATGGTGGAAGATGGCATGGTCGAGCCCACGGAGATGAGTACCTTGATCTCATGACCACATACCCCGACAGGCAAGAGCAGTCGGAGTGGTGCCAAAAAGAAATTGAAACGAAACACCCCCCCAAAAAATCTCAAATGACAGCTCTATTGCTTCTTTTTTCAAACGTCCGGCCGGGCTTTCACCTCACGATCCATTTGAATCGCGTCTTGACGAATATGATGTTCCCTACTGAACTCTGTAGCCGCCGTAGCCGCTCCTTCAATGTCTCCAACCACGGATTCCAGAGACGCTAGAAGCTGTTCAATCTCACGCCGCTGAGCTTGCACTGTTTGTGCCAGCGCCGTATTCTGCGCATGCGTTTCCTCCAGTGTCTGCTTCAGATTCGCTTGCGCTTCCTCGAGATAAGGTGTCAAATGTGCTTTATACAGTTCCTCGGCTCCAAGTGTATGCGGACTACAGCAACCATCATCGGAGATTTGTATGTTAGCAACAATACGCATCTTTCTCCCCCTAAAATTTTTCCACTCCAAAAAAAACAAGACCACCCTCAACCCTCCCTTCCCAAATACAAAGACGAAAAAAAGGGAAAAAAAAGGGGAAAAAAAACAAACTCACGGATTACCAGGCCCTCCCCTCGTCCCCCCATTCTCCCCCACCTGCTTATCCCTCTCCCGCCGCTCCTTTGCCTCCGAAACCAACCGATCCAATTCATTCAAATGCGCCACGGCCTCTCTCTCCGCCAAAATCTCTTCGAATTCCGCCTTTGCACTCTCCTCCAACTTGGCATTCAACTGCCGCCAAACACTCTCCAAACTGGCCGGGACATGCTTTGCAGGCGTGGGGAAACATCCCGCAAAATTAGCGTAGGAGTTGGCGCGCAGTGTTCGCGCAAGAGCCTGGTCGAAGACTTGGTGGAGGCGCGAGGCGCGAAGACCGGGAGTTGGCGCGGAGGTGTTTGTTGATGTGGAGGGTATGGAGTGTGAATTTGATCCGGACATGGTGTATTTTGTGAGAGTTGGGGACTTTTTCAATAATCGGAACCATAAAATAAACGAGTCTGGTCAAGAAAGATTTCCCGAAATGAAGCAGTTTGGTAAATTGTATGCGACAAGCTCAGTGATCTTTTTGCCGTCAAACAGTTTACCGCATTGCGTGGGGGGGGAGGGTTGAATGTCCATAGAGTCGCGTCGCGACCACCCCACGTGACTGGGATGCGGGATGCGCTCATGGCCAAGCTTTCATGTCCGTCGCCCCACCCTTCTTTTTCTCGCCAGTTCGCACTACCACATGTGATTTGAGTCCTGCTTGCCCGCCCATGAGAACTACGACAGTCAACCAGTCAAGGGGACAATTAACATGCTGAAACTTAAGCTCTAACCTTAGACCCGTCAAATTGTATAAACTCATCAGATATGCATCCAGGAACCTTCTTTCTTTTCTTGCGACACTACGCCCTGCAACCCTGCAATATACTCAGCCACATTCAACCATCACCATCAATCCACTCAAGTCTTCAACCACCTTCGAGAGACCACATTCGGCCACGCGTACATTCTTGCACAGAATTCGCTCCACAAACTCTGAAAAACAGGCCATGAAATAAACACATATATCAAACTATTCCAGAATCCCTGAAGAGGAAGCACAAAGCTCGAGGCATAGTTCAGCGCAAAAGAGAATTCGTCTGGGCGGACCAAGGAGTATACGCGGTTCACGGTAGACGGGACCTAGAAGGGAAGAGAGAGAGAGCCGAGAGGAAGATCCCCTCCCCCCCCCCCATCCCCCGGGACGTCATGTTAGATTCTTGTTTTGACTGGGTTTTCAGTCTCAGGAAGATAGAAAAAAAGAATGAAGAAGAGAGAGGTTCAAAAAAAAAAAAAACGTGAGCCCTCAGTTACGATACAGACTTACCCATGTAACAAGCAATGCGACAAAAAACAACATTGCATATTTAGTATAAATCCAAGCTGCCGAGCCAGCATCTCTTGCTGTCGTGCGCCGATTCGAATGTGATTCTGCACCGGTGAATCGCGAGTGCTTCAAAGTCACAGATATGTCGGATTGAGAGACGGTCGAGTTTTGTCTCGAGCGTGAATGTGTGCCGGGCTGGGGAAGAGGTCGTTCTGGAATGGAATTCAGATACATTGTGATCGGGTCCATAATTCCACCCTCGACCGAGACCGAATAGGGCGTGAAGGAAGTGGGAGAATCAAGGGCGTGGATGCTAGAGCCGCCCGTGATGGAGGAGCTAGTGTAACTAGAAGCAACTGAGCATGGTCGTTCCGGCGTACATAGGACAACCTCGTGGGTGACTTGGATTCCGGCAGGAGAAGCGGATGGTGAACCGGTGGCTGATGCTGATGCTGATGCTGATGCTGGCGCCGATTCTGCATCGGGAGAATCGACTTGGTCTAATGCTTGGAGTTGTCGACGCTTTTGGTAGATCACCGTACCGGCACGGAGATAGATGGCGAATGTGAGAGAGATGACCAGCCAGACAGGTCCGTAGAAGGTTGCGATTCGGAGGAAGTCCCATGGCCGAGATACCCAGCACCATAGCTTTTGATTTGCAAAGTAAGGTTATTTGTATCACAAGAGTAAAACTTGAAACAGAAGAGTCAAACTTACTATCGCTGAGCCATAGACTCGACCTCGACTATGAGTGTTGATGAAAAAGTATACAAAAGCTGGGACAAATGGCACACCATAACATCCAGCCAGGTACTTCCATTCCAGCTGACGCAGTTGTTCCGAATTGTATTTGTGGAAAAAGGTCAAGTAGACATTACACGCCATTGCAAAGGTCCACAAAGCATCGGCCGGCATGAACCTGTTTCAACGATGTGAGCAATCCACTCCCACGTGTCCCGCTATCAACTTACCATTGAATCAAAAAGGCTTGAAATTGACACAGAGGATTCTCCACGCCCGAGTGAATGCCAGACTGAGAAATCAACGTGGCCACGTTGGCCATGATATTCCCCCAGCAAGCATAGAACACAAGACGATTGATCGGTTTTCGAAAGGACCACGAACTGAGAAATGTCGACACAATCACGAATGCGCCGAACAAAGAAATCGCCGAGCAGACACGCTCTGTGGTTGAGATAGCGGACAGTTGCTGCTGCGTTGGTGACATGATCGCTTCCTCGAATCACCTACTACTCATGTTGAAATGATGGGTTCAAACTCTCTGGACTTTTTTCTTTTCTGTCTTGGAAAGATTGCAGACCAACATTTTTTAATCCTTGTCGTCAAAGGCCTGGCGCTGGGGGCTGTGCTGCTCACTGGATGTATGTACGGGTTTACGGCTCTTTGACAGAGAGTCGATGTCTTCTGCTTGGTGACCTGAGCCGACGATCTCAAGACTGCGTCACTAGGAATCAACAATGTCGATCAGCATTCACCAGGTAGCCTTGTCTTGCTGGAATCGGAGTGACTGCTCGGGGAGTTCCACCCGTTGATATTTCAAGGATTCCGTCCCCTTGCAACCAATAGGTTAGGATCGCAGCGTCACTTGTCCGCGCGCGACTGGTCCAAATGGAAAACCACCCACGACGACAATCTATGGTCTCAGTCCAGGCTCGGTCAAAAAGGTCAAGAGTGTCGGAGAGGGCAAGTCAGAGGATGAAGGATGATCCTCATGGGTGCCATCGAGGCATGGTCGGGTCTTCGAGTCTTGATCAATCGGAGTAGTCAGCCTGAGGTGATCAAAGGCTCCAAGACAAAGAAAGAGAAAGGATGGCCCAACAATGGACATGGAATATTTGATGATCTTGCCTCGATCATCCCAGTACGAGGAGGCTCGGTCCCTCTCGTTCTGATACACAAGAATGTTAGGTCTTGTTCATCAAGTGGGATTGACAGCCGGGATGTAGAGGTCGATTCAATGTATTCAACGGGACTGGAGGAACAAACGTCAGTTTCCTTTACCCATCCAAAGCGACGTACAGAGTCCAGAGGGAAACAAATTGACGTATACAGGCGGAAGCAGCTTGCCTCCAGTAAAAAAATACCCGGTATACTTCCTAATGCAGTGAACATAGAAGTAGGCACTAATTCCGTAGTAAAAGTAACGCTTTCTCAAATATGGCTTGAAACCTAGTGCCCAGAATTTCCATCTGAATCTGCATTTTCATGTTCACACATGTTCGAATTGTTCTAGCTCTTCTGCACCGAGGTCAAAGATCCTTGGATCCTGGATCAACACTGCCCGAGCCATCGTCCTCGGAGAATAACCCCGTTCTCACGAGTCAAACACCAAGCATGCCAGGACAGACGAGCCACACGGCTGTGTTGCAGAGCCTGTGAGAGAGCGGCGCCCTGGATTGCAGAAACGAGGAATAGAATATTGAGATTGCCTCAAATGATAATAATTTTTGGAAAGTTGTCAAACTGCAAGGGATTATGCAAGAAATCCATGCACGGAGATTAGACACACGAAGCGGGACGAACAGGCCGCAAAAAAACAAACAGCAAAAAGAAACACCATTGATCGAGGAAATCAACGCCATGTCCACCCATTTCCAAATCTAAGCTAAGCTCATCATCTCGTTACGCGCACGTTTCAAACCAAAGGGAAAGAGAAATAGAACAAAAAAAGAAATAAAAAAAGAGCAAGATGCAGAGAGAATCAGAAACACAGGCCTGCATCTTGTGAAGCAGGAAGTGTGAAACTAATATGCCGATTGGGGAGGAACCATGCCACCATATCCACCCGCCATCTGCTGCTGCTGCTGTTGTTGTTGCTGCTGCTGCAACTGAGCCTGGACCTGGGGCAGGTCATGGAACCAGGGATGCTGCAGGGCATCGGCGGCGCTGATACGCATCTCAGGACGAAGCTGAAGCATGCGGTTCAACAAGTCCAGACCGAGAGGATCGATCTGGGGGAGAAGTACCCCCAGATCCTGGGTGGCATAGACATGGAAGGTGGGCTTGTACTCGGGAAGTTGAGAGATTCCCGGCCAGGACCGCTCCGAAGGAGTACCCATGAGTCGGAAGATCTTGACCAGCTGATCCTCGTTGGTCGTTCCCGGGAAGAGAGGCCGACCGGTATACATCTCCGCCATGATACAGCCGGCAGACCAAATGTCAATGCTGGTATTGTAGGTGCGCGAGCCAAGGAGGACGTCTGGGGCGCGGTACCACAGGGTGACGACTTCGTTGGAGAAGGTGTTGACCGGGATGCCGAACGCCCGCGCGAGACCAAAATCACCCAGCTTCAGCTGTCCTTTCTTGTTGATCAGGAGGTTCTGAGGCTTCAGATCCCGATGCAAGACGCGGTTCTCGTGGCAAAAAGCGATCCCCTTGAGCAGCTGGTGCATGAACGACTTGATGGTGGCCGGGTCCAGTTGGCCCCGATCGCCTCGCGTATCCATGTACCGCTTCAGATCCCGGTCCATGAACTCGAAGACGAGCATCAGCTTGTTTTCGGTGTGAATGACATCGTACAGCGAGACGATGCTCTCATGCTTGAGTTCCTTCATCAAGGAAATCTCGCGGATGGCCGTCGACGGAGTGCCTTCTTCCGAGTCCAGGTGGATCTCCTTGAGCGCGACCATCTCGCCCGTTTGGCGATTGCGGCCTTTGAAGACCTGGTGTCATCATATATTAGCGATGAACGGCTTGAGGGAGGCCGGAATGCGGGGTTAAGCGATTGCGAAACATTCAGCCCGAGGAAATGAAGTCGCTTCCACAGCCGCCGTCCTGCTGCGCAAGTCGACTCCCGATCGCAGCGACAGCGACAAGTCATGAAAGAGAGGGGGGGTGGGAGGGGTGTAGTCACGTACCGTGGCATAGGTGCCTTCTCCGAGCTATTTGATCGACCAACATGCCCGTCAGTACATCCCTGTTGCTCTTCGCGGAGCGCAGCGTTGTGTGTCCCAGGACGATCATACCTTTTCCAACTGCTGGAAGGAACTGGGTTGCTGAGATTTGTCCATATTGCGACGCGGCGAAGGTCGGGACGTGTGAACCACCGAAGGCTGAGCGGAATTCGGATTGAAGAGAAAGGAAGCTGGAGAGACCAGTGTCGGAGCCGACTTTAAAGGGAGTGCTGCAGGATCCCTGAGACGCTCCATGCTGATGGAAGGAGGAGCCCCGCGCGTCTGGAAGTGGGCCAACTAAGTTACGACCGCTTATGTACAAAATGGCTCGGGATCTTCTGCGGTCATGAACGTGGACAGCAGAATGCTTTTCTGGGGCGGAAATGGGGGGTTCTTTGTTTTTTCTAGAGTGATTTTGGGAGTTTGGGTCGTCTGGATTGTGACTTATTTTATATATATATTTATGTATATATATAGACATTTAATTTCTTTCATTGACCCGAGAGTTGAGAACTTTCTATGAGCTAGCTACTTCAAGTGGATGTCTGTCTGGCTGCCCGGTGATACAGGCCCAGTACATGTATGCCTCACTGATCCATCACGGGCACCATCGAGGTCCAGTCATCCGGTCTAGATCGTGTCTGATTTACCGATCATTTCGAGGCAACCCAGCCACGACGGTCGGGAGAATGTCTTGGGTGGGATGGCTGCAGCGCACATGGCCCGTCGCATCTCCGATGAGGCCCGAGCCCAATTTGCCAAAGAGCATCGCCTCATTGCGCACTCCGCCCACGTTGATGATCCCGATAGGCATGCCCCGTTTAAAGGCTCGTTCCACCAACCGCCACGCCGAGTAGGTTGCCAGACTGCTGCCCAGCACCAGTAAGCGACCTGCATCGTCGATGGCCTCCTCCGCCGCGGCCTTGACCGCGGGATCGATGTTCTCGCCAAACATGATCACCGCCGGCTTGAGGATGCCCGCATTGGAGGTGGGCAGCCAGGCGCCGTCCCTCTCCACTTCGACTCGAGCCCGGGTCCCGTCTTTCAATCGCGGGGGCCGCTCCAGACAGGTGGGACAGGAGGGATACCGAAACGTCGAGTAGGGCGCCTGGGGCAGGTCGACATCACCGTCGGGATTGAGTTTGAATCCCTTTTTGCGTTGCTCTTCCGGATTGTTGGTATCCAGGGCTCCGACATCGACCATGCGAGCGAGGAACTCGGCCCACGCCGGGTTTAACCGCTCCAGCGAGTTCTGGAACTCTTGCCGTGGGAATTGATTGCGACAGCTGACGCAGACCACCGATCGCAGGTATCCATGTAGTTCAATGGTCGGCAGTTCGGGATGGGCGATCGAATGGAACGAGTCCACATTCTGCGTCACGACCGAGCTGATGTATCCCTTGGTGCCCAGATCCCGAACGGCGTGGTGGGTGGAATTGGGCTTTGCGCTCACGAGACCTGGCCATCCGACGAAGCTGCGCGCCCAGTATCGTTGCCGCGCTTCATGCCGCGCGGTGAATTCGTGAAAGTAGATCGGTCGGTAGGCCTTGTTCCGACGGTAGGTGCCTTGATCCCCCCGATAATCCGACAGACCCGATGCCACGGAAATGCCGGCGCCCGTCAAGAGGACCGTCTGTCGATTCCTCCCCACGTCGATGCCGCGGAGGTGCAAGGACGGGGGAGCTGTCAAGAAGGCACTCACGGCATCGATGGCACCCGCGAGCGTGCTGGCGGACGACGG
The DNA here is from genome assembly GCA_023626555.1 of Penicillium sp. PF2412A. Classification (NCBI taxonomy): domain Eukaryota; kingdom Fungi; phylum Ascomycota; class Eurotiomycetes; order Eurotiales; family Aspergillaceae; genus Penicillium; species Penicillium sp. PF2412A. Next base: position 209,529 of record JAMAHA010000040.1, on the reverse strand, counting down.
GATGATCAGAGCGGGAGGCAATGGACCCGTGAAGGGGATTCGGATCGCCGGCGATGTCATTGAGGACGCATCCTCAACTGGGTCAGAGAAGGAAGAAGGTGTGCGAGGAAAAGGAGATTTACATTCAACAAAAAAAAAATAGACGTGCTGGAGGAAAAAGCAGAGCTTGGCAATGACGAACCATCCGATGGAGGCTCTGAGATCGGCCTGGAGCCCGGTAGGATTTCTTGGTTTCACCAGATCTCCGCGCGGATGGCGTAGTTGATTCTGGGGGGGATGAGTCTTGGCTAGCTTCATCCGAGTGAGAGACACTTGGACGGAGCTTATCTTTTCAAGAATGGGCGTCTCGGCACGGTTCGGCCGAAAATCAAAGAAAAAAAAATGATTAATCTGATCTCGACGGGCAATATACCATCGCTCTGGGATTTTGTTCTACAGAAAGATTCCAATCTTTGGTCACTCTACGGTTGCGAAGAATGACTGTGAACGGCAGTCGGTGTCGCGGTGGGAGCTTGATCCTCGCGCCGAGTGTCCATGGATCCAACGGGGACCCAGCGATGATGTCGTTGCGACAGAGTGGCTCTGGCGCAACCCTTGTCGATGCGATCAATCTTCGCAGCCAACATCTTTTTCAACTTCCTCTCTGCTCATTCTGCCGAGTGAAGGACTCGAGTTGCATGGCATGAAGAAGGGAAAGATCCTTTCGGCTCTCTGCAATGTCGCATTCAGCATCAACCGACGCCTCTGCAAAACTGCTCTTGCGGACGGAGCCGGATGACATGATCGGACCATCGACATGCCAATGGCAGAGGGCGCATGGCGTCCCTTCGTCCACATTTTAAATATAGCCCCCCCTTCCCCCAAAGTTTCGGAACAGATGATTTCTCGTGTAGCGTCTTTCTTATTCTTATTTTGCCGGTCCATCAGGCCGATTGCCAATTAGTAGTGTCCAAGGGTCATGGACATCCAGTCCCTCAAGAGAACACCTTGTCCACTCGTGCTCGCGTGCCAACTAAACTTACCCGAAGCCAGGCCGCGATGCTGCTGACGCAGCCCCTGCGGTGTTGGAGGTGCAGGCCTCCATCTCTCCCCTCGCGCCCTCCCCGGAGAACTTCCAGTCGGCCGATTCTTTCTCTCGGAGGCACCTCTCCACGTGTCCTGACCACCTCGTCCACTCCTTTATTTAAAATCGCTTCGCCCCTTGTCGCCGGCTCGTCTCAAGCGTCGCTCCGTTCATCCCGTGCATTGTTCACACCACTCCCCATGACGCAAATTCGAGGCCATGGTGGTCATAGCCACGGCCACGGCCACGGCCACCACCACCACCACGACAATGTCTACCTCACGTCGACCAACAAACACGATGCGGGCGTCCGCATCACCCGCATTGGCCTGGTCGCCAACCTGGGCATGGCGATCGGCAAGTTCATCGGTGGTTATGTCTTCAACTCGCAAGCTCTGATTGCCGATGCCTACCATGCGCTGGCCGACTTGGTCTCGGACTTTTTGACCCTGGGTACCGTGGCCCTGTCGCTGAAACCGCCCAGTGAACGCTTCCCGAACGGATATGGCAAGGTGGAGAGCATTGGAGCGCTGGGCGTCAGCGGCCTGCTTCTGTGTGGAGGTGTCTTTATGGGCTTGAACGCAAGTCAGGTGTTGCTCGCACAATTCTACCCCGATCTGGCGGAGATGCTGGCACACTCGGGTCTGTTGGGACATGGTCATTCACACAGTCACGGCATCGATGTGCACGGTCCAAGTATCCATGCTGCCTGGCTGGCCGCGGGTTCGATTGTGATTAAGGAGTGGTTATACCATGCAAGTCCGTCTCCCCTCCTCTGCCGAGTCCGCGTCAGACAGCCAAGCATGCTGCCTGGAGCCGGATTTTCACTGCCCTGCCTCACCCCCCTCCAAACTCACCGGCCAGACCAAGGAGACTGACACTCGCCATAGCCATGAAAATCGCCAAAGAGCGCAAATCCTCTGTCCTCGCCTCCAATGCGGTCCACCACCGTGTGGATTCCCTCACCAGTATCGTCGCGCTGTTCACCATCGGTGGGAGCTACGTCTTCCAAGATGCCACCTGGCTGGACCCGGTGGGTGGGCTGTTGATCTCGTTGATGGTCATCAGGGCCGGTTGGGCCAACACCGCGACCTCACTTTTGGAACTGGCCGACACGACCGTGGACGCCGACATCAAGAAATCCGTCCACAGTGCCGCCACCAAGGCGTTGCAGGAGCTTGCCCGGGGCGATCAGGTGCTGGTCCGGGATGTCCAGGGTATGAAATCGGGCCAGAACTACCTTATGGACATTGAACTCGCCGTGCCCGGTGCATGGGCCCTGACTCAGTCGCGCTCGGTGGAAGAGGCCGTTCGTCAGACGGTCGGCGAGAAAGTGCGCGGCGTCAAGCGGGTCAAGATTCGCTTTGTCCCCACGGAACAGCCGGAGCTGTCATTCTACGAGGAGTTTGTCTCGCAGGACACTACGGTCATCAAGGAGCCTGAGGAGGACGGTCACGGCCACGATCACGACCATGATCACGGCCATCACTCCGGGGGCGCAGAGTCTCGAAAGAAGCAATAGAATTTAGATTGCGTGACATAAGACAGCATCGTGGCACGCCCAGGCGGGATGAATGGCTAGGTCTCATTCTGTTCGATTGGACTCACTGTTGGTGCTGCAATGATACCCCTCGTTGTCATTTATTCCTGGAAATTTTAATTTTTTTGGGGGTGGTTGATGATGATGACTCTGTACGATTGTAAAGATGAGCTCTCTCTCACATGGCGAACACTCTATTGTAGTAGACGGGCCTGGACCATGTCAACTTGAAGGAGAAACCTATTCTCTACAAGTGCCCCCTCTCCCTCCCCCTCATGCTGACGCCCATCGTATAGACAATCATCCGTCGATCACACCCAATCCTCTGGTCTTTTCCTTCCCCCTTTCGTGCTCCTTGCGTTCCATTGTCACCATCGTTCCGGCTACAGTTAAATGGGTGGGGCCGGCTTCTAAGATTCTACCGAGTTATTTAGCAGACGCTTCAATTTAGCCGGTCGCTCGAACGGTCCAGCCTGAAGAGGCCCCCGGGGGTCCCTGACCCTGGTGAATGCATTGATCTCCATGTTCCAGGGCTGTAGAAAACCCATTTCCGACGTCCATCTCGTCGACCCTGCAAAGCGTGTGATCCCAAGGAGATTTGCTCATGTCAGTTACCTCTGTGCAGGCGATTGACCGACTGACGTCGAATAAGAGGGTCCAACACCAATAAAGTGAATTGTCGGATTGCCATCCACGCGGGTGGGTTCCACGCGGGGTCCTCTTTTACATCATTGCCGACACTGCGTCTTATCGGCCACCGACCTTGCGCCGGTGTCTGTGTCTTCTTCTTTTCCCGAGCTAAGAGCTGGTTAAATTGGAATGGATTTTCTTTTCTCATCTGCTCTCTTACTTTGACTCATTTTTACCCCATTGACACATCTGTTCCCCCCCCCCCGCCTTCCAATTGCACGTGAACCATTTTGTTTGCTTTTTGTCAGTAGAGTTATAAGACCCCGCCGATCATCTTGCCCCTCGACGAACGAGGACACAAAACGAAACGTGTATGTGCTGCGCACGAAGAGAAGCTCTGCCCGCAGAATTGATTGATTGATTATCTGTCATACTCAGTATCCTGACACCTGAGTGATCACTCGTGACTCGATCGGTACAATCCTCTTCCCTCGAAAGCAGTGTCAACGTCCAGATTCACCGTCTCGTCGATCCAGCCGTGCATCATGGCCTCACAATCCCCTCTCTACATCGGGTTTGACCTGTCCACCCAGCAGCTCAAGGGTCTGGCAGTTAACTCCGACCTGAAAGTGGAATACATTGCCAAGTTTGACTTTGACGCCGACTCCACTGGCTTCTCCATCAAAAAGGGCGTCATGACCAACGAAGCCGAGCATGAGGTGTTCGCACCCGTCGCGCTGTGGTTGCAGGCCATGGATACCGTGCTGGAGAGCCTGCGCAAGCAGGGACTCGACTTTAGCCGCGTCAAGGGTATCAGTGGAGCTGGACAGCAGCATGGTAGTGTCTACTGGAGCACGGATGCGGAGCAATTGCTACAGCACCTGGATGCGAAGAAGAGCCTCGAAGAGCAGCTGTCCGGTGCGTTCTCGCACCCTTATAGTCCCAACTGGCAGGACGCCAGCACGCAGCAGGAGTGTGACGAGTTTGATGCCGTCTTGGGAAGCCCGGAACAACTTGCACAGGCGACTGGAAGCAAGGCCCACCACGTAAGAGCACCCAGTCTGGATACCGGAGACGTTTCCGTGTATATTCGGGTGACCTCTGTGTGCTAATTCGAGAGAAAAAAAAATAATCTTGGTCTCCATTAGAGATTCACAGGACCTCAGATCTTGCGATTCACTCGAAAATACCCCGAAATTTACGAGAAGACTTCGCGAATCTCCCTCGTTTCTTCCTTCATTGCTTCGCTTTTCCTCGGCCACATCGCGCCCTTTGATATCTCCGACGTCTGCGGCATGAATCTGTGGAACATCAAGCAGGGCGCCTACGATGAGAAGATCCTCAAGCTTTGCTCCGGCAAGTTCGACGTCGAGGGACTGAAGACCCGGCTCGGCTCCCTCTACGAAGACGGGGGCAAGCACCTGGGCTCCGTGCATCAATACTACCGTGAGCGTTACGGCTTCAGCGCCGACTGCACCGTCATCCCGGCCACGGGCGATAATCCAGCAACCATCCTCGCTCTCCCCCTGCGTCCCTCGGACGCCATGGTCTCCCTGGGCACATCCACCACCTTCCTCATGTCCACCCCCAGCTACAAGCCTGACCCGGCCACCCACTTCTTCAACCACCCCACCACGGCTGGCCTCTACATGTTCATGCTGTGCTACAAGAACGGCGGACTTGCGCGCGAACACGTCCGCGACGCCATCAACGACAACCTTCAAGACCCCCACCCCGCTCAACCCTGGACACACTTTGACGAGAAGGCCCTCTCAACCTCCCCGATGGGCCAGAAATCCCCCACCGACCTCATGAAGCTCGGCCTCTTCTTCCCCCGACCCGAAATCGTCCCCAACCTTCGCGCCGGCCAATGGCGCTTCACTTATAACCCAACCAGCGGCGATCTCACCGAGACCACCTCCGGCTGGACCACTCCGGCCGACGAAGCCCGTGCCATCATCGAGAGCCAAATGCTCTCTCTCCGTCTCCGCTCCCGCGGTCTCACCCAGAGTCCCGGAGACGGTCTGCCGGCCCAGCCGCGCCGCGTCTATCTCGTCGGCGGCGGCTCCAAGAACAAGGCCATTGCCAAGATCGCCGGTGAGATTCTCGGCGGTGTCGAGGGTGTGTTCAAGCTCGACATTGGCGACAATGCGTGCGCATTGGGTGCAGCCTACAAGGCTGTGTGGGGCATTGAGCGTGCCGAGGGCCAGACCTTTGAAGATCTCATCGGACAGCGATGGAAGGAGGAGGAGTTTGTGGAGAAGATTGCGGATGGGTATCAAGAGGGGGTGTTTGAATTGTATGGCAAGGCGGTGGAAGGATTCGAGGCGATGGAGAAGAGGGTTTTGGAGCAAGTGGCGGCTGAAAAGCGTGGCTAGATTTTGTTGAGAGTTGAAAGAGGGGGCAGGGGACAACTTGATTCGAAAACTACGATTTGAATGAGTGACGACTCATGTGCTGAGAATTATAAACTTGGTTCAGTGTGATGAATAGAGAAGTAATTTCTTTTTCTCTTTTCTTTCTCTCGATCGGATCTAGAGTGTATAGGTTCGGTTGAAAAAAATTTCCCCCTCTCATGGTCGAATGCGAACTTGAGAGAGATGTTGATAACAAAGTGGAATGCTTCTGCTTCAAGCTATGTCCAGTTTTCTCTTGAATGAACCTTTTGTTTGTGTGGTTATTTCGAGCAGCTGGTGGGTATTTATTGCATGTTCGATAGCTGTGGGAGGCATACATCCTGTCAGTACCTGCTTAGAAACAAGAGGGTTTCTGTATCGGGCCAAATCATTCACCCTTTGCCCGAAGCCACTTGAGAAGAGACTGAGCATTTTATCCAGGATGGAGGCATAGTTACTACAATTGACGGGGAGGTACTGGTGTTAGGTACGTACGTACGTACTTAGGTAGGTTAGTAAGGATGAAGCTCAACCCGATGAGTAAGCTTTCATGCGCCCCCAAAATTTGGCTTATCATACATGATTCTTATGCAATCAAGGCCCAGGACAAGAGGGTGTCAGAAACCACAAGGATTGACGTGGTGGCAACGATTGGCAGCTGTTTCAAGCTGGTGTCGATCCTGAGCTGCGTGAATGCTCCTTAGCCCCGACCGTGTGGCGCAGGTAGCTTTGACGCTCAGTGTGAACATAAATACTCAGAGCTTTGGGGGCCAGGAAGAGTTTGGATTGGGTCTTTGACTGATTTCATTCATTGTCAAATCACGAGAGGAGTCTTGGCTGATGATGGGGGGGGGGGGGGTGTTCAAAAAGATCAAGCATCACCCAGATCGTTTAGTTGCAGTACTAGTACAGTAGTACCGCAGACGAGGGAGTCGGAAAGTTCAAAGTACTTTACGTCTATGCAGTCGCATGCACCGTTCGTGAGAAGACCTTACAAGCCGTACAGTGATCTGAGGACTGTCAACGTCACATCAAGCACGGATGATAATCAGGAGTGAGTCAGGAATCAGGATACACTGAAATTACTGCATCGGCGCAGACTGTAAGACTGTAAGACTGCGAAGCTATACTGTACAGGGAGAGTACCTGAGGCCAGGTATGACGCTCATGTCGACGGTCGGGTACCGAACGGCAAGTCCACGCTGCCAATTACCCTATCGGGAGCCTGAAATACTCCAACTTTTTAAGCTCCAGAAAGAACCCTTTGACCAAACGAGCATTGGCCCTCTCGTGGCCCTGATCTTTCAGCTCTCACCACAATTCCTAGTTAGGCTGGACCTTGACACACTCTTTTGGACTTCCTCTTCTCCTCGACTCCTCGAGCCACGTTCCCCCCGTCGAGTCAAACTACGTGAACCTTAGCACCGAGCGGACCCTCTTCCCCGAGTCTCGAAATTCGATTACGATACCCCGATTTTCTATGGAGACGGTGACTGAATAGACTGCACGCTCTTCCACCGAAAAAAACAATTTTGATCCAACCCACCTCTTTGCCTTCATCCACCGACCCCGTCCAACGTCGCTCTCTTCTCTTCCCTCCCACAGTCGTGTCCAGGGACAAGAGAGCTCGGCTGAAGATGGAAGAACAAGTAAGTAATACCTGCCGCTGCTCTCTTTGGGGCTCTGCGTGGACCGGTCTCAAAACTCTTCATCGATGAACCCCTCCAAAAACCCAAATCCTGCCCTTCTGCCCCCCCCCCCGCCGCCGTTCAGCATCGTCACCGCATCCCGCACCCCTCCTCACACAAGATTGGCAGTGCAGTCCCGTCCAGATCACACACTGATTGATTCCCTCTTGCTTTTTCTGCTTGCCCTCTATAGGTAGCAAATGCAATTGAGATTGCTTCAAATCCACACCCAGATCTCACCCTCAAATCTCAAGCCTTCGACTTCCTCAATCAACTCCGCTCCGATCCCTCCGGCTGGCCAGTCTGCCTCCGACTCTTCCTCAAGTCCCCTCCCCAATCCGAGATTGTACGACATGCCAGCTTGGAGGTCATCAATAGTGCCGCCCAGACGGGCCTGATCGACCTGGACTCGCTCGCCTACGTTCGAGACGAATTGATGACCTATATCCGAAATGTGTACGGTCCCGAGAATGCTGCGACGCCCGATGCCCCGTACATTCAGAATAAGCTCGCACAGACAGTCACCTACTTGTTCGCCGGGCTCTATGCCGGCCGTTGGGAGACCTGTTTCGACGACCTGTTGAGCCTCACATACAAGAGTTCGGCCAGCACAGGCCGCGATAACCTGAACGGAATCTTGTTCTATCTGCGAGTCGTCAACTCGATTCACGAGGAAATTGGCGATGTGCTGGTGTCAAGATCCCGTGGTGAGCAGGACAAGGCGAATAGTTTGAAAGATCTGATCCGAGAACGGGACATGCAGAAAATCGCCAATTCATGGCAAGAAATTTTGTCTGCGTGGCGGGACGCGGACGACACCGTGGTCGAGCTGTGCTTGAAGGCCGTCGGAAGTTGGGTCAGCTGGATTGACATTGGTCTGGTCGTCAACCAGACCATGTTGGATCTGCTGTTCCAGCAGTTGGGCCGTGCGGAGAAGCAGGAACTGCGCGACGGGGAACAACGGGTGCGGGATGCCGCCGTCGACGTGTTCACCGAGATCATCGGCAAGAAGATGAAGCCGGCCGACAAGATCGAAATGATCGTCTTCCTCAACCTGGACTCGATCGTCACGCAGCTGTCCAACAGCCCACCTCTTCGAGAGAGTCGATTCACATACAAGTACGACGTCGACCTCGCAGAGACCGTCGCCAAGCTCGTCAACATCACTGTCATGGATATCGTGCGGGCGCTCGAGACCGACACAGGCTCCGTGAAAGACAAAGCCAGCGACCTCCTTCAAGTTTTCCTTCCTCACATTTTGCGATTCTTCTCTGACGAATATGACGAAATTTGCTCGACGGTGATCCCCTGCGTCAACGACATGCTCACCTACATGCGCAAGGTGGCCAAGGGCGACGCGGCATTGGAAGCGCGAAACAAGGCTATTCTGTTGCCGGTTCTGAAAGCCATCGTGGCCAAGATGCGGTACGACGAAACGTCCAACTGGGGTGATGAGGATGAACAGACCGACGAGGCGGAATTTCAGGAGCTTCGCAAGAGACTGGGGGTGCTGCAGCAGATCATTGCCTCGGCCGACGAACAATTGTACATCGACGCCATCTCAGAAGTGGTGGGCACCACCTTTGAAAAGTTGCGGGCCTCGGGGGGTCAGATTGACTGGCGTGACCTGGATCTCGCTCTGCATGAGATGTTCATCTTTGGCGATCTCGCGGTCAAGGCTGGCGGCTTGTATGCCAAGGGCTCACCCAATGGTCCTGCCGCGGTACGTCTGATCGAGATGATGCTCGGCATGGTGGAGTCGGACATTCGTTCGTTCACCCACCCGGCGACTCAGCTTCAGTACATGGAAATTTGTGTTCGCTACAGTTCGTTCTTCCAAAATCACGTGCAGCTGATTCCGGGGGTGCTGGAGAGTTTCCTGCAGTTGGTCCACCACCCGAATCGCAAGGTCAAGACTCGCTCCTGGTATCTCTTCCAACGACTTGTCAAGCAGTTGCGGGGTCTGATTGGCAATGTGGCGCAGACTGTTGTGGAAGCCCTCGGTGATCTCCTGGTCATCCAAGCGGAGCTTCCCTCTGACGGCGAGGATGGCGATGAGATGTCTTCGGAAGATCACGAAGGCTCTGCAGATGCGGTGTTCAACAGCCAGCTGTACCTCTTTGAGGCCGTCGGTGTCATCTGCTCGACCAACAGCGTGCCTGTCGACAAGCAGGTGCTTTACGTTCAGTCCGTGCTGAACCCGATCTTCGCCGACATGCAGCGTAATCTTGATGCGGCCAAGTCCAACGACGATCGAGCGCTCCTGCAGATTCACCACGACATTATGGCTCTAGGCACATTGACCCCGGCCAGTAGCACCCCAGTCACCACCCCCGCACCAGAGGTGTCTGAATGTTTCTGCCAGGTGGCTGAGGCGACTCTGGTTGCTCTCGAGTCCCTCAAGACATCATTCAACATTCGTACGGCCGCCCGATTTGCCTTTTCCCGATTGATCAGCGTTCTCGGCGTGCGCATCCTGCCCCAGCTTCCCCGGTGGATCGACGGACTTTTGACGCAGACATCTTCCCGCGACGAGATGGCTCTGTTTCTGCGTCTGCTGGACCAGGTCATCTTTGGATTCAAGGGCGAAATCTTTAGTATTCTCGACACTCTTTTGACTCCCTTCCTTCAGCGCGTCTTTTCTGGTCTAGCCGATCCGACCACGGGTACCGATGACGAGATTCAGCTGGCTGAGCTGAAGCGTGAATATCTCAACTTCCTGCTGGCTGTCTTGAACAATGACTTGGGTGCCGTAATCATCAGTGAGAGTAAGTTGTCGATGTTTTTTTTTTCAACTCTTTTTGACTCCCTGGATGGCCGCAATGCTAAAATCTGTCGGCAGGGAATCAACCGCTCTTTGAAACGGTGATTACAACCATCGAACACTTTGCCAAGGACATTGAAGACTTTACGACCGCGAAAATGGCCTTTTCCGTCCTCTCCAGAATGGGAAGCGCTTGGGGTGGACCCGACATTGCCCCGGGGGCTTCCAACGGCGCTGCGCCAACTCAGGCGGCCATTCCTGGGTTTGGTGGGTTCATGATCAGCCGATTTTCGCCTCTTTGCTGGGCTCTCCCTACCACGCCTAGCTTTAACTCGAAAGATGCCCTCGCCAAGCAAGTTCTCGCTGAAGCAGGTGGTCTGCAACGGACCATCTACCTCAAGACCGGGATGGAATACCTTGAGTATCTGCGGACTCGGGAACTTCCCGGCATGGGCATGGGTGGTGATCTGATTGAAGAATTCTTGACGGCCCTCAGTCAGTTGGACATGAAAGGATTTAGGCAATTCTTCCCGGTAAGTTTGGACTGCATGTCACTCCTTTTTTTTTTTTTTTTTTTTCTGAGACCAAGCAAGAAACTGACCATCTGTGCTCTTTCCCCCCGATTTCTAGTCTTTTATCCAGCGATTAAGCGCATAAAAAAGCCATTTTCCTTTGATCGTCACCTACCTTCACGACAAAACCCTGTCATGTTTTCCACAATCCTCTGTTTATTAGATTCCCCCATGCAATACCAATCATCTTCCCTGTTCGCGTTTTTGACATCTTGCGACAAAGGGGCTCCAGCCAAACGAAGGGATGTCTTTCTGTGCTCCCGTGTCTTTCACACATAGGATGATCACTTGTTCTGCAAGCATGTAATCCAGCCCAATCCATCATCTTCGACACCAAAACTCTCGTCCTGTCGACTGTCTGTTACATCCATCCAGTCCTCACCGTTTTCATACTGATAGGCTAGCAAACCATTACTGCATTAATTCTTTTCTGGCCTCTAACCTAGGTAGGACATTGAATTGCTAATCGACCTATGTTTTATAGAAATGTATGGACATATCAACAAATTTATAGCAGTGAAACCCTAGAGTTTGTATCTGTCATATTGTTCATGTTGATGCTGACGTTGAAGTCCACTTTCAATTGAATATTTGAATCAAGTTAGAATGGGTCCTTGAGAATTGGAACAAGAAAAGATAAAGATTTTTTTAAAAAAAAAAGAAATGAAAATGAAAAGGTGAACAAGGAAGAGAAAAAAACCCCCCTGATTTGAGAGAATTTTAACAAGGTATTCGGTTTCCATTTCATCATGTGAACCTTTTGACGGATCACTATCGTGAATGACCCGACTATTTGGAATTGAAAAAAAAAGAGGAAGAGAGAGAACGATGTTCAAGGCAAAAAATGCCAAAATATATGTATATATAGGAGATGCAAAAGGAAAAAAAAAAGAATATAATAGCTCACCCACTATTTCAAATACTTGGCAGCATGTTCCACATGGTCATCTGCAAAGGTGGCCATGGTGTAATAAGAGTGGTCGTAGTCTGGCTGGAATCGAACATTTACGCCCTTGTGGCCGGCCTCGGTGGCGGCGGCTTGGAGGTTCTCGGGAAGTAGTTGGCCTTGTTTGTAAAAGTTGTCGCCGGTACCCTGTGTGGGAAAAGAGGGGAGGGGGAAAGTGTTAGTTTGAAGCTTTTGACTAGAGTGTCGTTTCTTTGGTTTTTGAAGGGAGTTATTCTCGTTGGGGTTATTATATCCCTCTTCCACAAAGAAGAGGGAGAAAGAGAGAAAGAGAGAGAGGATAATAACGACAACGACTTACCACATCGATGAGAATATCCAACTCTGGACCGTTCCACTTCTTCATCAACTCTGTCGCATCATGCTCCTTCCACTTTTCCTGCTGGTCTTCGCCAAAGTATCCCTTGAACGCCTTTTGACCCCAGGGGCAGTTGATCGGGTTGGAGATTGGAGCGAATGCCGAGACAGACTTGTACTTGCCTGGGTTACGCAAGAACTGAACGAGATCAATCAGTGACGGGTGTCCCTCCATTAGACCAGCAGAGCAAAGGTCCAAATAAGCAGTTCAAAAGACCAACTCACCAGTGTGAGAGCACCGTGTCCACCCATACTATGACCGGTAATGCTCACGCGGCTGGAGTCCAATTGCGGGAACGCCTTGAAGACAGTCTGGGGCAGCTCCTCAGTGACATAGCTGTACATGTTGTATCCCTGGTCATAAGGGGCCTTGGTCGCATCAACGTAGAAGCCAGCGCCGGATCCAAAGTCATACGAGTCATCCTCGCCAGCAATGTTCAAGCCCCCTGGCCAGTCAATTAGCAAATGAAACAGAACAAGGTACCCTGAAATAATCTTGCAGCACCGCCATAGCAGTCTCCATGTATTCCAAAAAGAAATCCCAAGAAAAGAAAAGACTGGAGACTACTTACGAGGGCTGGTATCCGGATACAGCACCGCAATTCCCTTCTTGCTGGCCGCATGCTGGAAGAAGCCCTTCTCGGAGCAATTGTCGGCGGTACAGGTCAGACCAGACAGATAAATCAGCACAGGGACCTTGCTGGATGCATTGCTGTCCACAGCCCCCGGAGGGAGATACAAGTTGAAGGACATTTCGCAACGGGTGGTAGAAGCATTGTGGCTCAGCTTGAGGAGCTTGCCGCCAAAAGAGGCAATGCGTGCCTTTTCAGTAACGCCGGACATGATGGATAGACGTGCAGAGTACTGCGAGCCAGAAGGTGACAGAAGGAAGCAGATGAATGAGAAGAAAGAGATCAAAGTCCACTCAAGCGGGAAAAATGACGTTTTTAGTGCTGGCGCGGGGTTGTTTTTTTTTTGATTTGGTTGTCCCGCATGAGGGGAGAGCTCCACTCTCCACTTCGGCACGGTTGACTCGGCTGTTTGGACCGACGGACTCGAAGTTGGAGGCGATTGATAAGGAGAAAGAAGAATGGGGTCAAGTGTGGAAAATAAAGGTGTCTGAGAAGAAAAACAAAATGTGTATAAATGCTTTGGCAATGGGGTATAAATGTAGAATAGACCTCCCCTCCCGCCCTGGAGTAAAGTACAGATGCAACTAAACAAATAAACCGCGCTCTGTGATGATAGTATGAAACAAATGGCTATTGCAACAAGAAAGAATGCCGAAAAGAACAAAAGAAAAATCAAAAGAAAAAGAAGATATCAACCTCCTTAATCCAAGAAGACCGGGACACCATACACCACCGGTGCAGCTCCATTCAGATACTTCAGCACACACGACGCTCGAGCCCCGGCAACCGCATCGTCCAGACTCTTCTCGCTGGCGCGACGAGACTTGCCCTTCTTATCCAAGAGTCCCCACGTGTCAAACGTGGAGGTCGCGAACCGATCAATATCTTTATCCGTCACATCCCACAAGGTTGCTACCAAGGCTGGACTACCAGCTTGCAGATAGTTCATAGGTGTGCCATAGGGCTCATATTCGCCCGCCTCGGTGAGAGTGCCACTGCTACAGCCCATCAAAAAGGCTACCGCACACTTAGTCAGGCGCTTGACGGTTCGTCCCCGGATGTACTGCGCACCACTTCCATGACCAAAGTACAGGAAGAGGTCCTTGGTCTCTAGTGCAGATCGGAATTCTTCTTCCGATGGTTCACGGTTAACCATCCCCGTCCAGGAATCCAACTTGGACAGCCCAGGCTCAAAGTTCTCTTGCGTCGTGCGCAGATCCCCCGTTGGATTGAGCAAATACGAGCCGGAAGTCCGTCGAATGACAGCCCCAGCCTGTGAGTCTCGGAAACGAAGGACTCGGTCGCGAAGACACTCGAGCGAAGGCACTCGGCACACGGGGAAGCCCTGGAGACAAGGGAGAGATTCCCATGGGAAGAGATGCAGGGCTTTGTCAAGAACGAGCACAGTGTGGCTCGGCGAGCTGGCGGCAATCTCCTCCCGGGCAGCATCATGATAGCCTCGCAGAGCATCGAGGGTATCCACGACCATCATGTCAAAGTCAATCTCGTCGTAAGCGTTGCGCTCACCCTGGAACTGAAGAATATCCACCACAAAGTACAAGAGATCCATCAGGATATCATCGGGTTCCTCCTGGCTGTCCAAGTCACGCAGACCAATGAATAACTCGAGGACATTTTGGTGAAGAGTCAGACGCGGCGAGGCGGCTTTGCCACCCTTCTGGCGCGAAGGAAGGTGTTTGTCGAGAATGCCTTGAAAGGCATCCGCAAATCGAGCAAATGCATCAGAATGCTTGGCCAGAGGCGAGAAAATTCCACGGAATCCTCCAAACCAGACATTTTCCACGTTATGCAGAAGACTTTCCATGCGTTGATCCAACGCCTCGCGATTGGTCCACCACTCCTTTTTCATCTGCTTCGTTGTCTGAGCTTTGGCAGCATGTGCGCTTTGGTTCGCTAACTTGATCAGCTCCTGCATCTCCTCTTTGCCGTCTTCAAACGTAAACTGCTCTTCCTCATCCTCGTCGGAATTGCCTCGCCGCAGAGGAAGACGGAGCAAAAATGGAGAGCGATTTTTCTGCAGGCGCGAGACATAAAATTCACTGCAGTCCGCGCTGAGGGATAGCGAGAGGACATTCCAGTTTTCGGGCAAAATATCGATATAGTTCTCAGCAAAGTTGGCGCAAATGTCATCATTCTTCCCCTCAAGTTGAGGCGCAGTGGTGGGCCAAAGAAGAGGATCGCCAAAATCGGATAATTGACGGTCAAAGTCAATAGCGATACGTTCTCGGGCAAATGCTCCAACACGCCCTATTTCATTCATGTTCGCAGGCGATTGTACCCAGGTAGCAGCTCCTCCGGGGGTAGTGGCATGCGAAAGCATGGAGATTCGACTCATCAGCCGGGACGCAGCATGACCATCGAGCGTGGAGCCGAGGACGGTTGCCTCAGAGAAGACGCTCGTGAGGCAGTCACTTGCTTTTGAAAGCATCATGACAAAATCCTCACTGGCTTTTTGTGCCTTGGTGCGCGTTGTTCTGGCTGGGGCGCGGGGCTTTTTCACCACCGAGGGCTTCACAGCTGCGGACGTGGTGAGCTCCCCACCTTTGACGGGAGAGGTCAATGAAGGCAAAGAGATGGTCGACTCAGGAAGCACACAGTATACCGCATGGCTGGCGAAATGACGGATAGCATCTGCAAGAAGATGCTCACTTTCCCCAATCTCGATAGAAACCTTGCTTTCTCTAGCAATCGCGCACTGTCGAGCTTCGATGAGAAGTTGAGCAGAGCCATCGAAATCACGAAGCGCACGTAAGCAATCGGCTTGCTGGCGGAGGATTAAGCTTCTCAGCCGCAGAAGAGTAGTCGACTGAATCTCCGGTGCAGGTGTTTTAGATGGGACAGCTCTCTTTGTCGTTCGTGGTGCTGCAGCCGAGCTTGTAGCCCGGGTTCGTCGTGCTGGTGTAGCGGGAGCTGGTGTCGCCGCCGCCGTTCTTCTGCTGCTGCTTCTTACTTGCAACTTGGTAATCTTCTCCTCTAGCGATGCCACGTTGGAACTGGCCAAAACGCTGGTTGTATCTGAGTCAATGAGAGAAGTAATAAGCTTATCCCCTTCTTTTAAGACACGGAGCGCCTTGTCATGTTGGTCTTGTGATTCATAGAATGATGCAAGTGCCATGTGCAGAGACACCGTCTCAACGCTCGTTTGCAACTGCTTCGATGACTCGGAAGCTGCAGCAAGAAGTTCTTGGCCCTCGTTCAAATGGCCACCGAGGACTCGGTAGGATCCAAGCTGAGTTTGAGCAGCAATCAAGCGCACATTGGCATCGAGTGTCCGATCAATTTTCAACGCCTGCTCACCGTAGTAAATGGCATCCTGAAACAGCCCATGATGGGCTGACAAGGCTGCGAGATTCAACAAACTCGAATGATGCGATCCAAGATGAGGCCAGAAGGGAGCCCCCTGGACGTAAGTTGTGGAAATGGTAGATGAAGATCCGTTCTGTGACAGATCAATCTGGGCCACACCATCAGTGACGACTTCAACACTAGAAGCGGCGGACAAAGGCAAAGCTCGGTTCTGCTTCTTCTGTGCAAGCTTCTCGACCTTTGCCCAAATTCGGCAATTCAGTCGCACCGCCAACTTGGCAAAGTATAGAGCCTGAGTCATGGATCCCTGGGCGGTAGATAAGCGAGAGTGAATGAAAGCTGCATCCGCGATCAATCGCTCAAGGGAGATTTTTGCGAGGCCGGTCAGATTGATCAGTTCTTTCGAGTCACGGCTCTCGTCATAGAATGCCCGGGCCGCGGAGAGTACAGAGGCTGCTTTCTCAGTCTCACCAGTTTCTAGCAGGTACTCCACCCGAGCTAGTTGGTACGCGATCTTGGCAATAAGGGAGGTGTTCTTGTGTTCAACATACTGCTCACCGCGTGTGAGTAAATCTCCAGCCTTTTGACAGTGCCCAAGCCGGCAGTGTTGCAGGACTAGACGAGCAAGTATGCAGATCGCATCCGAGAAATCACCAGACTGCTGGAGCTCTACAGCGCGAAGGATCAGCTCAAGAGCGGAGAGCTGGGGTTTCCAAAGGCTGTGAATTTCGGTGTAATCAACCAAAGCCTTCATCTGGAGAATCCAGTAGTCCACATCTGTGATGCACGTGGATAGTGACTTGGAATCAGAGCACTGGCGAATCATAGCAGACCACGAAGAAAGCGTGTCGTTCAACTCAGAATCAACGATTCTCCCGCGGTGAAAACCAATGACCATGCGAAGCGAATTGATGATATGAGCCTCGAAAGCCGCCAAGTCGAAGTCTTGACCAACACCATGACCACATTTGAGCGCCTCAGCGCCTTCTTCCAAGACTTTGCTGGTGAGATCGGCACCCAAGGCGACAGGATGCTCCAATGAAAACCGCAGAGCAAAAAGAAGCACTCGGGCGTAGCGGAGGTGGTGGGCATGAGCGGCGTAGAGATCCAGAACCGAACGTACAAGCGGGCTGAGAATTGACTGGAATTCGTCATCACTTGGGGCGTAGCTGCGTAGGTCACAAAGGAGTCCGATCTGCCATTCAAGAAGCATCCCCCGGTGCCCAGCCTCCAATTGCGCATTATCATAAACGGATGACGACGACTTGGTTCGTTTCTTTCGTAATTTCAACTTCAAAAAGGCTGACAAGACACGGCTAAAAGCAAATGCAGAACTTTTGGGATCGTGCTCCAACGAGCTTGGACTGGCGCCGGGGCTCATTTTGCCAACTTCGTCGAGAACTCCCCCCTCTATATACTCTGAAAGAGACGACTTGAAGGCTTGCTCGGCATCATCATACTTGGAAGCATCCAGGTAGACATGGGCGGTTCTCTCGAATTTAAGGGCGGCGAAAGCAGTCTTGCGGTGGCTGAGCGAACACGAGGAGAGGAGCTGGGTTGACTGCTTCAAAAGAGGAAGAAGCTCTCGGTAGCTTTGGCCTGCTTCCTTTTCTTTGACAAAACGAGACCAATACAGATTGGAAAGCTTGACGAGCGCAGCGCTGATGCTTTCCATCAGAGAGGTATCCAGCTCACTCCCTTCCGTGGTTTCGATACTCGCCAGAAGGCGATGAGAATCAGTCAGGATAGACAGCATATCTGCCCAGGGTGGCCTTTGGGACATAATCGACAACCGTCCGATGGCAACTGCAGAGTCCACGCCGGCAAGGATGATGCTCTTCGACATTGCAATGCGAGAGTCGTACATTTCTTGGTCCTTTTCATCACACTCTTCCACCGGTGGTCGCCCCACGTAGCGCCGCAACAATCTCAAGAAAGCCTGGAGGTACTCGCGCATATTTGAAGCAATCTCATTCTTGTCGGCATTGCTGACTTCCGATTTGTTCATCGCATCACCGAACCAAGCTAGAGCAAGCTTTTTCAACCTCGCAGCTTCGACGAGCAATTCGTCCAAATCACTCACGCTTCCCCGAAGTTGCATACCCAAGGCGGTGCTGGCCTCTGAAATAGCCTTCAACGCTCCCTCGGCAAACTTCTGCGATCCTTTCAGACCTTGAAAGTACACCGCAGCAATCTTGCACCTGACGGTAGCGAGAGCAAGACTCTGCGCATTGAAAAACGGAATGACAGCTTTATTGAAAAGCTTCAATGACTCGTCAAAGCAACCCGCATCCAGAGCAAGCTGTCCCAAAACAGTCATTATCCTGGCAGAAGCAGTGATATCCCTTGTTTCCTGGCGCTGCTTCTTGACATCGGCCATTGTGGTCTGGATTCGAGTAATGGTCTTGAAAATCGCTCCAAATTCCGACTTTTCAACACTCTTGCTACGGTGTGAAAAACTACCGAGGTAACGAAGCAGCGGATCAATAAGCTCCTTAGCTTCCTGGCAGACATGACCGGAAGACTTCCAGCTGAGAGCACGGATCTCGAAAGACAAGAGTTGAAGATTGAGGATGGAGATTGGCTGCAGAGAGTCCTTTGTTGTTGCTTCATCGGTGGACACGGACTTGCTGGGGCATAGCGAAAGTATTGTGTTGGAAAGAAGCTGTAATTGCAGCGCCGCTTTTTCACTCGTCAAATTCCCAGACTGCATGGCCGCCATTATGATAGATCCAGGACTGCTGGGGTCCGCGAGCTGTAGAAAAGGAATCAGGCGCGCAGTTGTCGATAGCTTCTTCTCAGCGACGAGCAGTCGCATCACGTTCGCGTGATACGGAACCAACAGTGCGTACACCGATTCCGCATGGGCGATATTTGAAAAAGTCAAAAGATCAGACATGCGCTCCTTGCCTGTATCTTCCTCCGAAAGGTCTTTGTTTGATCCAGTCTGTTTCCCTGCCTCCCTCGCATCCAGATATTGTTGAATTCGTTTTTTCAGAGATCGGAGTTCCTTGCACGCCATTTCATTCAGTCCCAAAGTGATCATCTTTCCAGCCAGAACGCAGGAACCTTGTTCAAGTTGCATATTCGGATATTCGGTAGAGGGCTGCTGGTCGGTCTTGAGTGCGCGCAATGTAGCCAGAGCCAGTCTGGCGCATTCCGCCGTCGAGGCCACACCTTTGTCAACGACGGAGCCATTGGTCCTGCCCGACTTGACCGAGACAGTATCCGAGGCAGCCGGCTGTCTCCTTGTTGTCGTAACCTTCGACGCGTCTGTCAGAGTCTTCAAAGTCGCATTGAACACTTCCGTCGCTAGCACAAGTTTCTCCTGAGGCGACAGCGCGGGCCCTTCCTGGTCGACGAGATGTAGCGTAATATCGGTCGCAGGTCGCGTCTTCGTTGTCCTCGTGGTCTTTGCTCGACTCGTTGTTGTTGTTGCATCCTTTGTGGTCTTGGTGGCCCGACGAACAGGCTTCTCAGGCGCCTTTGACGATCCGCGGAGCAATGTTTGGAGGGACAACACGGTGACATCTGAGCAGGTCGAGGTTGATCGCACTGCCTGCTTGACGGACTCAAACATTGTGTTGTTTGGTAGTACGGTAACCGCCATGGTGTACAAGAATGGCAGGTTCCCTCGATTCCAGCCGATGTCATTGACTGTCCTTTGAATGTCAAAGCGTGCCACTAATACCACCACCGGCCTGTCCCGCGGAAGACCCAAAATGGCCGCGTTGTCGCAGCAACAACACGCACTATTCCACATCCAGCATTCACACCTTACAACCTCAGGCACCAGGCATCCACATCTTTGCCCGCTATTCTCCGCAATGTTGGCGCCGGCGCAGAGAGAGAGAGAAAACAGCTCTCAGCGAAACGAAATCTAATCGCATAACAATGAGCATGCCGTTCCGTCTCAAGCTTTCGGGCCTTCCAAGAACATTCTTCCCAAAGACCTCGGTATCATCTCACATCGCCAACTCTGCCCGCACAACGAGATGTCGTTCCTACGCTACCTCTACCTCCGAGCGCCTTCCGAAGATCGCAAACACATCAGTCTGGACGGCCATGGTGCCCAGATTCATGATGAGGAATCGCAAGGCGCGCAAAGCTGGTGAACCCAAGGAATGGAATCCAGCTACTTTCTATATCGTCATGTTCACATTGATCGGCTCGCAAGCCATTCGCCTGCTTACGTTGAAGAACTCATACACCACGTACTCTCGATCGGCCGATGCCAAGATCAAGTTATTGAAAGATGTCATTGAGCGCATCCAAAGGGGTGAAAATGTCGATGTGGAGAAGTTGTTGGGGACGGGCGACGAGGCAAAGGAACAAGAATGGGAAGATGGTAAGTGTTTCAATGCTGGTCCTGCGCGGTCGGAGGAGTATGAGAGAAGTGCGAGTTGAATGAATGCTAAATGTGATCTTTCGACGCTTGACAGTTCTTCGGCAAATTGAGGAGGAAGATGCTCTCTGGCACGCAAGACAAAAAGCTTTGAAAGAGAAGGAAACTCCTGCTCCAGTGGTTGAAACGAAACAGCCATCCACGCGTGAGACGGCAAAGGATGAAGAGACTGCGAAGAGCACGCAAGGAAGTCGAAAAGTCAACTTCTTCTAAAAAAAAAAAGATTCTCTTTTGTGGGATCAACTCATTCATACACTTCCATCAAAAGATCAAACATGGCCGCATCTCTCACAGGTGACCGGGTTGACTTGGTATAGCCGGCAAGGGATCTGCGATTGAATCCCTGCAAGACTTCAAAGTCCAGATAGACATTGACTCCAAGTCTCAAGATCGGGAGTGCAGAGCTGGTACTTGCAAGACCCTCAAATTACAAGTGTCAGTACGGGTGGTCTCGTGTATTTTACCAAAATTGTATATATCATCTTGGCAGACATAAATAAAACCCATGTCGGGCGCTCGACATTTGAACTCATCGCAGAGCTGTGATTTGTGAGACACGGGATGGCTAGGTTAGGTAGAGGCATCTGTTTAGGCAGTCTAAACCTGCTCTTCGTTAGGTCTGAGTCCAGATTCAGGTTAGCACTCAACTCCCTAACACAACTTCTCAATATATCACGAATCTTCGGATTGCGCAAAACATATTTGAGGTGTGCGGATATCGAGAGTGATGGCCAAAAACCTATGAATCGGGGGACGCATGGAAATTGCAAGCAACCTCAAGAATCTTGATATATCTTCCTGTCTTTCCTGTCTAGATCTATCTCTTTTCAATACAGTACAAATAGATGAATCAAGTCCCAGCCATATGCCAGGGCTCAATCGGTATAGCTCTGGCAGAGATCGCCAGTGAATAAACTCAAACATCTTCCCCAGTTGACAAAACATACACCCCCGTTTTTTGGTCACAGACATAATCAAGATGCAAAGGTTGAGAAAGTGTCACGAAACGAGAGAGCCTATCGGGAAAACTTTAGGCTCAAAAGTACAGGGCTGAGGAAGAATCATCTTATAAATCAAACTGACAGAATGAACGAGCAAAAATGAGAAAGTGTAGAAAAAAAAAACATCTGATGCTAAACCGGATGGAGGGTGAGAGAGAGCAAGTTTCAAAGGCGATGAGCACTTCAAAACAAATGAGAGAATGAAAACTGAGAGATCAAATGTTCCTTGGTGAGACCGGGCTCGTGTCGCTGTGAGTTCAAAGGCTCCGAATTACTGCTTCGAATGCTGCATGAACTTGGGCCAGTTCTCGGGCCGAGGGACCTGCACTCGGCCGATGTTCTGATCCACATCCAGAATGAGCTTCAGAGCATTGCGGGACCGAAGGTAGGGGAGAGGAGCTTTAGCACCCTGCAGACCAACGCCAGGCTCAACCTGCCCAGAGGGAGAGAGGTCCTCCTCCGAGCCGGGCATGGGGAGCATCTTTTGGAGGACTTCATACGCGGCCAGGGTGAAACCGAACTGCGGCGATGAACGCAGGATACGAGCCGGGCCACCCTTGAAGAACGCCTTGAGGCCTTCCTCCTTCCACACGGTCGTGGCACAGTGGCGCAGACCGGTGTATTTCGTCTCACCCTTGCGGGCTTCGACCTGCAGACGGGTCTTGATCACGTCGCAGGGGGTGGTCAAGTACGCGGCGGGCATACCGGCGATAGCACCGGCCGTCAAAAGCTGGACGACACCGAGCTTGTTTGTGGCAGTCTCACCGAAGAAATCAGACTTCAAGTGAGCATATGTAGGGAAGTAGATTGCCGAGAAGGGCACTTTGTGGCAGTTAGTCTCATGGAAAACTCTCATTACAAAGTGAATGTGGCATTCTTACCGTCACGGAGCAGACAGGCACTGGCACCCTTGTAGAGACCCACCAGACCAAGGTTCTTCACGATCCAAAGGGCAGAACGGCGAGGAACACCCTCGACGTTCTTGGCGATTTCACCCTGGACCTGGAGACGAATCTTGACGATCTCCAGCGGGTTGGTGAAGACCTAAAATAGGGGGATTTTAGCCTTTGGTTGAGGAGAAATGACTAAAAGTGTTGCAAGCTTACCACTTGACAGGCACCAGCGGTACCACCAGCCAAGATCTCGTGGGGGTACCACATCTTACCGGTGTCCTTATCGGTAAGGGCACCGCGAACGAGGTCATTCACCGTGAGCTTGATGGCCTTCTCTGGAGCCACACCAATCAACTGAGGAATGACACCCGAGTACAATCCGCGGAAACCCTCGTTCCGAATGACCTTCTTGGCGCAGTCGAGCGAGTTGTTGTACAGACGCTCACCCGGACGGGTGGATCGCTGGTTTTGCATACGAGTCTTGACCAAGTCGATGGGGTACACCATGAAGGCGCCAAACGCACCCGCCAAACTACCCAGAGCAAAGTGATGCGCCGACTCCAACACGCTGTGAAGGAAAGTCTTGGTCTTTGCCGCCACCGCATCAGCCGCTTGACCGGCGACGGCAACGGGGATGCGCCATGAAGCGTCAATGACCTTGGCAAAGTCCTTTTGTGACAAGCGACCCGAGGGGGCCTCCAGCCCAGCGAAATGGAACAGAATATCCGCCTCCATGGGGGTGAACATGGAGAAGCGCGTGATACGGGCCGCCTCATCGAGGAAGTCAGAGCGGGTGATCTTGCCGTCGCTGCTCTTGTTGGTGGCTTCGCGGACAATGAGATCGATGATGTCCATCTCGCGCATCACATTCTGGAAGGCACGAACGGTGGCGTAGGAAATCCGGTTGCTGTTGGAGATGTTGCAGAGCGTGGGCAGGTTCTCAAGCAGGTGATCGGAGAGCTTGTGTTTGGAGGTCTCCAGGATGATGCGCTGGAACTCCTCGGGCTCGATATAGCCATCACCGTTCTTGTCGAACATGTGGAAAGCCTGGCGGATACGCTCTCCCTGCAGACCCCGGAGCATCTGAGAGAATTGAGGGTAGGTCATATCATGGCGGGACTTATTCCGACCAGTATACAACGAGGCCCACTCGGAGTTCCAGTCAAAGGGAATGCTGTCGGCGCTCTTGTTCAGATTGTACAGTCCCTTCAAGCTCTCCCATTTCACCGTACCGGTTCCCTCGGTATCGAATAGTCGGAAGGCGATCTCATATTCTGCATCCGGCTTCGCAAGGAGGTTCTCGAAGGTGGCCCAGTCGGAGAGGCTCAGCTTGCCGGTTTGTCGTCGGTCTGCCACGCGGAAGAGGATGCCGTATTGCTCGCGTTTGATTTTGTGCTAATTGGACACAAGAGAAACCATGAGTCAGTGGGGTCCCAGGATCTTCTTGCGCGTTTGGAGATGGGTTGGAGATCCGGAGAAAGCACTACAGACGGGATGGGATCATCGGGATGACGGCGGATGGAATCATCTCAAAAAAAATCACTCACATAGTCCTCTTGCTTCGGGGCCACGGCCTCAATGAAGGCATCCTCGTTCATGTACAGCTCACCATTTTCATCTTTTTGCGCATGGCGTATGAAGTTTGCGCGGGCTTGGTGCGACAGCTCCGGCGCCTCTGTGCTGGTGCTGGTGCCGACCAGCGTTTCCTTGACTGTCTCCTTGACGCTCGTCATTGTGTCACCAAACAGGGTGTGAAACGGGAAGGTGGATTGTGATAGGGAGGAGAGTCGAGGAGAAAAGGCCACCACCCAAGGTTGACAATCTGGGGGAAGGGATGGAGGAGGGGGGGATCCGGAAAGTGAGGGAAGACTGGAAGGTGGAGAAGAAATGGGGACTGGGTTGACTCAAAACGGGACGATGAGTTCCCCGGAGTGCGTTCGATTGACGATAATCCAGCCGGCGTGATCCCGTGTGGCTCCAGGCACGCGCTGGGCAGATGTCTGATTAGGATTGGATTTCTCGATTTTGACATGAAATGGAGAAATTGGGCGTTGATTACAGAGTCAATTGCTTGTCAGATGACCCTGGAGTGCATTCCTGACTCTTAAATTGTTCTACTCATCCGGCAGGGCCTCTCATCTCTCTTTTACTACAGACTTGGACTTTTGTGTACATTATTGTTTCTTTTTGGGGCCGAGTGAGAGTTTTTCACCGCCCCTGGGGAGGGACCTTTTTCTGCGTGGAGGCAATTCTGAATTTAACCGCCATCAAGAAAAAACTTAGATGTCCGAGTATCTTCGACCACCAACACCCGACAGGAGGCATTCAACCCCCGTTTCAATGACTGACTTGATGAGATCCTCACTTTGTGAATCCACAGCCTCTAGACCTTGGATACTAGTCTTGATTGTGTGATAAATGTGATTCCGTCTCTGATGAAAACAAAATGGGTAAAAAACATCCGTATTCCAGTCGTACGCTGAGGGACTTCGTTGCTCGAGACACGATACTCGTGTACTTTTTGGAGGTACCTGGTACCTACCCCAGCCGCACCATTGCCACCAAGAGCCACGGTTCAAGATGCAATCCAGCCGATGATGTACTACCACCACCGGATCTTCTGGAAAATGTCTCTCTGCCAAAGGGCACATTCCTGGCCAATTATTTTGAGGAGAACAAGTGATAGGTGAGATTGATGATATGGAAAGATATGACCCTGGGGGTCAACTTCTGAAATTATGCAATGGCACACGCCAATCTCGGGATAATGCCACCACCTCGAGCTATCGGCAATGTTTTGAAAGGCTCCAATAGAAATCCATGTACAGACCAGTCATCAAAGGGGACTGTACTACTGTCACAGATGTCCAACAACCTTAGCCGTGGGGCTCAACTCCGACCAGGTGACCTGAGGAACTTCCCGAGTGAGACTGTCGGAAGGGTGAAACCGGAGCCTTTCTGAGCCATTCACATGTTGCTCACGAAAATGCATCCTATTTCTCTGGACACAAGGAACGATCGGCAAATCATACAGATGATGAGAAGTGCCCCCAGTAGCAGGTCATACAAAAACTGGCTCCACGAGATGGGGATGTATCATCGGGCAAATGCCATGCATAGGGCAGCCAGCGCTCGTCCGAGACAATGATCCTCCCCAATGGATCTATCCGTCAGTCCTAGTCATCTTACTATGGAAAGCTCCTCTCCCTTCGGGTGCCGCCGTGATCGGTGCGGGACGGAGCAAAAGACCCCAAAGCGGGTCTCCCTGCAACGAGCAGGCTGAAAGTGCAAAGCCGCGCGACTGGCTGCCGAGGGACGAGTTGGAGACGGCCTCGTCGGTCTCGGCCCAACTCCGGTCGTGGACCTTCTCCGCAGCTCTCCTCACGGCAGCTCACCGTGACCTGGAATGGGGAAAGATCCTGGAGGGCGAAACGAGTCAGCCATGCACCATTCGGACTTGAGGTGTCCTTGAGTGGCCCGGGTGTACGGGTGGCAGACTGCCCTGCAGCACGGATCCTCCAGGACACAACTACACACCACCGTGCATATGGCCAAGCCGAGAAAGGTTGAAGAAATCAGCACCGAAGGCATTATACTCGATTCGGATCGATCTGTGAGATCGACCGGATGTCCAAGGGTCGGCAGCACAGGAATTAGACTTACAATGTCTCTCAAGCCCAAGACGCCATTCAGGTGGAAAACATCGACTGTCCTATAATACATATTTCATCTGTCTTCCTTCCACCCGTGGCGGATTGCCTTTTGACCGTTACATGCTTACCAATTGCTGGTCTGATCGCGTGCTGGCTCAACTTTCAGACGGTCATAGTATCTCACGGGACACTTCTACGCCCGAGAACAATCAATCCGACAAGATTCTCCATCACGGCCCTCCTCGCTGGGATATCGGACTGCAGCTGAATCTCTCCCACTGCACAGATCCTGCGTCGAGGGGACCCGTGTGAACCTGCCTAAAAGAGCGCACCCGATCGGTGACGCCTCGAATCACAGTTCAGGAAATGTGACCAACAACAGCATTATCAAGATCGCGGCAGCTGCGGAGAGCGCATAAGAATATGTATTGATCCTCTCTTGAATACAATTTTCAACGGCTCTGGTCACTGGGGCAGATTAGCCTCGGCGGTGTCCAAGCCACCTTGACCAGGTCGGTTTCGCCTACCGAGGCTTCTCCAACCGAAGGCAGCGGAGGAAGACCTTCTCGACCGGCAACAGAACCAACATCACCCGATTTAACCCATACGCACTCGCGACGACCGCAACGCCGACCACCATATCAAGAACAAAATGATTCGCGGTCGCCACCACCGTCAACCCCATCATCATGGGCCAAACCGGCGCGATCAACCGAAGCACCGTGTGCGGACTGAACGCCACAGTGCAACACGCAAGGAAGACCGACGCTCCGAAATGGAGCGACGGCATCGCAGCGATGGTCAATTGGAACTTATTGTGCGTCCATGCAGATCCTGCCGTACTCTTATGGAGCACATCGTCAAATCCAAATTCCTTAGGAAGCAGACGTGGAGGCGTGCATCGCCAAAGAGTCACGATGAAAAAGGCCAAGATGTTCATCAGTGCCAGGGAGCGTCGGATCGCTTCATATCGGCGGCGTGGGAATGATGTGTAGCTGTAGACGTAGAATGCGACCCCGACGACGATGTGAGAGTAGTAAATGATCGCAAGCACGCGCATTACCCGGGGGGCCTGGGTGAGAATGAATTGCTGAAGGGTGAGCTCGATATCGATCTTGAGAATATGCTCGAGATGAAGAAGCTGGATCGCGTGTTTCTCTGCCTTGGCAAAAGTAGCTTCATTGCCGTCGATGAGGCGCGCTGAGACGGCACGGGCGCCTTGGTAGACCTTTTTCCCCGTCCATGCTGTATATTAGCTGGATGACCGACCGGTAGGGAAAGCCCAGGGCCGGGCTTCCAAAAGATTGCTTACCCAATAGATCAAAAGCCAGTACCAAATCTCCAGAATGAAGGGAAACTTTTTCAGCACACGCGATGGAATATTGAGTCGCGATTTGCGCCGGTGTGCCTTGAACGCGGCTTCTTCCGTAGACACATCTCCGTCGTCCCAGGGTCCTTCCGTGGGTTCATGACGCAGAAACGGTGTCCGAACAGGGTCTTCAACATCAAGGCGAGGACAGACAGTTCTATTGATCCAGGCACCTAACGTGAGTAGAGAGGCAATGGCTGGAATCCACAAGTCAGCGTTGCGCATGGTGGCGCATGATCAGATCCACAGGGCTGACGCACCAAGCGGCTCCAAGACGTTCTTCAGAGCCCCCATTGCATGCGAGACACTGCCGAGCTCGAGGCTGGGCACGCTGAACTGAATTCTGCACGATCAATCCCTCAATTGTGGGCGAAGGACGAGTATTCACAGAGAAAAGAATGTTAAACAATGGATACCATTGAAAAGAATGTGGTTGACTTTTAAACGCGATGCGCAAAAACAAGGTTGAATAGAGCTGGTCCGGTGGTAAACAGGATTTACATAGTGGTTCCTCGGCAGTCTCGGGACTGGCGATCACCGTTCTTCGAAGATTCGGAGCCTTAACCTTCTTCTTCTTTGCAAGACCACTGAACGAGGACTCTCTTAATTGGGCTCCTGCCGAGATCGTGGCTTGCACTTGACTCAGGGTCAATCACGCGACACGTACATGCAAGGAGACGCGCATTGAATCTTCTCGTGGAGTTCAGCATTCCTGTATACTGTTCGCCGATGCGGAGTTCTGCACTCGTTCTTGTAACCTGTTGGCAGCACTCATGGACGAGTCCTAACGGATGCTCTTTGAAGTTATGAATAGCCATTGAGATATCTTTTAAGGCGTACTTTATTTGACACCAATCTAAAACCCAGTGGCCGATCTGGCTACGGATTCTCCATGAACGAGGCGGAATTGACTTGTGCATGTCATCGAATCAACTGCAAAATGCTTGGGGCCCCACTTTTAGTATGAGCTCATTTGTGTATTTTCGTATCCTTTTCATTTTCTTTTCTGCCTGAATTGGCATTTTGATAGACATCAAACTTTAGTCAAGAACTTGCAGGACCTTTGTCTGCTATTACTTCATGTTGTAGAAACAATCAGTGAAAGCTGTAGCTTGGCCTCAGTGCTATTTGTCGAACCTAAAAGCACCTTTCGGCTTTCCATAAACATGTGAATAAGGTGTAGCGTCATGCAGAAGATGAACGCCTCCCTCATTCAATTAACAACAAAGGAATACGTGGTTCTAAGGCAGAAAGGGGTTTTTTTTATTAGTAATGGGAAAAGTAGGCCCGTTTCGTGTGCTCGAGGTCTCACCATCTGTCATGGCGCTACCCGAAGGACAGCTACCTACGTCAAGGCGATGCGCTGTAGCTACATTTTCTACCCGAGGCCGAATGCTTGTCGGAGCAGATGACTGCACAAAGCGGGCAGATGTGCCAAATCCCAATAAAAAAGATTCCGGCCTCGCAAGTAGAAGGCATTAGCATTTCGATGATGCGAACTGATCTTTCACAGCTACTGGGACTACCGAAATTCTCGTCGATGATTTTGAAACAAGGTTCAAAAGCCTGTGTGTAGGTGATGGGTGACTCTTGCAATTTGAGGCCCAGCTTGCGAATACATGTATGTCGCTATAAAGTGTAAGAACTTGACCGAAAGTACGAATGATTTTGGGTCATAGAGCTTGGCCGAGCATATGATTTTCTCTAAGAGGAACCTCAAGCCTCCAATTAGTACCGACCAACCCTGTGAAAACAAAGCTGCCACCAGGAAAGAGGGTTTAAAATCCCCGACAATTTTCTTGCACCTGGTATCGGAAATCGCCCTTGTATAGGTATCCATGATATTTGATCATCTGGACAAGGTATTTCTTGTCAAATAAGTAAGAGCAGCCTAACCCAAAGCAGTGCCCGCTTGGTGCTAAGCGCCCGTCATCACAAGTCGTTGGACCTTAAAGAGGCTCAAAGCCTACCACAAATCTCCAAGGCAAGACAATCAAACTTTTGGAGCCTCACATTCTCTAAAAAAAAAAGTTCACATACTGTACGTCGTTTAAAAGAGAAATGGAAGACGACTCGTCACAGTCCGCCCTCACTCGCGCCTTTGCGCTTCCCGAGATAGTGAGGGCAATCATGGGCCAAATGGACATGGGTACCCTGATCAAATGCCAACGAGTCTGTCGCGCCTGGACAAAGACTATTCAACTTTCAACGTCACTGCAGCAAGCCCTTTTCTTTCTTCCACGTGAGGATCCATTCCAGAAGACGTCTTGGGTCTACAATCCACTCCTCGCAGAGATATTTCCATCGTTCTTTCCCCCGTCTACCACGACCGAGACATTCGTAAATTTTGAAACCATTGAATTTGCCAAGAGTCCCGAGTCTATGAGGATCTTTCTACGCCCGGAAGCAAGTTGGCGGCGTATGCTGACCACGCAACCACCTATACGCATGGTCGGAGAGTTCGCTTGGGGCTGCGACATGCTTGGCTGTTCGTGGTCGCAGACCAAAGCCGAACCCCTCAAAGATGGGCTTCGCATGGGTCTGCTCTTCGAGACTCTCCTTTCCGAAAGTGGTTCATTCTGGAAACATCAGACGTGGTGGATTGTTTTCGGGGGTCCAACGCCCATCAATGCACCCCGGGTGATCGTGGCACACCGCACTTGCTCGCATTACAGCAGCTTCAATTCAGATGGAACTCAAATGATTCATGAGCTTGATCTTACACTTGTGACAGTGGGGCGCACATCCTGCATCGAGGATGATTCGTATGAATCCGACGAATCCGAGTGCCCACCGGATTTTGCTAAACGCGTCAAACCGGCTAAGGAATTCACATGGGAGAAGCTCCGTGCATGTTATCAGGATCTGGGTGTGGACCTGTCGAAGCTACGAATGATAGAGTACAACCAGGGATACGAACGCCATTAGTGAGAGCTGACCAAGATGTGTATCAATTTTGGTTTCAATGTGGCCGAGAGGGCTGTCTTGGTGATCCGCTGCTCCGCTGCAGTGTTCTTTCGAATCCCACGACAGTGCGACCTAAGTCTCTTCCGTCCAAACTCCAGCCCACCATTTTTGGCGATTACAGGCCTCGATCATTAAGACATTTCAGGGCTCATTGCTCACTTTGACAAATCTTGAAATTATCACTTTAACTTGTCATATATATTGTGGGGTCGGCTAAAAGACGAAACAACCATCATCTTCAATTCACGATATTCAGTCGCATCACCAGTCGACTTTTTCGATCCCAATGTTAAGTTGTCGAGTCTCTCACGCATTGCTGTGCCAGGTCCCATCAACAAAGTCTTGTATTGCTTAGCAGACTGCGCCTCACTATGGTCATGCGGCCCCAGCTGATTATCACGGGATAGGAGATGATGACTCGCTCATTTGGTGGCCCCCCTGTGCGCTCGTCTTGACTCCCCCTTCTTCTAAATTCTAATGAATTCAGATTTTGCTCCATTCCTGATGAGCGACCAGATTATTTCATCAGTACTTAGGGGGCACTGCGAGGGAAATACAATATAAGATGTTTATAGCCTGCATTCTAACGTACGGATGTACATTTAAAAGATTAAGCACCTCGCGAGTCTTCAAATTAAAATCAAGATGAAGCATGGCTCCCCCAAGTCCCTCCTACTTTTCTTTTCCATTTTTTGGTTCTCGCATCGGTTATCCAAGCTTGTGTCACCCTCTCCATTACGATCTCGTTCAAAGCTCTACAGGAACACAGGATTAGGAGATCCTTGCACGAGAAGAACGCGTCGGAATTGATTGGTAATGTGATCTTTGTCTTTGAAGGTTTGTTGCACACAGAAATATTACCTTCTACACTTGCTGCCATTTTCATGATAGTCGAAAGTGGCTTGCCAAGGTCAGCGAACTTGGGAACCCCAGGTCATCATGTTAAAGCCACAACGCTTTGCCAATGTATCGTGCATACACAATTTGTGTACATTCCGGAGGAGACGACCGACATCATACCGGTTCATATTCAGCATGAGGAGTAACCAGAGTACATTCAACCTTCTCGAAATACGGGGCTCCGGACCAAATAATACAAGTCAACTACAATGGTAGGCCCTTGGTCTGCTCAGTACTCACAAAAGTACTATTCTAAACTTATCAACCATACCTTTACCAGTGAAGAAAACACCATCAACCATTGACTCTGTCATTAGGTCAACATCTTCCAGTTTCTCTTGTTCATCAAAATCTACCGTTCATTGGAGTCTACCGTGTAATGTGCCATGGGGTTATAAAAGCCCCTATGGATATCATGTCGAAAGGATATATCATCATCTCACTTTAAGGTGTAGCGCTTTCAGAGTACTGTCAGTCCTAGGGAAGAAGACTCATTTTACTCCCGTCTTTCGATACGTATTCTTATTGAAAATGATGTTTCTGGTAATTGAAAGTAGCCTTCTGGGTTTAGCTTTCTTTCTCACCTTCCTTTCTAAATTGATTTTTTTGTGGTTTTAACGGGCATCTCACAAATATTCGATGATATGGAGTTTGAGAAATCGGATTTTACACGCATGGATATTGTTTTCACACATACAATGGGATGATGGCACTGGCAGTGAAAATTCTGTCTTACTTAGCCAGCCGTCACGCATGGGTGCGCATGCCGCCTTCGATCAATGTGGTTGGCTTCCACGTGAACTCTGGAGAGGCTTGTTACGTCCAACCTAGTAGCTCGAGATCTTGGATGAAGAAACTAAGAGCCTATATAAGCTCTACATGCTCACACATTCTATGATGCACTCTGTATCGTCCATCACATTCCGGCTCTCACGTTCAGGGGAATTTCAGATCGCCTCTAATCGTGAGTGGTTCCGGTAGACGAGATTCGTCACTCTTCAAGAAGAGCCCAGCTTGGCTCACTTGGTCACATCTGCATGCAATTATGAAATCGACACCGTCTTAATGTGACAACTCAATTTATCTCCCAATAATTGGCCAGAAATGTGCAGTCTCATTGACAAGGTTGGAACTACTGTGTGACGAGGAGACGTGATAGTGCCGTGTGCTGCATCGGCTGGGCGCGTAGACACTGCATCGTGATTGGCTCCCTCCCTCGACCACGACGGCCGTCTGGAGTCGAGTATAGTCGAGTATATAGTAGCCGCCCGCATCCACCGCAGGAGTCGCTCCTTTCCCTCCGTTTCTGCATCGTTGTTTGAGGTTCTGCTATTTTTTCCCTTCGTTCTATTTTCGTCCGCGCTTCGTCTTGGCTGGTCCAAACGAACCTTTTTTTTGACCATTGCTTATTTACCCCAGATTTCGATCATCCTATTCTTAAAAAGTCTTATCACGTCGATAATTGTCCGCCCTCTCCACCCATCTTGATTCCAAAGACTCTTTTCGTTGATCGAAGGGACTCTTTTTCTTCTCTCTCCACTCGATACAATCTTCCAGAACTTGATCTTTCTCAATCTACGCCTGTTCAAAATGCTTCGCTCAGCCTCCAAGCCCAAGCTGTCTCTCAGCATTGCCGCTGCCCAGAACTCTCCTCGGCCGTCTTTGTCTCTCAAGTCACCCCTTCCAGCTCCCCGGACTCCAATTTCCCCGGCGAGTCCCGTTGCAAAGAGATTCTCTTCTTTCCAGGTCCCGAGCTACTCCTACGTCAACTCGTGCTCGTCGAAGAGTATTCTCAAGAAGAACTCATCATTAGGGTCGAGCTCGACCAACAAGCGCATTGAATTCCAGTCCTCACCGACAGTCTATTGCGTGACGCCAATCGAGAACACGGATGAATACTACGGCAAACACACCAAGATCTCCAGGGAAGAAAGGCGATGGACGGTACGCGAATGAATCCTACTATGTGCGATGTTCATTTACTTCATGGTCACCGTCGCGAGCTTCATGAGAAGATCGCCGTGACCGCCATCGCAGCTGAAATTCCAAGCTCAGAAGTGGACACGGAACAGATATTCTGGTACTCCCAAGCCCTGTACAGCTCCGGGCTCTGAAACATGGCGTCTGGACGCGAGAACATGTTGGCAGCGAAGCTCAACCCAGGTACTCTTTACTCTCACTGGCTGACTGACTGCCTTGGGGACAAGCAAAAACCTGGGCTTCGAGTCTGTGGACTCGGTCAAATCTGCTGTCTCAGAATGTGTATTCTTTTGGCTGCATTGTTACGAATGGTTGTATCGGTCTGAGTCAAGTGTTGAGCCGACAATTGTACTATTTTACGACGTTGATGGGTCTCCGAATTATGATCTTGATTTGATGTTAGCAAGTTTCTTTGTTTTTTCTACTCAAGCAAATGCAGTCTTTACCGATATTCATCAAATGCTGTGCTACTGCCATCTCTTGACTTGTTATAAGGTTTCCGTAAGCATCAAGATCGTGTACGTCTCAATTTTGCCAAAGTGACAGGAGCATGCTTGTAAGTCCAGTACCGCGAAAGAGAAATGTTTAGACTGACCCGGTGAGGGATTCCTTCTGTATTATTTTCGCCCTTACAACACAGGCAAAAGAAGTACCAATTACAATACTTCTGAGCAAATTCTCGTTTTTTTTTTCTCATTCCCTTGCTCTGTTGGCCATAAGCAATGATGCATCACGTAGGAGCCTGATTCAGAATCAACAATAGTACAGAACACATGGTTCGTTCAAGAATCTAGTCAAGATATGTAGACTCGGACGACTGGATTGAGATCGTATTCATTCGTTCGTTGTCATTATTAGAGTATCCTCAGTTGAAGCTTAGCCGGCCCCCTCCAAACCCACATACCACACCGACGATGTCACCAACGCCGCCACCATAAAACAAATCGACGTTTCCTTCTCATGCATAAAGCTCCCGACTAGATCCACCGCGTTGAAAAAGACCGCACTCACGGCGATCACAATTTCCGTGACCAGCTTGATCCAGCGAGGAAGCGGGTAGTACGCATATACAGCCGAAACACATGATGAAAGCATAACCAGTAAGATACAACAGTATGACTGAATCCACAGGGATTCCGACTTGGGAGAGACTGGCTTGTCGGCTTTGGTGGTGATTTTATCTCCTTCGTATTTGAATTTCATGATCTCTGTTGCGACGAGGTATTCGAGCAAAGTGGTGGTGATGGGGAGGCGAAGCAGAGACTCGACTACCTGCATCGCTGCATCGCTGTCGGTGTCTTTGTCGGCGAGGATCGTCGTGATGAGATTGATTGGCGAGTCCGACGTCAGGCGTGATAGTTCAGCGACCTGTAGTTCTAACGACTCCGTCCCCACTGTGAATCGAATAAAGTCAGATTCCTTCCAGATCCCCACGAGACGGCCCTTGTCATGGTTGCGCAGCGTGAACAATGCGCGGATGCACAAGGACAGTCCGACCACGATGGACAACCATAGCATTCCATTTCCCACAACGCCTGAGGGTTCCAGTCTCTCGGCATTCAAAGCTCCGTAGAGCCATCCGGCCAGAATAATCGCCGTCTCGAGCGAGGGCATGGCAAACGCCACGATCGACTGCCACCATCCCATCGGTTGGGACACCACGTCCCCGGCCTGAAACCTCGAACCTTCCCTCGTCTCATATTGAAAAGACGCTTCATCCATGCAGAGCAGTGAGCGAAGTACATCGTTACCATTCACATTCTTCCCTCCCATAGTCGAAATGGTCGGTCGCACCGCCATCAGCCACACAGCAAGTCCACGCCCCGTCGCCGCAGCCATTAGACCGACGGCGCAAGCAATGAGCAGATGCACCAGCAAGTACATCCGCGTTGCACAAATCATCCTGGCGCCGCGATCAATCCCGTTGGGTCCAGTCCAGCGCTTCAGTGCCAAAAATGGACTCTGCTGATGATCAATGTTGGTAAAAATATACCCCCATGACAGCTGCCCGCTGTTTGCTTTCATCTCATTGTGCTGTTCAGACAAATACGTCGGTCTGGACGCGCGCGTATCCTCCCTCTGCATCAACTCCTCGACAATATCCTTCACTGGCACCGGAGGTGTCTCGTTCAGCATATTCAATGCATCCATCAAATCGCTCTCTCTCAGTCGGAACAGATTCTCCCCGGTCCCTTTCACCTTGGCGCCACAGAAGCGCTCACTTCTCGGACTCTTAATCCAATGAATCACCCCCTCCTTATCTTTGCCTCCGCCGTCTATTCCTGTCGCTGGAGTTTTCTTCATCTCTTGCCCCAGCACCAGTACCTGCCACTTATCCCCAAACGTCTCAATCTGCATCGCGATACGCCGAGCCAAAGCCGTCAGATCACTCGCCGACTCCCAGTGGACCATGGCAATGTCCATGCGCATCGATCCGTTCGACCATCCCGAATGGAGAAACCAGTTCCCGCGCGCGAGGGCGTTAGCGATTGATCGTGCCCGGACACTGGCGCGGAGACTCGAGAAGATTGATGTTCCTCCCGTTCCGACCTTGCCTACTTGTGAGGCGATGATGATGGCGCCCCAAAAGGCGACAATCTGCGAAGACCATGCGGCTGTGGCAGAGACGATCTGTTGTGCTAGGGCTTGGGGGGCCTGGAGAATCAACAGGAATATGACTAGGCGGGGGAGGTGATGCGAATGAACTCCGAATAAACTCATTTGTGATCGAGATATGCTAGATCTTCTCATTCACGCAGAAAAACTAAGATCATCTACGGAACAGAAATTACTGGAAACAGCTGGGGATTTGAACCTTGGCTTTACTTCCCTCAACTTTCACGGTCCTTGAGAATGATGAGGGGCAAAGACAGCGCCCGATCGTGAATACGAGGCGGCGCGGCTGAGCCAGCCGCAAAGCAAGCTGCGGCTGCATGGCTTCGGTGGCTTATCCATTGTTACGCTGGTACGTAGTTTTTATGCCAGGAGAGCTTCTTGCACCACGCCAACCTTGTCCAGGAGCCCAGCGTCCTCTCGCCTGAAGTGCGCATGACCATGGTGATGGCTTGAATAGGTCTCCAGCCTAGGTACGCTTGAAATTCAAGTCCTGCTCATTCAGACTCGATGAAATCCACTTTCAGGACAGCTCGGTCATCTTGTCCCGCGTGAGTACCTGTCCGGCAAATGCTTATGGGGATTTAGATTGAACTAGCCCAGCTCGAGGACCCCATAATAAATTCAACCGGCCCGCGGCATTCAACTAGGAACGGTTCCACAATCCACATGGTCCTTGCTTCGGTCTAGACATGCGCTCTTTGGTCGGAGTTGGGACTCTTGGAGAGGCGTGCCAACCGTGGATTGGAGTCAGCTAGGGCAGCCTGTCAGGGCTGGCTGGGCCCGTGCGTCGGCCGATCTTTTCTGCCGGCGTATCTGTCCAGGCCCAGCATCATCATCTGAAACAAATATGCACGATTAAGGAAGCCCTTCCATGTTCTTCGCTAGGAGTAGTATTGCGGCATTACGCAGGCCACCAACATGCGCATATTTTGGCCTGTCAAGATGTAGGCGGAGCCTACTCACCCTCGCGATCGAGTCGTCATGGTTTGTTACCCCGGTCATGATAACCTGGCTTGCTTTGCATGCGCTAACACGTGAAATGCTGGCTTTAGTGACGACACATCGGTTGCGATAGTGGAAAAACAGACCAACCCTCAAGGTGGAGATCAGGCTAAGATTCATTTCCTGGAGAATATCACCGCCGATTCTCGCGCCCACCGTGGGATCCATCCCATCCTTGCTCTCGAATCGCATCAGGAGAATCTCGCCGATTTGGTCAACAAAGCTCTCAGGAGTCTTCCACTCGCAAATGACGGACTTCAGTCCATCCGGCTAGCAGACGGATCGGTCCGCCAGCGGCCAGATTTTGTATCCGCGACCAGAGGCCCCGGGATGCGGTCCAACCTGTCGGTTGGACTGGATACGGGCAAAGCCCTCTCGGTTGCATGGCAGGTGCCCATGGTGGGCGTACACCATATGCAAGCGCACCTGCTGACACCTCGACTGGTGTCTTGTTTAAACCACAGCGCTGATTCGAACGTCGCCTCCCCTGCATTTCCATTTCTTTCTCTCCTCGTCTCGGGCGGCCATTCTATCATAGTGCATTCTCAATCCTTGACCAATCACAAGATCATGGCATCTAGCGATGACATCGCCATGGGTGAGACGCTCGACAAAGCAGCGCGCGAAATTCTCCCTCCGACGCTCCTAGAGGAAGCAAAGACAACCATGTATGGTAAGACGCTCGAGCAGTTTGTCTTCCCTAACGGACCTACCGATTTCGCCGATTACCGTCCGCCAATGACGCGCGGCGAGGAAGTCATCAAGCGCAAGAGCAAATGGGGATGGAGTGTCACGACTCCGTTTGCAAACACGCGCGCTCTGCAATTAAGTTTTTCGTCCGTGGCCAGCATGGTCAACAAGATCATCAAGAACAAGAACGGTCATCTCTCGGACGAGGAACGGGTTGATCTCGGCCGGGAGGCGATGCGCGTCTGCTTTGAGCACCTGTCATCGCGCACAATCATAGCCCTTGAAGCTCTTCGACTGAGGTATCGTGACGAGGAGGAGATCAAGACTCTCGTCGTGAGCGGAGGCGTAGCAGCGAATAAGTTTTTGATGCATGTTCTGCGGTCATTTTTGGACGCTCGCGGCTTTGAGCATATGAAGGTTGTGGCGCCGCCGCCGTATCTGTGCACTGACAATGCGGCGATGATTGGATGGGCGGGGATTGAGATGCTTGAGGCTGGCTGGCGGACTCGATTGAGCTGTCGGGCTCTTCGTAAGTGGACGCTCGATCCGGAGGCTGAGGATGGTGGTGTTTTGGGACCGACGGGGTGGGTTGCAGGAACAACAGATTGCGCTGCAGCGAGAAGGCAGTGAGAGAGTCGGATTGTATGATTAGTGATACCCTTTGCATTTTGAGACAAAAGATATTCCCCACCTGCAGATCCAGCTTTTGAATTCCCATTGTCGTTTGGCACAATCTCTTTGAGAACCATGACTCGGCCTGAGCTGGCCTACCTACTGCTACTATGCCTGAATCCTTACAGTACAGTGCAACAAGTCGCAAGAAGCTCAGAGCTCACGAAGATTATAGCAAGAGTCTCCATCCCGAAAATACACATGTCAAGATTTGGCACGACCACAGACGCCAATGCAATGGTTTTGATGATCAACTCGCTAGGTAAGAATAATGCTAGCCATCCGCCCAGACTGGTCCTCCCATAAAGTCCATAAAACCTTCACAGCAGGGTATCGATGTTGCGCCGCTCTAAACCATGCAATATGAATAATATAGAAAACAAAGTCGCTGTGCAAGAAACATCTGGACCACAGAGCAAAAGCCAGGTCCTGATTCTTTTTTTGATGTGTGTGTGTGTAGGGGTTGATTAGGGTCCTTTACCAGGTCAACCACCAACGGGAGGGCCGCCACCGCTACCACGTTGAAGACTGGCGACTTGCTTTCGCAGCTCGAGCCAAAAGTCTTTTCCGTTGGCCATGATGTTTGCTAGAGGACCAGAAAAAATTGTCAGATATCACCGTGTTTGGGTAGAAATCTTGGGGAGAGCAGGACTCGGCCATACGCTTAGAGCCCCATGGGCCACCTGCTGACTTTGGGTTGTTGGTGTCCTTGACGGTAGGCTTGTAGAAGGTTGGTCTCGACTCTGTCACTCTATATTAGAGATCACGCGGGTACAAACTGGAGGGAGCACCTGAGGGATCAAGATACCATTGAGTCCTGTGCGATAGCTCGTTATTAGTCCATACTCTATGTGCTTCACAGAGGTGAAGAAAAGGTGCCAAGTGGAATGGCCGCTCACCTTGCTTCAGCATGTTCTTAGCCTCCATGGCATTGAATCCTCGGACAGGCACATGGTGGTCCTGTGCAGAAGAATGGGCATTTGGGGTGGAGGTATTGGCGCCCCAGGATGAATGTCCTCCTCGACCATGACCACCACCTCCATGATGGCCGGTTCTGTCACGGTGCCCGTGGCCTGTCTGGCGTTGTGACGAGTGACGGGAAGGCCCGCGCCATCTGGATTGTTTCGACATGGTCAGCAGAGGCACGCGGTGGTGGGATGTTGTGGAAACAAAGACCGTCAGTCAAGAGCGCATTACCTTTCTTCACCTGCATTGCTCATCGTTATCGCTCGTTATCAATGGCAGCACAACGTCAAGGTCAAACACGGAAATGCGATCATCAGGAAAGTCCATGCGGGGAAAGCTGTTGGACAAACCGCCGAGTGTGTCGACACCTGAGGCGGAAATCAGTTCTCCGCCTGGTCCAGGTACCTAGAGGAAAACCACTTTGAGATACATCCCCATGTATAGACTGTCTCCTTCTAGAGGCAGGGTTATTGATTATACCAGTCTGCTCTGGAGATCCCTAGTCGCATTGGAATGCTATACTAATTTGGCACCCAAAGCAAACCCTTTGAATGCAGTGGTGTGCCCCTGACCTTGCAACTTGACGTGTCACTTGCCCCGTTGAACCCGCAAGCTCAAGCAGCGCTGGAAAGCTCCCGACGCTCAAAGGGACTGATGGCCCCTATGTCTAGACACTCTCTGCCTATGCGCTCATCACGATCTTCACAGTCACGGTCAGCCTCGAAACCAACACGGAATATTGTGGAGTCCCCGGAAGGTCCTCCGTTGAAGAAGCGCAAGTACGTGCCTGGAGGACCGGGAGGTGGTGGAAGATTCGTCGACCTCGAGGGCGCACGGCAACAACAGCTCCTCCAAGACACATCACCGAACAAGAAATCAAACAACATCTCTCGGCGTCATTCCACCAGTTCAAGAAGCCGCCCGGCTCGCGAAATCGAACAACCCATCCACGCTGCGCCTCCGCCACCACCCCCTGTGCCTACCACACCACCCTCCATTCGACCAAGAAGAGATAAGAGTTCAACCCGAGGTCGCTACACCTCGTCCACAGCCGCAGCCCTGGCTTTACAGCAAGGAGATGGATACAAACCGCGCGAGGAGCGGGGGTGGGAGGAGTTTCACCCAGACTTGGACATTGACAGCAAGCTTGCGGTCTTCACCTCGGCGGAAGTAGACCAGGTCGACCCGTCCGTCAATGCCTTGACACTCGAATCCATTGCCGGCGCCAAAGTCCAGGAGAGCTCCGGTACGGCCTTGATCCATTCCGCCGAGTTACCCTCGCCAATTCCCTTCAAGCGCAGACCAGGCCGTCCGCCGCGTCGCCCAGAGGCCATCCTCAATGCCTTGATCGCGCAACAACAGCTACCCAAGGTGGTTCCACCACCGGGTCCGAACCCCCGCGAGAAACTCACCCTGCCCAAACCATCATTCCGGCTCAAGGACCCATTCACATTCTACGAAAAGAAAGGTGTAGGACAGCAGAACTATGTTGATCGGACGATGGCGAGCGTCGGATACCAGGAGAGCGATCTGTTCATTCGTCACGATCGACGCTTTATTCGCATGACCGAGGGCGCGCAGGAGGACGATATGGATATCATTCAACCGGTCGTGACAGAGGGTGACGTGAATGCCGCGATTGGACGCGTCGAGTATGACATGGACGAGCAAGATGAGAAATGGCTCGATGACTTGAATGCCCAGCGCCGTGCAGACCAGCTGGAGCCGATCAAGCCTGCCATATTCGAGATCACAATGACCAAGATCGAGAAGGAGTGGCATGCCCTCGAGAAGCGAATCCCCAAACCAAACCCGAAGCCACCGCAGACACAGCGACCTCGCTCCAGCTCGGCGGCGGCCGTGAACGGGGAAACGGGTGGGTCTGGAGAGGAGCAGGATAGCAAGTGTGCTATCTGCGACGACGGGGACTGTGAGAATTCCAACGCCATTGTGTTCTGCGACGGCTGTGATTTGGCGGTCCATCAGGAGTGCTACGGTGTGCCTTTCATTCCGGAGGGTCAGTGGCTCTGTCGAAAGTGTCAGTTGCTGGGCCGGGGGACTACCAACTGTGTCTTTTGCCCAAACACTGAGGGAGCCTTCAAACAAACCACATCGTCCAAATGGGCGCACTTGCTCTGCTCTATCTGGATTCCCGAGGTGTCGATTGGAAACCCATCCCTAATGGAGCCAGTCACGGATGTTGAAAAAGTGCCGCGCAGTCGATGGAAGTTGTTGTGCTATATCTGTAAACAGAAGATGGGGGCTTCGATTCAATGCAGCAACAAAAAT
Source organism: Penicillium sp. PF2412A (assembly GCA_023626555.1). Classification (NCBI taxonomy): domain Eukaryota; kingdom Fungi; phylum Ascomycota; class Eurotiomycetes; order Eurotiales; family Aspergillaceae; genus Penicillium; species Penicillium sp. PF2412A. The sequence goes on along the minus strand of JAMAHA010000040.1, from coordinate 168,193 downwards.
TGTTTCGTGGCGTTTCACGTCTCGTGTGCGCGGCGAGCTCAGTTATTCTTGAAGATGAAGATTGGGCACGGACTCATGGACTCACACCTCCTCAAGGCATTTTGTGACAAACATGTGCCTCCCGAATGGCGCGTCGAACATGGGACTGACGCGGCGACTGCGGATGCGATTGAGTTTTATCGCAACACGATGCAGGGTCGACGGTGGGGGGACAGTCAAGCGGCGGCATTGTCGTTGGGGCCTTCACATGCTGAGGATGCCGACGAGGACCACACGCAGCCCCCTCGTCTCACTTTGACCGTAGGAGGAAACAAACGCAAACGCATCCCCAAAACGGTCTGGAAGCTTCCCTCTGGCGCACCCGTTATTCCCCAAGTTGTACTTGATTCCGTCATCGCGTCTCTTGGAAGATTTACTGTTCGTGGCCGTAAACACTACGCCGAGGAGGCCTGCAAATACTGGACTTTGAAGAGGGAAGCTAGACGAGGCGCTGCCCTTTTGAAGCGGTTGCAACTACAGCTCGAGACGTTCTCCTCAATGGAGATGACACGCAGAGACTACGTTGCAATGGGGGTGACCGGTCACAAGCGCCTGCAGCGACGCATCGAATTTGGAGAGATGCTTTACAAGGACCTTGAACAGTTGCGCAACTTGTGCGCGCTAGTGAGGCAGCGTGAGTTGGAGAAGCTCAAAGACGCGTACATGCTTCGAGACATGGTTGATCTGGTTTACTTTCCCATCTTCCCGCTCCTCTGGCCTATCTTTGAGAAGGCTCAAGCGTAAGTTGCCTGCTTCAATCGACCTGACATATTCTCGGCGTTGCTAATCCTTTTTGTTGTTGTAGTCTCGATAGCAAGGGCACTTTTGCAGCGGGCATGGCCTCCATCCGAAAGCGTCTTGAAGAGCGATTCTACCCTTCCGTTTCTTCCTTTTCTGCCGATCTGGCTGGTCTGTTCACGTCCGAGATTGGTGTCGCTCCGGCAGGCGATACTGCAGCTCTTCAGGAACAAATCAGTGGACGTGCGCCTGAGCTCAGTCTGGAACAACGCGAGAAGCGAAAGCTGGCCAAACGGATTATCAAGTCTATTCAGCCAGGGCTGGAAGATGCACTTCGAAAGGAGAGTGAACTGAACCGCAAGCCCTTCGAGAAGGAGCTGAAAGAGCTTGATGTTATCTTGGACCGCAGCGTCATGTCTCGCCGCGACTCGATTGAACTCGAGGGAGATGGTGAGATCGAAGCTGCCGAGCCGGTGACCAAGGCTGAACCCATGGAGGGAGTTGAATCCGCTGTGCCTGCTGCTATGGACTCACACCCGGCCGAGGACGGCGCTGAGCCTGCCCCTGATGTTGATGGCTCCACAGTCGATGACAGTCATCCCCCGAACGATGTGAAGCCCGTGGTGAATGCCAGCTATCGTCGCCATCCGACCCCCGTCCTGACGGAGGAAGATCAGCAGCTTCCGTTGGCACAGGGCGGAATTCAATGGTATATGCAGCCATTTGATCCGGATGGCACAACCATTCATGAAGAGCGTTGGACTGGACGAGATGTCATGCGTGGAATGAGCGAGGAGCTCAGTGAGTTGGACGAAGATGAGTTGAAGGATCTGGTGGAGGAAGAAACCTCCGCCCCGACTTTGACCGATGCTCCTGTCGAGGCTGGCCAGCTTCCAAAAGAGGTTCGTCGGACTCGTCGCGCACGCTTCCGTTGATGGAAGCTGTGCAGAATCACGGCCTTATGAATCGGTATGAGGCGCATCCGAGGCGCATGTAGGAGTCTTGGGTTCTTAATTGGTTTAATTTTCTCTTGCTGGGATGTACAATGAGTTTAGGCAGACTGAGTGCTTTGACATTGGTGTTTAGAGTATCTTTGCACCTGATGGGTGTTTGACAATGAGAACCTAGTAATATCTCAAAATTTTCTGTCCCCATGGAATGTATTGAGTGTGTACAGCCATCGGTGTATTCAAGACTCTCAGGAAACGACTGTGTTTCCCACGGTGTAGCATCATCGTCGTAGTTTTCAAATTCAATTTCCTACCCAGACCACACTGCTATACGTTTACCCCTATTACTTACATCCAGCTGCGTACCTGACTGGATGTACTTCAGTACTTTTGTTGGTACTTCCTCCCGCGCGCGCTGGTTGCTGTGCCCCAGTTCTTGGCGCCTTGCTTTGTTGTCCAACACGCAGCTCTCTCCCCCCTTGAGACTGATATCTCTCGCCACGACAGATCTACATTTTTTAAACAATTTTTTATTATTATTGACCAGGAAATTGTCAAAAAGAATCTTCGTCCTATCCCTTTCTTATTCTGCGACCGGACTTTTTGTTTGCCTGTGACTACCCTTCCAGTCCCTCGTGATTGCAGCTGTCGGGAGTGTTTGTTCCTTTCCGAAAGCCTAGCGCCGCCCGTCCTCTCTTTCTCATCTTCTCTTCTCTTCCCTCCTTCTTTCCTTCCCCATCCCATCCTCGCTGCATCAGACAACCATGGCTGACTACGACAACGACAACGGCCGCTACGCCGGTAAGTGATCTAGTAGTGACCGTCGCGCGCTCGCTTACTGACGATGGCAATTTCTTTTTCCTTCCAGACGAGCCCCGGTACGATCGCGACCGTAGTGCCTCGCCTCGCGATGAACCTCGGGGCGACCGTGCTCGCAGCCGCTCCCCCAATGGCCGTGCGGAGGACAGGTAATTCACATCAACCACAATGACAGATCTCTCTGCGCAAATCCACTAATTCGATACAGCCGTCCGGGTCCCCTGCGCAAGGCCCATCTGGTTGAGGAAGAGGATGAGGAAGGTGCCCAGAATACCGGATCCAACCTTTTCGTGACTGGTATCCACCCTCGTCTCACCGAATCCGATATTTCGCGCCTGTTCGAGAAGTACGGTGATGTCTCTAGCTGCTCCATCATGTTGGACCCTCACACCAAGGAATCTCGTGGATTTGGATTCGTCAACATGAGCACCGCTGAGCAGGCCGATGCTGCCAAGGAAGGCCTTCAGGGTGAGGTCATCGAGGGCCGCACTCTCAGCATCGAGAAGGCGCGCCGTAGCCGTCCTCGCACTCCCACCCCCGGCAAATACTTCGGACCCCCCAAGCGTGGTAAGTCCCATCTTGTGATGCACTGTGTCGCCAACTTTCTAACTAAAATTTTTTATCATTAGATGATGGTCGAGGCCCCCCTCGCCGTGGCGACCGCTACGATGACCGCCGTGGCCCCATGGGCGGTGGTGGTGGTGGTGGCTGGCGCCGTCGCGATGATGATCACTACCGCGGTGGCCGCTACGACTCCTACAACGATCGCCGCGACTACGGTCGTGACTATGGCCGCGATGGTGGCCGTGGTGATGGTGGATACCGCCGTGACTATGGTGGCCGTGACTACCGCCGAGAGTCTCGTGATGATCACGGATACCGCGGTGGCCCCGACCGCTATGGTGACCGTTACAGCCGTGATGACCGCCGTGGTGGTGATGATCGCCGTGCCGGTGGTGCTGGTGGTGCTCCCCCCGCTGAAGGTGGCGCTGGCGGTGAAGGCCGTGGTTATTACGACCGCGATGCCAACCCTCCCAGCTACGACGCAGCTCCTCCCCGTGAGCCCCGTGAGCCTTACTCCGGTGGCGGCCGCTCCTACGAGGGTCGTGGTGGCGATGACCGCTATGGTAGCAGGTAATGTATACCCTTGGCCTGCAGTGCAATGTTGGGAAGCTTTTGTTCGAACCCTCCGCTGTCTGATGGCTCAAGTTCTCCCGCTCCTCATGCCCCTCGACTATGCCAAGCCCTCTCATGTCCTCCATTTTTCACATTTCTCCTATCTTCATATTCTCAGACTGTTTTAATGCGCGGGGTTTGCGACGGGACTACGGGCGTCGTCATATTTTTGAGTTTTTGCCCCTTTGTTTCCCTCCCCTTTTTCCAAGCTGCCATCTGCCTTTTCTCCCCCCGTCAAGGTTTCTGTCCCAGAGGATATTCAGTGCGCCACAGGCCTCGCTGCGACCGACCCGGCAACTCTTTATCGGTCGATCCCAGTCTTGTCGCCAATATTCGGTCGCATAGAAGATGTGGCTCTTTTTGTCTGTTCAGCGACGCAACCCGGGAGAGAAGAAAAAAAAAAGAATCTCTAGCGGCAAAGATGAAAAACAAATATCGCTGTAATCCGGCTATCTCTTGGGATCAGCACCATCGGTCAGAACTGTTCGCCTTATGCACAACACTTGTCAGCTTTTCAGTAACGGCTCGGACTGTATTCGACAATATTAAAACATTTTCTATCGGCTTTATTCATCCGCAACCTCATCACCTGCATTTCTTTCATCCATCACCCTCCACAGCCCCGCCCTATTTGTTTCCGTTCAACCAGGCCGTCAGTGTTACGCGTGTAGTCTTGTCGAAATGCTTCATGGCTGATGGCGCCTCGGGGACTCGGAAGCCATCCGAGGAAGTGTCTGCCCGAGGGGGGTGTCTGGAAATCAATGATTTTTCTTGGTTTGCAGGTAAGATGACTCGGAGATACTAACGGCCGCAGGCTTGGAATGCTATCACTGTGGTCCGCTTCTGACCCTTGGCCTGTCGCCATCTTCGTTTTCACCGCGCCAGCGTGTCTTGAGGTTTGTTTTCTCACGATTTCATCTCGTGATTCCACCATGAGACTAGCTTAATGTTCCTCCGGCCTTTCGCGGAAGACCCTTCCGGACACTTGACTCATACATTTCAGGATCAGGAACGATTATTACTCTTACAGGCTAACGTGAGCAAGAATGCGCAGTCCGCCGCTACACTGTGGGCGTGTTGCGTCTCATTTAGTTTTTTGAGTATCACGCAAAAAGAATATGACTGAAATAAAGGAGTATTCCAGTTCCATCAACTCGTAGTCATCAGTGTATGCGAGAACCGATCCACTAAGTACTACGTTAGTACATACAAATTATCACAGTCCCAGCGATTAACGGTCATTCCAGGACTGGCTTTTGTACTGTTCGTGTGGTCAAGGCGGTGCAGGCTATCCAGATGGAGAACAGACAATTCGTCAAGAGTTCTCGATCTTGAAGCGTAGATGAGTCGTCTGTATACCTTCCTGACAAAGCCGGCAAGTATATTTTAGGGCTACTACTTCCATTAGGGTATCTGAAATGACAACACTGGACTCGTCTGGCGGTAATGATCCATCATGGTCCCTCAGCAGTCAATGACTTTTTCTTTATCGTCAGCGTCGTGACAGTCCTGAAAAGACTGTCAGACGTTGTCTCAATCTCACTAAACGCATCAAGCTCTATACGTACCTGAGAAATGCCCAAAGATATCATAAGAATTCGACAATCGCTTAGATGACGCCTCCAAAACTCCTCGAGCACAGCGCTTCAGATCAACTTTACAAAATGATACGCGAAGCAAAATTCACTCTGAATCTTTCTTGGTCTCGCCTTCAACTTCCTTGCTCTTCTGGATCAAGAATTCCCCCAGCACTTGCAATGGATTGGGTGGCCTGCGCAAACCAAGTGTTAACCTCTGAGAATTGTTTCCTTCCATAACCGTTTTATAGTTGAACAGAATTCATTCATGCATCCACGTTGACGGGAAAACCCACTGGTCCCTTGTGACAGTCTTCATACCCTCAAGCAGGTATGGAACGATCTTCTCGTTGAGGTACACACGGGCCGGGGCACCTCCAGGTCGAACCTGCGGTGCGACGCCGCTGGAGAGGTCTAGTGATGGCAGATTGGCGCCTCCGTTCGTGTCGGTCATGGTGGTGGGAGGTTCGTAACGTGGGTCTGGGAGGAAGAGAGCAGCGTTGCGGCGGAATTCGCGGCTGGTGTGGAGGAAGAGGGTTGCGTGATTGAATTGCGCAGGTAGATAGGCAAGTGGTAGAGACGATTTTAGGACAACCACAATCTGACTGGCTAGAGGGCTTCCGTTCAAGGGGAGTGAATCTGAAGTTGGGCGTGTGGTTGGAGCTGGAGATTGTCTTGAGATCAACGAGTGAAGCATTCGGGTGGAGACTCGCGGAGCCACAGACTACGAGTGGAACTTGGGGCGCTACGTCTTGCCGTATGACCACACTCCATTCAGGGTATATGCAGGTCGTCGTCAAGGGGGAGGCGAAGGGGTTGAAGAGGCAAAAAAGACAACTACACATATCATCGGATTATATCAATTATGATCCTATCTTCGCTACAAGGCTCATACTTATTTGAGTTGTGAATATTGAGAGTGATTCCAGTTGCTCGCTGGATCCAGTGGAAGTTTCACTAAGATTCGCGGATTCAATCTGCACAAACAGTGCAAACATCCCCGATCCAGGATATATCAGACACGTGATTTCGTGTTCTCTCGCGAGGCTTTTGACGCGCCGTTGAACTCTGATCCAAGCTAATCGATGCCTCGACGCTGAGGACTGTGTACCCATGGCCTCTTTGCAGCATGTCTCTGCTGCATTACTGGGACACGCAGCGCTCCGTGAAGCGCAGGAAGACATCCGAGAAGGAGGCCGAACTTGAAATCAAGACCCATCAAGATCCGGAGAAGCGACCGCCGAGTCCGAGTCCCTCATCTGGCGTGGTGGACTCGCCAGTTCCCGCACCGTTGTTTGATGAACCGGAAGAATATATCCCCGGCAGCCCAACGGAGCTGGAGATCTCGTTACCGGCTATTCAGACCGACGAGGATGCTATCAAGGCCTATGAGGCTTGTAAAATTGATCCCGAGGCTGAGGCTGACGAAGGGCCAGGCTTACATGCCAGGTTGCGAGATGGAAGCTGGGAGCGGGGGAAAAGTTCCATTTATGTGGATGCTTTCAATCTGGCACTAGAAACAGTGCTGGATGAAGAGTCGCACTTATTTAACGACGCGGAAATGGAGGTGTTCAGGCAGTGGAAGGATCTCTCGTACGAATCGCAATATTTGTACGTCTCCCATAAGCGATGATGCGGCGAATTCAAGAATAAGTGAGCTTTATATGTATTGACATTCAAATTCTCAGGTATGTTCGGCTTTTTCTGCGCAAGACATCCGCCTGGCATCGTATCAGCAGACTAGGCTACTACTCTGACATTTCAGACGTGGCGGCCGTGGCCATCGACCTTCAAAGAGATCGAACGCTGCCCAAAAGCGAGCAAGGAGACGCGAATGTGGGTGATCTCACTTTCGGAAGTACATTTCGATTCGCCGATGGCACCGATAAGATCACCACGCTTGAAGAAGCGTCCTCCCTGTTGTTGCTTGACGAACTGAAAGGGTTTGCCAAAGAAGTCAAAGCCCAGGGAAAGAACAAGAAGGAGCTGCTTGCAGCTCTGTGCGAGACCAGTCAGTCGCAGACTGGTCTCGGGTTCAAAGCCCAGCCTGGTAATAGGGATGGCCACTTTCTTCAAAAAATTCTCGATTACACGGGTCAGTGCATTCGACTCACGTCAGAACCACGTGCTCTCTTTGAGCGTGTGCATCTGGTCTTCTACCGGTCTACTGAATGGACAGAAAAATCCTTGACCACCATCATTCTTGCGAAGATATCGCGGCGTAATTTTCCACAATACATCGTGTGTCGGTCCAACTCGATCTTCTCGTCTAGAGTTGCACTTTTAGAGTTCGAGTCGGCTATAAGAACACAATTCGACATTGACAGCATCCTTGAGTTCAATGGTCCCCCGAGCACAGATTCGTTGCAACGAATCATAGACCTGGCCGACAAATTCTACCCGCGATGGAAGCAACTCGTGGATGAAGAGCAACGGAAGGAAGACTCCATATACGAAAGTGGCGAAGGCGCATATCTGCGTCGCTTCTCGCCTGCCTGGGTGTACACCAGAGTCATGCACAAGAGCCTCCTGCCGCTGGGCCGATTCAAAGAACACAAACGAGAGCACGAGCTTCTGAGCGAACTGCTTGCTCAGCGCCTTTTTCACGCCTCCCGCCGCGGGGCATGGTACCAGCGCAAAGCTCTACTGGAAGAACATTACATGTGGGCATTGACACCCTACGAGGGCCGCAATGAGGAGAATCAACGCAAGTTCTGGAAACGAGTTGCGCTGAAAACGTGCGAGGAGGGACTTGAAGACCCACTCTGCCATCTCATCTACCACTATGATTTGCAGAAGAGGATCACAAAGCTTGAGAAAGCCTTGAAAGTCGTAAAGAGGGAGCAGCATGATTTTGGACACGTCATGCTCAGTAAGCCTGCCGAGCGGACGATCGAGGGGATCCGTATCGAGAGTGAAGACGGGCCAAAAAAGGGCAAAGCCACCGTCTGGATTGATGAAAGGGAAGGTGGAGAATGTCGTGTCGAAAGCATGTGTCTGAGCTGGTATCGAGACCACGGTTGGAAAGGATATCATTCAGAGGGTGGGATTGTTCGAACATTGGTAAGTGGAATAGCCTCACATTCAGCAACATGTGCAAGGACTTATACTTTGGTCTTCAGTTCGGGCTACTATTTTACGACATTCTCTTTACATACGTACCAAACGTCTTCCAAACCGCCTTCCAAACGTGTCCATTGGATTTGCACACAGACGTGTTCTATCCCTCTCGAGCCTCGGAAATCAACCATCGTCTCGTTGAAATCACCAATGGAGACGCCGAACGCCTCATCCGGGAAATCTATGAGCGCGAATCAGCCACACAACCCTGTGCCATTGGTATCGACTGGTCTTTCGAGCTGGATGATCTCGTTGAAATTGTGCAATGTTTTCGAGGAGAAGCGCTGGCTACGATATGCAAGGTCATGGCACAGGAGTATCAGCAGCGTGGCGGCGGTATACCAGATTTGTTTCTGTGGAAACCCGAAGAGCAAACTGTCTTGTTCTCCGAGGTAAAGTCCGAGAACGATCGATTGAGCGATACTCAGCGGCTTTGGATTCATATTTTGCTGGGTGCGGGAGTCCAAGTCGAGCTGTGCAATGCCGTCGCGAGGGAAGTAAGGACAGGGTAAATGAGTTTTTTGGATGATAATGAAATCTTTCAAGGCCAAAATTCCTCATGTACAAGGACTGGACATGTCGACTCCAAGCGGTGCGCAATGTACATAGGTTATTTGCCCCTCTTGTGCTTTGTATATAATTTACAGTATCTACAGTCAAATGTATACCGTCTGTCATGCAGTACGAAGTGCTGAGCGCTTATAATAATTCTGATTATCATCGCTCATGGATCGGATATCAGAAGCTGGAGATTGAAAGACATGGGTATAACTCGTAATAGTTTCTTTTTTGTATGGGCGGATCTAGCACATATGGAAGAATAATGATCTCGACATCATATGCCAGATACAGTGCTTCATCACAGCTCCGTTCCCAGTTACCACAAACAACCACGCTATCGCTTATGCGACAAGGGTGGAAGCGGTGGCGCTCTCGTAGCGCCAGGTGGGGGGGAGGACACCGACGGTCTTGTAGTAGCGGGACAGACGGTGGATACGGGACTCGATCAGAATGAGGCGGAACTTGGAGTCCTTGTCCTTGCGGTTGCGCTCGAGGTGCTTGCGGACAGCGACGGCCTGAGAAGAATAAATATAAGCCAACCGAACAAAGATTGCGACATCAATCGATTCCAGATTAGAAGCCACCCCCAAAAAAGAGTTTTCTGACATACCTTCTTGATCAGGAAGTAAAGGTCCTCGGGGAGCTCGGGAGCGAGGCCTGCATTTCCAAAATCTCTCCGTCAGTCTTGTTTCATGACCAATCAGAGGCTTAGTCGCGAGTGCATTTCTGCGCAAGCATTGTATGGTTTGTTGAAGAAGAGTCGGGGTGTTCGCGGTGCGATCGTTTCGTTCTCATTTCTCAGAGAATTGTTCGAAATTTTTCACATGCGATCCGAGACTTTCTTCAACCGATTGAAGGGATGAGAGGATTGGCGATTGGAATCGTACCGCTGGACTTGAGAATACGGAGAATCTTGTTACCTATTGAGAAGATAAAGGTTAGTACCATGGAGATTTTTCCCTGTCTCGACCTCTCGCAGATTTCGAATTTGCGCGCGAGATCCCATTCGCAGAGGGCAAATCTCTTACCGGTCACAATCTTGACCTGGGCAACACCGTGGGAGTCACGGAGGACAACACCGATCTGGGAAGGAGTGGCACCCTTCTTGGCCAGCTTGCAGATCTGGTCGACAACCTGGTCGGGGGTGGTCTTGAGCCACGCAGGGGGAGCGCGGGAGTAGGGGAGCGCGGAGGCAGCCATGCCCTTGCCCTTGGAGTGAAGACGACCCATTTTTGCTGTGGTATTTGGTCCGGCGACGGTGAGCTGGTCGGAAGTTGTCGAGATGGATGAGTGAAATCAACGGGTGGAGTTGGATGAAGATTAAACGTGAGGCGGACCGTCCAGTGTGTGGGTCACGTGTCTGTTTCGCTTATTTTTCCGCGCCGCCTTTTCTTGCGCTGCGACAAAGCTTCCGCCTTCCGCAACTATTTTTTGTTTCGTCAGAACCCCATCCACCAATTTTCAAGATGCACCGATGCTTTGAGAGTGGTTTTTGAATTAATGTTTTCAAGCTACTCTCAAGTGTGGCGTTTGACTGGACTCTTGTCTTTCAAACCTTGATAGGACTGGTACCGACTCAATTCGCCGGGGATATATATATGGTCAGTGTTTATCGATTCCTTTCCTTTCCCCTTTCTTCACACTCCTTTCATGATGAAACAACACTTTTTATTACTTATTTCTGGTACCTCTTATGTCAGAAGCACGTCTCCGGATGTGTCTTCGATGATCTAACTGGACTTCTGAACTATCGCCTATCCGCTCTCATTTTTATTTGCATCGCGTGCTGGAGACTGTTTTCACTGACTCTCCTCATAGATCTCTCCCAAACTCTTAGTCGGCGCATCAGAATAAAAGATTAGATTGTCCAATGCTATGCTTTCACAGAAACACTCTGGTTTCCAGTAATTTTATGTAAACGCTCACAGTCACACTGTACATCGCGCCCCTGCCAGCATGGGACGGCCTTCACTTAATGTCCAGATTTCATGGGTCTCCGATCTTCCGGAGTCGCTTCGAGACCCTCCGCGTATCAGTCGTATGGGCAGCCTGGACGATCTCTTCCCTTGGTCCTCTTCTTTTCCTCGTCCGAATCACCTCTGTCATGGGCTTCATTTCCGTTTCTTCGGATTTGATGTTGACAGAATCTAGTTCTTCTTTCGGCGCTGTCAACATCACAGCAGTTCTCACCTCGGTTTTGACTTCAATATCCTCTCCATCTTCCTTGACGGACACGTCAACTTTCTTCGTCGCTGCGAGTCGATCGGAAAATGACCTGAGATCTGCTGTGAATAGCACGCTATGGGCCCATCCAGCCTCTTGACCCCATAGCTTCCGAAAGTGATTGGCCACCGCGTCATACGTCGCTTTGGTCAAAGATTTGTGGGAGCTTTTGCCAAATCGATAGTCTCGCTGTGCGATTTGCCAGACTAGTTCATGTTAGTGTCACGCCTTTTGAGGCTCTTGTGTTGGTGAGAAGGACTGACCGTGAGTATCCACAGGGACTGATTCACCCCAACCGAGGCCCATGAGACATACGCAATCCGCAACCTTTGGCCCGACACCTTGCAGCTCTAGCAAATTCTCATGGGCATGACGATAGCCTTGTCGTCCCTCGGGCTGCATTGTTTCGCCAGGTTTCGGCAATACTCCAAATACTGGAGACTCGGGGTTACATAGACCTTCAAGCCACCCCTTCTCCCGTTCCTGAGAGACCATGACTGCGGTGCGGTGAATGTATTTCGCTCGGTATCCAAAGCCAAGGCTGCGAAGATTGCTTTCGACGTCGTTGCCTGCGAGAGCCTCTGGGTTTGGAAAATCGTGGTAGGACCGGTCACCAATCTTGGCGATGAAGTCACCATAGTTGAGACACAATTTCTCCACCATTTGGGAGATCCGAGCGATATTGTTGTTGCTGCTGCATATGAACGAGACGAGCGCCTCCCATGGATCCTGACGAAGGATCCGGATCCCCGTGAATTGGACGGCCTTTTTCTTGAAATTGGCATCGTTGCTAGACCATTGCTCATAGAGGCTGGATAGGCTCGGAGACAGATTCAAATAATGCTTGATCAGACGCAGAACCTCGTCATCAAGCGCATTATCGCCAGGTACTTTGATGTCACTAGACTCTGTATCGGACTGCGCTCGTGACGAGATTTTTGAGTCTGGAGAGGGTATCGATGTCAAAGAAAAAGATTTATAATGGCGATAATAAAGATTCGATGAGTCTTGCTTCAACGAAAGTAGCTTCCCATGGAGCACACAGCGCCATTCTTCCTCTTCGGGGATATGTTGCCATCTACAAGGGGTCAGAAGGTTGTCGTAGGCGACGGAGTATTTTAGAAAGAAAAATCTGACCTGAATGATTGCCCACAGCGTAATGTAGTGTTGATACACAGCTCACTCAAGCCTATCGGCAATCTTCGCCATTCTGAAAATACTCCAGCCATGACTATTGCCGATGCGCAGAATATTTGCTGTTGGAAATCCTATCGCAAATCGATAGACGGCGATAAGGAAGCTTTCTGCCTTTCATCCAGTTTCAAGAAGGCGGTAAGTGTTTGACCGCCCTCATGAGGACGGGAGCTTCCAGTTTTCCCCTTCAACAAGGTGCGATCCAATAGCTTCGCTTATCATCCAGGAAGCTCAACATGAACGGTGACACCTATACATCAAGAGGTAAGCATAGTCGAATGACTTGTTAAACCTCGTGCTGACTGGAATTAGAATCGGCGCGTCCTCGCGATCACTTCGTAAGTGACAATTCGTCCTTGTATACGGCCATTTACTAATTCCAACCAGCGCGACGAGCGGCGAGACCGAGACCGAGGTGACCGTGGAGATCGGGCGGAACGAGGAGGAGGTGAAAGACGGCGATCACGCTCGCCTCACTTTGGCGCGCGTGGTGCGCGTCGCGAAGCAGAGACCAATTCCTACTCTTCAAGCCGAGATTACCGTGCCCGAGAGCGAGAGGATCGCTACTCCAGTCGCCGTGAAGACCGTGATTGGGATCGCGGTGACCGCGCTGACCGTGGTGAGCGTGGAGAAAGAGGAGAGCGGGGAGAACGTGGAGAGCGTGGTGGCGATCGCCGCCGGCGCGACTTCGACGACAGATCGCGACGAGACCTTTTCGATGAACGCCCTCGGCGCGGTGGCCGTGATGACCGCCGAGAGCGTGGAGACCAGGAGCGTGGGAGTGATCGGAGAGCAGGCGGTAGGGCACCCGGTGGTGGTGGAAATGGACCTGAGCCAGCACGACGAAGCGCGTCTCCGCCACGCAGGAAAGAGCCTACTCCAGACCTCACAGATGTGCCCTCCGTTTTAGACCGCAAACGTCGCCTGACACAGTGGGATATCAAGCCTCCCGGTTATGAGAATGTGACAGCAGAACAAGCTAAGCTCTCGGGGATGTTCCCTCTTCCCGGAGCTCCACGACAGCAGCCTATGGATCCCAGCCGCCTGCAAGCGTTTATGAACCCGCCTGCGGGAGGGTCGGTCGAGACTACAGCCCTGAAGCCATCGAATTCACGCCAAGCGAAGCGCTTGTTCGTCTACAATCTTCCTCCTGCTACGGCTGGGGAGAATCTCGTGTCTTTCTTCAATTTACAACTCAACGGCTTGAATGTCGTGCACAATGTCGACCCTTGTGTCTCTGCGCAAGTGGCTGATGACAACACCTTCGCACTTTTGGAATTCAAGTCACCCAACGATGCGACGGTCGCTCTGGCTTTCGACGGGATCACCATGGCGGAGGGCACTGAGAAAGGCCTCGAGGTTCGCCGTCCCAAGGACTATATCGTTCCCAACGGAAGCGCAGAACAAGAGTACCAGGAAGGTGTTCTGCTGAACGAGGTGCCAGACTCTCCCAACAAGATCTGTGTCTCTAACATCCCTGCATACATTCCCGAGGAGCCTGTGACCATGCTGTTAAAGTCCTTTGGTGAACTCAAATCGTTCATTTTGGTCAAGGACGCGTCGACCGAAGAATCGCGAGTAAGTGACATCCTGCGAGGCTTCACAAATGTGTTTAATTAACCAAGCAATAGGGTATCGCTTTCTGTGAATATGCCGATCCTACCACTACCACCATTGCTGTGGAGGGTCTCAACGGCATGGAACTTGGTGACCGCCACTTGAAGGTTGTTCGGGCCAGTATTGGTACCACTCAGGCTGCGGGCCTCGATATGGGAGTGAATGCCATGTCGATGTTCGCCAAGACTACCTCTCAAGATATGGAGGCCGGCCGTGTGCTGCAACTTCTCAACATGGTGACCGTGGACGAGCTTCTTGATAACGACGACTATGAGGAGATCATGGAAGATGTGCAAGAGGAATGTGCCAAATACGGCAAGGTTTTGAGCCTCAAGATTCCCCGGCCGTCTGGTGGAAATCGCCAGGCTGCCGGTGTTGGAAAAATTTACGTCAAGTTTGAAACTCCCGAGTCTGCGACCAATGCCCTGAAGGCGCTCGCCGGTCGAAAGTTCTCAGACCGCACCGTCGTCGTTTCCTACTTTGGCGAGGAGAATTTCGATGTCGACGCGTGGTGATGGTTTTGTGGTGGACGATCTTCACCGTTCAAGTCAGCCTCAATTCTCTCGGAGCTGAATGTATCATAGTTACTTCGCCTTTGCATGGCATTGGCCTTGATGCCTTACTGAACTTTATCAAAATGTTACCTTGCGGTTTCCTTTTTCCCCCTCTTTTTCCTCCTCCTCGATTGATTGGAAGCTTGATTCATATTTGGTTACTCCAGGTGGACGAGGAAAGGCATTAGTAACGAACTGCTGTGTTGACTCAGCCTCGTGGCATTTCCCATAGTAGCCTGTCTCTGACGTACACGACACTCCTTCGAAAGTAGCTGATGCGAGCAATGTACCTTGAAACCCACAACTGGCATGACAAAGGCGCTTGGAGAAGATGGTCGATTCGGTCTTCTTAGCAAGACAGCCCAGCTCACCTCAGGTGGTTCTTCGATCGACCAGTTTTCCATCTTTGGGCGAGACATTTCCGTGCCCTATGTGTCGTGGAGGCTACGCTATTTCTATTCCAGCTAAATACACTCCGGGAAATATGAGATGATACTTCGTGCATTTCATTTTGAAAAGCCCTCTATGGCGGGTAGGGTATGTATTCTAAAATGACTTTCGATCCAGACCTCTAGCTTAGGTCGGTGGTTTTTTTCTTTCTAATTCACAGCCAGAATCTTGGCTGCGGCAGCCTCCGCAACGACCATGATGGTAGCCTGAATATTACCCGTGGAAAGGTCGGGGTGAATACTGCCATCGACAATGAACTGCGGTAGAGAGATGAATTGTCAGTATATGTCGTGTTTCATCGAGCATATATCAGTGAGAAAGCTGACGGGATAGTTCTTACCAGGTTGTCAGTACCGTAGACCTTGGTGTTGGTATCCACCACAGAGGTACCGTTCTTGCGGCCATCGTCCACGCCCATCTTCGCGGTAGTGGCATAGTGAGTACCGGGTGTCAGGCTCTTCAGAATGGCGGTGGTGTTAAGATTGTCCACCAGAGTCAGGCCGGAAGAGGGAGCCTCAATATCCTTGACCAAACCCTGGATGAAGGCGCGAGCGGCCATCCGGTCATCGGGAGTCTGCATGTAGGGGGACTTCTGGACGACGGTGTTTTGCTTGGAATCGAGACCGAGAACACCGTGCGAGGTGAGTCCGTGGGTCATGTAAACCTTGATGCCGATAACGCCGTTTTTGCTCGGAGCGCAAGAACCCTGGTAGTAGCGAGTGTGGTTGCGGAAGGTGTTTGAGCTGAAGAAGATCATGCGGTGCTTGCCTTGGGTCAGAAGGCCGCTGCCTTGCTTGTAGAGCTCAATGTCGGTGGTGTCACTGCCATCGAGAATGCTGTTGTAGTCGGGAATGCCAAATGTTCCGTTGGTCTTGACTGTGATCGTGAAGATGGGGTGATCCATGAGACCGACGCCGACTGGCAGTTGAATCCAGTCCTCCTTAGCGGGCACAGCAATGCCGCTGCTCTGGGCCATTTCAATCTGCTTCGCCGGGCCGATACCCGAGTTGAAGAGGAGGCGAGGAGTGGACAGGGCGCCGGCGGCGAGAACGACGCGACCATTGGGGCCCACAGTAACGATCTCGGTCTCGTTGGAGCCCGTTTGCACTTCGACACCGGTGATCTTGGAGCCTTCGCGCACAACCCGAAGCACTTTCACGCCCAGGTGCAGATCGAAGGACTCGCTCTTTTGGGCAATGGGCAAGTAAGTTCGGACAGGTCCTGCGCGAACCGAGTCCTTGATGTTCCACGCAGGGTAACTGTAGACCTTGTGTTTCTTGTTAGGCTCGTCGATGGTGTCGACCGACTTCCAGCCAATTCTGTTGAAGAAGCGCGAGAGAACGTTGTAAGCACCCTGATCGTATCGCTTGCCATCGATAGACGGCTGGGTTGTGCCCGCATTTCGCTCGTAGAGTCTCTCCGCAGCGGGCTTGACGTCCTTCCACTTCCACCCAGCAGGCCAGTTGCTGTTGTGGTCGAAATCGTGATCGGAGGGGTGGATAAAGACCATGTAGTTGACCGTTGTGCCGCCTCCGAGGACACAGGCTGCGTTGCCTGCAGTATCGGTACACATGTACTGCTTCCATTCTGGAAGGGCTCCGATATCTGCAGACAGTCCGGGCAGGTCAATTGGTGTCAACTCGTTGTTCCAGGGAAGAGTATCGTTGGCGCCGGTGGCCACGGTTGGCCCTTGACCACGCTCAAGAAGGAGGACCTTCTTGCCCGCCTCGACAAATCTCTCTGCGGCGATGATACCCGAGGGGCCGCCTCCGACGACGATATAATCATAGTGATCACTCTTGAAAGTTGAAGCCGAAGCCAGGCTACCAGCCGCAGCGATCAACGCTGCTTGGAGGCTCACGCGCAAGAGCTGCATTTTGACAGGATATGCGCTTGGGCTGAAAGGGGTATAAAATTAACAAGGTTAATTTTTTTTTAATTCAAGCATACAAAAGCATGGCCTTCGAGGCTATTTAACGTACCATCATTCTAGATTTCTCTCCTTATTTCCCATTACAGGCTTCCCCGAGCCCAGGCCGAACTTCCGTCCGTTCCTTTTTCTCTTGATGGTGTCATAGTTCACGGCGTATCGCAGTGGCTTTGCTGTCCCAAGTGCAGATCTATTCCCTTGCTAGAAAGGATCCAAGCATCCAAGCCACTGAGTTTCTGGTGCAGTGGATCTCTTCGAGAGTCTTCTGAAAGCAGGGAACACCATTTAGGCCAGAGAGTCAGGGACTAGAACCATCAGACCCTCCTGACAAATCCTCTAATAATCGAATCCTTACGAGCATGAAACAAGAGCACCTCTCAGGGCTGGCCCAAGGGGGATGCTGGAACCGCATAATGATTTCATGGTGCAAGCAATAGCAATCGTTCGAGATGGCCCGCACCTCCACTATTGGGATGACGGTGTTTCACTGGGTTTCCGAGTTCCGATATGCCAGATTGAGTGGGTCTTTCAACGGCCTGAAGACCCAGAATAGACTTGCAGGGTTTTTCTTTCACGGTCTGAGACTGAAAAGAGGAGCGTGCTCGTGGGCCCAGGATCATCCCAAAATGAGACTTGTGATTGTATGGAACGATGGCAAGATGGCATTGAAAGACTAGGTGCCGGGTCCAGGTGGCAGGTAGTGGGAGGAGTCTGAGTGCATAGTGCGCCCCGTCTTGATGTCTTCAGCGTTGCATCGATTCAAAGTTCTGAGCCGCGACTCGGAGCGAAGCCACCGCATCTCCCGATTTGACTTGGATTTCCGAAGATTTTCCTCTTGGACTGTGAGTGGTTGCGTGGTTCCTACCACTCCACTTCATCCACTTCAATGAATGAGGAAAGGAATCCAAAGTGGATTGAAGGCGGTAGAGTTTATGAAACAACGGGAAATGATCGGCTGAAGGATTTCCCTGCGTGCAATGGATTCTTCATCAGGTGATCGTTATCTGATCAACTTTTTCCCCCGTCCGATTCGAACCGTAAATTGCAGCCGATTGCCGACGCTTGTAGCTGATTAATGGCAGCTGTCAGTAAATATTCCCGAGTCAGTCTCTCGGCACTCAACTAATCAGATGGAGAAGCAAAAGTGTGTTCGAAGGAACTTCCTTGTCTCATCTTCCCGTCCGGACCGGCGACGCGACGCCAAGAGAATGTTTCATCGCCCGGCGCTGATCTTGCTCGCCGGTGCCGAGGATGAGCCGTAGGCTTACAAAGGATTAAAGGGCCTCGATCGTTTATTTGGGCTGCATCATCAGAGTCCCTGTTTGCATTTGCACCACTGTTGGCTAACTTAAATGCGGTCAATTTACTTTCCTCAAAGCGTCTATGGTTGATCTGAAGCACTGCCAAGGACCAGCAAGCCCCTATCGGCTTGAATGCTGAAACAATTCCTCCGCTGGAGACTACATACCTCTCATTCGAGAGGCCCATCCAACCCTCGTGCGTGTTTCATTGAGATGTCATTTTGAAACTTTTGAAATTCGTTTGGTGTCTGCCATGGCGAGATCTTAGTGAAAAATATACTGGAAAAAAACACGTCACCTCCATTGTATACATCAATTTCACCTCTGAGTGATGGTCAGAGCGCAAACGCGCTGCAAGATCCATGTCACATAATTTCTATAGTGAGAAGCTTGAGCTATCGACCGAATTTGCAAGAACATGATTATGTGAAATTTGAATGAGCACGACGCAACCTTCGAGAATCGCCAAATTAAGCTTGACTGAGGTCAAGGATTCAAAGAAAGCCAGTCGAGACATGAGTGTCCAATCTTGTACGTGGGCAGGTAGGTGGTGCTTTGCGGACTTGCCTCACGCTTGGTATTTTGCGAATCAATGAATATAGTATTGATTTCCAGATTCTGGTTCATAGCGCTCGAATAATCTAATGACAATTCTATGAAATGCCCCGAAATATCGAGTTTCACCACCATGATAACTGCTGTCTTCTTCGGGGCTCTCCCAGCGAATACCACCAGAATGAACAAGGCTGAAAATTTCCACTTCGGGGATCGTTCAATAGGGTGATTACGAGCCAAAGATTCTGCGCGTGGCGATGTAGCTTGAGCAAGAAGGTTAGGATGGCCAGCCGATCACAAGGCATGTGTCTATTCAACGACCATATCTGTATCAATGCATATCATCTCATGCAGCATCTTTACAAAGCACGAAGAGCAAGAACCTAGCTTATCCTGTCTTGATAGTCCCGTTAGCTCCCATTTTCCACTAGATAGTATTCTTCTTATGCCGCTCAAGTTACCGTACTGTACTTTGCTGTGGTCTTCGGCATAGGCGGTCTTTGGGTACCTCTTCAGTTGCCGGCACAAATTGAACGTCCTCAACGGCTAATCCTCCCGTCGTGAGCAGACTTAGAGTTTAACGGGGCTCAAAACAGAGCTGCCATACCAGCGGTGACGTTTTGCTTGAACGAGCACAGCCGAACTCGCGAGATTGCAGTGTCCGGCTTGTGGGCGCATGGTCCGAGTGTAAGTCCTACATGAATGAGGGGTTGGTAAGCGAAATGATTTACCATTACTGTACAAGACCGTTGGTCAGATTGAAGACATGATTGATCAGTCTTTCCTGTAGTCGACTGAATCATGACTGTGAGGTATAATCTCTCCAGCTTGCGCAATATGTGACTATAGGTCACACTCGCACCTAGTGGCCTACGTTGCATCTCTGACCCTCAAAGTAGACTTTTGAGAGCGCAAGTCCTCTCGATCGGATACAAATCCATGGACCCCCGGCTTGGTCTTCGTGATGCAGCGAAGCTAATTATATAGAAAGTCATCCGTGGAAGTCCAATGGAGAATGCCCCCCCCCCCCCCCCCCCCCCCCCCCCCCCCCCCCCCCCCCCCCCCCCCCCCCCCCCCCCCCCCCCATCTGTCCTGTCATGTTTGGCATGATTTGCCGGCCAATCTCCAAGCGGGTTGAGCGTAATCGATGTGTGCTGTAACGGCGTGCAGTGTAAAGTGCATGAAAAAGTACGTGCAATTACTGCTCGCATCCACTCGGAATTTCAACACATTCACTAATTCCGTTAGGGTAGTAGTACCTGAGGTACATATGCACTCTTCTGACAGCGGGCATGCACGTTTGTGGATACTCCTCTCCAAGCTGGTCGCGTCAACTGCCTGCACCCAATCAATAGCTCCCGCTTCTCAGGCCTAAGTTTTCCGCACAGTTCCACCCAGTGGTACGAGAGATGGGTGAGCAGAGAGGGATGAGGGTCTGTGTGGTCTTTGGGGTGCTGTGGGTACTGTGATCTGCTGGGAAGTATAGCACTGAGCCTCCAAAACTCCCGTGGATTTTCACCGTCTCTCCTGTCCTGCATGCTTGTCGAGATAGTCGCGCGAGAGTTCAAATACACAGACCCCCCACAACAACAGTCCACTGCGATCAGCTCGCGTCCGGGATTGTTCCCCATCGTCCAACGGTGATACCCCGCGGATCAAATCCGAATGGTGTATGAAAGAGAGAAGAACGAAAAAAAAAACATGAATTAATTAAAGAGTCAGGAAGAAAGAAGACTGTGAAAGAATGAAGTCATCATGAGCTTCATTGAGATTCGTGATTGTTCAATAGATTAAAGACATTATCGAGCAAGACCCTCTCGACAGGTTCAATCCCAATGCAAAAGTGCATATGCAGTGAGCCTTGGCTCCGGGTGTGGTATTTTGATTTGATGTTTTTCCATCCTGCCATTTCCTTTTTTTTTCCCCTGTGCTGCCCTCTTTGTGCTGACAACGCCGGGCTTATTTCCAGTCATCTGTAGATCCAGACATCCCCTGGACAATATCCCATGCAAGAATACACTAGACACCTCAGCATCCCAGTCTCCTGGAGTCGGTGTTGGAAAAAAACAAACCCCGCCTCTGATCATCACACAGGAGCCCGGCGACGAACCTTGACGCATGGAGCTGAGTCATGTCTCAAATGTTGATATGTATGGGATGAGGACTGTGATCGTTTAGTCCATCCTGAGAGGACCTTGGACCTGGTGAATGCCTGTCCAGGGCCCCACAAAAGCAGCGTAGTCTGGGGCGGCCTCGGCGGAGTCGCAGAACACCATGTTCTCTCCGTTGGGGAGGCCAGTGGCGCCGATCACAGTGCCAAGGTCAAACTGTCGTAAGGTTCCAGGAAATCCCACGGGCTGTTGACTTGGCATGGGTTGATACTGGCGGGATGGTAGCTCCATGAAAGGTGAAGCCATAAAGGGACCCAAGCCGTGGTGTTGAAGGGGGATCATACTGGCTTGGGGCAGCGAAGTCGGGTAGTGTGGCTGGGTCGGCGGGTGAGGTAGTGTCTGCATCTGAGGGTGAGATGGGGTCGGCAGACGGCCGAGTCCAGCCTGAGGGGGTGACTCCCGGATCTGCTGCGCAGCGGGGGGACGACTGCGGCGAACACGGTCCTTGGACTGTTCATCATTCACCGCGGGGCGCTTGGTGGCTGCACGCTTTTTTCCGCCTCGCGATGCTGGGGGTAGACGGGCCGAGTCAGGTGGGCTGGAGGCGATGCCCTTCTTGCCGCCGGCCTTGCGGTATCTGGTTGTGGACTGGACACCGCCGTTCCGGATAGCCTCTTTGGTGAGCTGCCAGTAGCTCATGGTTCGCTTTCCTGGACCCTCAACCTTGATGGCCTCAAACCCCTGTTCATTGGAATAAAGTGTTAGTGATCTGATCTGTGAGCCCTAGTCCATATCATCTGGATGGACTTGACTATCGGCTTGGTTTTGATTGAAACGGAGAGTCAAGCCACGCTAAGGGCAGGGGTAGAAAGGGGAAGGGGACAGGGGAAGGGAAGAAGGGCAATACATACAGCATTCATGGAGAGGTTGTGTCGGATGCTGTTCTTCCAACCTCTCGAGGTGCTATCTTGGGCCTTGGTGGTGTTCAGCTTGAACCATTCATAGATGCCCTGCAGGGGGAGCATCTGGTTCTCAGCCGAAATGAGGGCCTCCCAAATGAGCCGAGAGTATGGGAGATCTCCACTGGGGCCCTGATCACTGGCACCACTGGGACTCATCTGGGGGGAGCCACTATCCGCCGCTGACGCCGTGACCGCGGGACTCATTCCATCTCCAGAGGGAAGGGGGGACTGCGATGACCCCATCGAGAAAGGAGTAACATGGGCAGTGGGGGAAGCAACACGCATCAAGTGCCGATGTTGCTCAGACACGTGCTGCACCGAGGGAGAAGGACCAGATTGAAAGTGGCCCTGTGGAACAGTCGAATAAATCGACGAGAAGGGGCTCACGGTGTTTCCAACATGCACTCCGTGAGCTTGGGTGGGGGAGCTGACCAGGTAAGGATGGGTAGGGGAAGGGCCAGCAAGAGAACGAGTGGATGGAGGGACAGAATCACCAGAGAGCAACGCCATGAGACGCGAGTGTTCGAGATCATCCGAATGATGATACTCAGGGAAAGGTGAGAACGGGCTTGATCCAAACGCGTGCATGGTGCTCCACTGTCTAGTAGTCTGAAGGGAAGGATGAGTTGTAGGTGAGGTTCCAGATGTACGGTGAGATCTGAATGATAACCAGGTTTCGGGTGAGAGACAAGGATTGGAGAAGGAAGATTGAGAAGGATGGTTGGTGTCACTAGCAGTCATAGGCCAACGACCGCTAGAGTTGGGAATGTTTGGGTTCGCCATGAGATGTGGCTGCCTCAGCTCTAAACGATCTGTTTGCTTCTGACCTAGAAGATGGTAGTGAGGGACCGAAGCTTCCACGACAATAAGAGAAGAAGGCCCCTGATAATGGGCCAAGGAAGGTGCGCAATAAGGTGTGTTGATTTGTGGGATGCGCGTGTGTGTTGATGTTGATATTTGTGTAGATTAGGGTATGTTTGTGCGCGTGTATGTTTGTGTGTAGGTGTGTGTAGGTGTTGGGACTTAAACTAGATAAGTGTGAAGAACTCCAGAGAAATGACGAGAGCGTGACTGGACAAGAAAGAACCTAGAGGTCAAGGTTGAAAACAACGTCGTGAACGAGCACCAGGGCCCCAATGAAGTATATTAGAAACGATCTCCACTCAAAACGATGAGGATGACTGTCCTGTCCCATTCAAGAAAATAAAAAAAAGGGTCCAAATTCGAGCTATCGCATCGCAATGACTTTTTTGCCCATGGCAAAGGCCAGTACTACCGCCAATTTTGATCAACTGGAATAGATCCTGGAGCATGTACCATTGGCCACACAGTGGGCTTCAGGAAAGAAAAACTGCAAAATTGAGAGAAAAGAGTGGCGCTTTTCCTCCCCCGACTAGATTTTCAGCGGGGGAAAAAATGACAAGTAACAGAGATAATCACCAGAGGAATGGGTCAGCAAGTACTAGTGAAGTATGAGATGCACCTAAAAAGAAAATAAAACAAGAAACCAACGGGTGACTACCCAGGACTTGGGGACAGACAAAGAGGCGTCGACAACTAGTGTCGACCTCTTCTAGTCTTGCAGGCCGTTCATCCTCTTGTGCGCGAGGGAAAAAAAGCGCCCTTCTTTCTGGCGGCTTAAGCTGTGGAACAAGGATACCATAGTACAAAGCGGCCAATGATCTTCCAACGGGTTGAGGTGGGTCGATGGGGTGGCTACACCAAAAGTACAAGTAGCCGTTGAACAAGGTCCAAGAGCTATCAGGAGAACGCCGTCAAATGGACTTGAAGCCTGAAGTCGCCGAGAAAGAGTCGGCCAAGTCACTGGGTCAAGCAGAGGACTGGAATTGAGAAGGGGGAGGGGGGGGGGAGCACGGCGAGCTGCAGAATCTGCTCCTCATCCTGCCACTTTCTTTGGCCCGGGACTGAGCTCCAGCCACCAAGGCTTCTGGAAGTTGGCAGTTGAACTGGACGCATTTCTGGAAGATCTTCTTCACCCAAGAAGAAACGGCCACGAGATCGAGTTCGAAGAGGAAAGAGAGGTCAAGACAAAAGCGCTCTTCCCTTCCCCTCCCCCTTTCCCCCCCCCAAATTGCGATTCTGTCCAGGAAAGCAGGCATTGTCTGCTCCTGAGTCTTGTCCTCACCAGCAAGACGGTTCAATTCGACTGTCAGCTGCAGAGCTGTCAGGTGCCACCGGCCCCATCATTCCAAGTCCGCGGGGTTCCGTGGCAGCAAGTCGAGCGCTCAAGGGTGTCCTTGCAGGAGATGTGCACAAAGTGGGAGGAACAAAGGGTCCCCGTTATAGGGTCGTCTCTAACGAGTCCGCTGGTCAGGGACGACCAAAAGAGTGGGAAAGAACAGCATTGAAGGACAATGATAATCAGTGGTCACAATAAGCATTTGAGATTAGATCCACACGTGGACACATGCGGGAAAAAGTCTAGCTTTCGGGGGTGGGTGAAATAAATGTGTACAATCAAAGACGGGGAGCGGGAAATGTCTCCAACCCAATCATTCAGTCCGGTCGACGACCGCTGAGATCAAGCGGTCAGCGCCGTCCAAGAAATTGCCCAGCATGTCGAGAATCTTCCTGGCGACCACAACTCCTCAAGACAACCTGCCGTTAACCAAAGTCGGCACTTTGGCGAAGCTGTATTTTCCCCAGAAGTTGTTGGACTGGCTCATTTGCGGTAATAAATCTGGAGTTCAAGTTAGCAACAGCGCCAAAGTTGACGGCAACGCCCGTCACCACATGGGACATGACCGCAGCGGAAGGAGACTCACTCTTTTGAATTGAAAATGTAACTGGAGAATACCCTTCAATGCCCAAGTGCCCCTGTTAGTGAAATCCTTTTTGCTGGTTGACCTTTCGGAAGGTTGGAGCCAAGTCGCTTGACGCAGTAGAGACAAAAAAAAAGAATACAACGCACCTTGTCGAAAGTACTCTTGAACCCTCGCTCACGCTTCGCACTGTAGTCCCATTCCTTATCCACGATGCGAAAGGCAATGTCCTCGTATGGTGCCCCAGCCGTGAATCGAATAAGGCACGTGTCTTCTTCGCCTGCCTCAGCGAAGGACTGCCCTCGTTTCCGACCAGCTTCTCGTTCGATGCGATACGTTGGGGCTTTGGTCTTGTCGATCAGATCCGGGTAGAAAATGTTGAACTTATAGCCCTGGACCACTTTGGGTGGCGGGTTGTCGTGGTCATAGTGGGTTTGATTGTACTTGTTCCATTCGTAACCCATCTGGACTCGGTTGAAGTACCGTGGCTTTCGCGGGCGGTACTTACCCGCCCACTGCGATTTGGACGCCGTAGTCACGGCTTCTTCGCTAGTGAAGATCTCTTCATTTTCACTGACACCCTTGGCCAGTTCCCTCTCGTAGAGGGCCTTGGTGGCCTGCGAGAAATCATCATTGGGAATGGCAGAGAAGCGACCAGGCACTCCCGATGTTGCCACGCTCGTAGACCCCGCGCCGGTCGTGATGATGGCAGTTCTCTCAGCGCCTCGCTGCCGCAGAGGAACGAATCCCATACGCAAGATTTTTTGACGTTCTTGGGCCTGCAAAACACATGAGACATGCAAAGAGAAATCAAGAAAATGGTCCAAATACTTACGACTTGACGAAGAAAGGCACTCTCGTCCATGATCTCTAGCCCCTTGTCCTCCTGACGGACGTGAAGTAATGGATCCGGATCCAAGTCCTCGAATTCGGTCGAGTTTGAAGACACCCGGGACAAATCATCTTCAGAGACTGTGGGTGCAAGCGGAGCGAGCTTCTGTCGAATGGCTTCCGCCTCTGCCTTTTGCTGATTCCTGAGATCGCGGACACGCTCGTTGATCACATCTTGGTAGACATTTCGCAGTCTTGCTCGTGCCTTCCACACTGTCAAACTGCGAAGAAGCTCCTCCCAGTAGTCCGTGTCAATAGGTTCATTCGAGTTCAACTTCTTCTTGACTTGCACCTCCAGCGTCTGTAATTGTTCATATGATTTGGGGCTCAGCAGTCGATTGATATCAGCCGCTACCGAACTTAGTGCGCGCCCTTGGGGAGCCGAAGTCTTCTGACGATCTCGACAAATGATTTTCATGGTCTGTACGGAAGACAGTCATATGTCAGCGAGGCATCTTCAAAGGAGCTGCACGTATTCAACAGAAAAAGAGAGCATACCTGCCAAAAGTCTCGATTCTGATGATTTGACTCCAATTTCAAGAAAGTGTCAATGTCGTGCTCCAGGTCTTCCAGCTGTGACTGCGACAATCCCTCAAATACACCATCAGGATCTACCACGTCCAACTCTGAATCGACGATCTCATCGTCGAGGGGATCTCTGGTCGGATCGATCACACGCAATGTAACGGTGAGCCAGTCAATGGGCTTTGCTCGCCCTTCCTTGACTCGAATCTCCGCCTTTTTCTTGGCTTGCTTGAGCACAAAAATATCCTCTTGCGCTACCCACTCGCGCGCCTGTTCATCCTCTTGAATCTGGTTGAGACGCACTTGGTCACGCATATCTCGAGAAGGGCCCGAACCGCGCGAGTTTCTTGTCTCCCATCCTTGATTCGAATCTTGCCGGTCGCGGTAGTCTCGTTCGTTGCGGGGGCGATTCTGGGGTTGCCGCCAGGACGAAGGCGATCGCGATCGACTGCGCCTTGGAGCTCGGCGGTCGGACATCTTCTGAATGACCCTGTTCGACGATACGGTTTCGGACGTGACCTTTCAGGTTGGAAATCGACTTGGAGCGTTGATCTTTGGTGGATACTTTGTTGGTGACAGGGCTGACGTCGCGCGATCGAAAAGTGATTCGGAGGATTAACGGAAGGTGAAGCGTGCGGCTAACTTGCCTTTGAGGCTCCATTGCAAGATAAGCTAGGCAGCTCTCCGCACCCACTCAAGCTTCCACATCTATCGAGTCAACAGAAGCCAACGCTGAAACGAAAAGATACCATCGGCCCTGGGATTTCGAATAATGACCACAAAATGGAACAGACTTCCTGTGACACAGGAGAAAATACCACCATTACTATTTCAATATACGTGGACCCGTCAAGGCTACGAGCTCTATGTGACAGATCTTACCTTTATCTGGTCCGAACGATTATCTCGCGAGGAGATCCTGGATCGTGGTGATGAACGAGCCACCACGATTGATCCAAGTGAGGATCCGAGTCAGCTTGAACTTCTGCTGCAGAAAGTTGGTGAGGCCCTTCGCGGTGAGCAAGGCACCGCAGTGACAATAGGCAGTAGTGCTTCACCGGATGCGCTGGAGCTCAACACGACCACCAAACTACCTGCTCCGTTGAATTCGCTACGGTGGCATATGCAGCTGAAGAGAGAGCCTGCATCCGCAATGGCGAGGCATCTTGTCGTACCGCTTTTAAGAGGGGAAGCATCTTGGGAATCTCGTCGGCAGAACTTACTAGAACAACTGCGACAGAAAGACTGGATTCTTGGAAAGCTTTTTGACAGGTTTGAAGCATTAGGCGCGGATCTAAACGCGGTCTTTCCAGGTGTCGCTGGCTTGCGCACCTCGAGAAAGGTACATTCAAGGTCGGAGGCGGCAAAATTCATAAAAGGTGTTGCTCCGTTTGACGAAAAGCACTGGGTTGCAGATACGGAAAGCTCTCCAAACATCAATATGGTGACTCACCTCATCCGTGAGCTAGCAGGATCAGGAAATGATCCCACCTTGGAAAATCTCCGCGTCCCACAAGACAAATGGTGGTGTCTTCTCTCTCAAACGGCCGTAGACACTTCATTTTCTCTTCAAAAAGCACAAAATGAAAAGTTCCAAGCGGACGTCGATTTGGATGGTGACACAGCTTCTAATAGTGAAGCCGACGAATTTGAGGTTTGCCACTCTATCCGTTTCTTGCTTGATACCTGTTCTCACTGTACATCCAGCAACAAGAGGTGGTTCCACGACATCAAGCAAAAGCAGAGAAGAGAGACGTCGGACCTCCGTTTGAAACCACAAAGAGAACCGTTCGAAGTCCCGCAGCGGCTCAGCCAGAAGGTCAACAAGACGAGCCCACAGCAACTGAGTCCGAGCTTGAACATGAGCCTAGCCTTTCACCTCCACCTCGAAGAAGAGGAAGGACACCGGAAGCTCCGTCTCCAGTTTCGACCACAGAAAACTCCCCGAATTCACATGCACGGGATCCTCAAAAGAAAATCAAAAGGGGTCTTGGCATCATCGGAGGCAAGAAGAAGACCTCCGAGCCTGAGCCCGGGCCCGAGCCCGAGCCTCAGCATGCGACGTCCCCATTCTCCGAATCCACGTCAGAGCTTGAGCCTGAACATATCAAACCCCACGATGATATCACCGCATCCACGGTCAAAAAGCCCACACGACTAGGCATGATAGGTGGCAAATCAAAGACAAAGCCGCCCCCGCCAAGCTCAGATCAGCTCCCAAGGCCACTTGACTCTATGGATTTTTCTCCCAGACATGATCACTCTCAACGAAATCCATCGCTCAGTCCAGTCACAGACAAAGTTCCTTCGGCTAGCGTAGCTGCTAAGCCATCTTCTTCAGTAAAGGAGCCTGCAAAGCCTGAGATGGAAGAGACCGAAAATCAGAAAGCTGCTCGAAAACGCGAAGAGCTGAAGCGGCAATTGGAGGCAAAAAGTAAGGCCCCCGTGAAAAAGACTCGAAGGTTCTAGGATTGCTTGCGGGCAGTGCGCATGGGAACACTGCATATCAAGGGGAAATCCATCGAAACGAATTTGAAACCGCAAAAGGCTTAACGCGCATTCATAATCATCATTAAAAAAGAACTATGGACCATGGTATCAATACAAGAAAGGAAAAGCATTCAGATACAAAAATGAAAGATAATCAGGCGGCGAAGGCTGACGGGCGTGGACATGGTCAGACGGATATGGTTTCTTGCAGACTCTGCCCTGTCATCAACAGGCTCAGCGACTACTGCGGGGCGGTAGCTCGCCCAGCGGGTTCCTTGCGTCTGCCCTGCTCATTTGGAGTGAGCACACGCACCTTCTTGGGAGAAAGAGCACCAGATACCTGCGAGTCATGACCAGAACCACTAGTGGCCGCGACCCCTGCCGCACCGAGCATACCGCGAACCTTATGTAACGTGCGGCTTTCACCACTAGGCCACTTTTCATTTTGAGAAGTCACACCGCCTGACAAGCGGCTCGTCGAGTCTCGATGCTTTGTGGCCGCGGTGAGCATCTGGCGGTTGAACTCACGCCGCGGACCCGGGCCGCAATCATGCCAACACCCAGGTGTGGCACAGCCACCATCGCTCATCGAGACGTCACGTAGCCACAGCGTGATACAGGCTGTATGACCACCGTGTCCGCACCCTTGACACCACAGCCAAAGCCGTGCGTTTTGGGGATTGGTGGTTTTGAAATCAGCAACATCGGATGCAGGGAGAGGCTCAGTGGCGGTCGACTGGTACGACTTCACAGATGAAGCATAAGAAGCTGTGACGGTGCTTGTCTGACCAGAGGATGAGTTCCAATCAAGATAGGCCTCAGTCCACTCCTCTGGGGGCTCAAGACTGAGGCAAATCGGACAAGGCGCTTGGCGAGTATTACACCGGTGGCAACGTGTATTATCTCGTCGTGGATTTTCGTATGGCCGCTGGCACGTGAAACAGAAGACATTGATGAACGTATCTGCTTGTGCATAATCATAGACCCCAGGGTAGGTCGGCACACAAGACAACCGTAACTCTGCAGCCTGTATCTCCATGGAGTGCCGGACGAGGTGCTCGTTGTACGTTCTGTAAATCAATTCACTCTCCTCGTACGGAAAAATTTCCTCGCAGCTTTCGTATAGAACATGCAGCTTATGAAGTAAATGAGCAGCCGTCTGAACGTCAACAACGTTGCTTGTACTGTGGTAGTGTCGAATCGCCTCCGTCATAATCGCTGCAACACTCCATGGCATGGACTCGGTGTTGTCTGGAACAAGAGGAAACTTGACCTGAGAGAGATCTGTATGGATACCTGCTATTCCAGGCAAAGAAGAGAGACTAACAACCCCGTCACTGCGAGGGAAAACTTGTTTGTTCTCGAGGTGTGAGTGGCTCAAGGGCGTGGATTCAGTGACCAGTGTCGGCGGAGTAGATGGACGCTCTAGATGACTTCGTTGATCTTCTTCAACGTCCAACTCATCAGGATCGGTCAGATCCTCAGGCTCTTCGGGGGAGGTTTCTAGGTAGGGCTCCTTCCGAGCTCCAGCGGCGGATCGACCGGCGAAGGAGCCAGCCTGACTACCATCCGACACCCGAGCATCCGGGATACGCGAGTTCGAAGGGAATGAGGCGGCGATCGACTTTGACGCGTGAGAACCATCCGTCGATGCAGAGAACATTGAAAAGCTCTCGGAAGAATCACGCCTCATGTAGCCCTCAGCCGGTGGACGGTCAGTCTCTATTGGAGTTTCCAGGGTCAAAACCTTCTTTGGATACTGTTTGTAGTTACTGATGGCAGCCCGCTTGTGCTCCAGTTTCTGATCAAAGTCATCGTCATTTGCATCGGGAGGGAACTCTCTGTTAATGCGAGTGTGCCAGTCCGATCGGCCCGCAATTGCTCGAGGTGCTGACCTTTGCTCATCGTCAAGCTCAGGTTGCAACGGATCGCGAAGTCGCTGATTAAGGCCAGCTGCGGACAGATTGGTGTCATTGCTAGATAGAGATTGCTCACGATGTGAACTAAGAGGGTCACGAGTAGAGCGGGGTTCGCTATTTGGCATGCTCCAACCGTTCTGCGAGCTCAGGACCGAGGGCGGAAGCGGATCAAAATCAATCCCACTTTCGCTGAGAGAGGGAATTTGGGAGTCGGTGCTGCTGCCCCATGACTCCTGCGGAGTGTCAGGCAATGGCTGTGCAAGGGGTGTGGTCATGTTTGATGTGCTTTCGACCTCATTCACGAGAACTCGTTGACCCTCGGTCTGCATCACGCCCTTGAAAAGCCGGCTCTTCATCTTGCCTGACCGTTCGTGGTCCACAACGCGCGAGCTCATCACTAAACCATCTTTGGACGTCTTGCCCCTCATTCCTGCTTTTCCGGAATGGCTTTCCCTCGCTCGTCGCTGTAACTCCTGAATGATCGCGAATTTGACAATCCGCCAGGTCTGAGCAAGTCTGGTCAACGAGAGGCTGTCGGCACATTGGGCATTCTTATCGAGCGACATCATCAACGTATGTAAGATCTCCGTAGAACTCTGACTCTGGGCATCTTCATTCAGTATTGGCGAGTAGTGGCGTGCCAAATGCCGAAAGATGGACGCATCGTTTGTCGCGCCAGGGATAGAACCCACTGTTCCTATCTGGCTGCAAGTAGGAAGAGCGGCCATTTTAGGAAGGGTCTCATTGAGAGGCAAGACATGCAGCATGTCAATCCCACCTGGCGGAGTGCTTCCTAGAGATTTTGATGGTCTGATAGCAGCTAGCTTTGACTGACGCGGCTTGAAGGACGAGGCCAGAACTACTGAGTCGAGAACATCGTCAGCCGGGCTTTGACTCAGCGAATTTTCGCTGTTGCTACTGAGTTCTTCATCAATCCTCAAAAAGTCCGGTGCGTTTGGACCCGAAGCACGTCGTCTAGGCCGGGCTTGGCCAAATGCTATAAATTCTCCACTAGGGCTCCACGCCGCAGTGCACACGGGCCGACGATTCACCACAGCAGGGGCATATCGGACGTCTGTCTGCGTAAAGACTCCAGATTCGCCGACAGTCCAGAGTAGATCTTTGGAGTGCCAGAGCAAATCCGCAGCCGGCACATCATACCGGTCAAACTCGCGAAAAGGAACATGGACTCTACGAAGATCCCAAAGATGAATTCGGGGATCTTCTTTATCGTAAGTCGTGACTATTTGTGACGATTGCCACTGTCCCGTGCTCGGGGCGTCACCGAACAACGAGGGGGGTCGCCACCGAACGTTGGTGACAGCTTGAGGTGTGCGAAATTGGAACGCGGGTTTTTGCCGCCTGTCTGCCGAGGGTGAAAAGTCCCAGACCTTAACCAATCGATCTGTGCCCCCGCTCACAACGTGTTTCCCATCGGGGTGCCAATCGACGGCGAAACAAGGCCGCTCATGGGCCGCAAGCCGCAGCAGCGGAGCGGTCGTCTTTCGCGAATCCCACATCTGAATGGCACCGCTATCAGACGCAGTCGCAAACATGACACCGTCCGTAGGAGACCACCGAACGTCTCGGATCGCATCACTATTGCTTTGGTAGACCTCCTTGCTACCACATGTGGACAAACTTCGATCTGCAGACGCGGATCTTAAATCCCACATACG
The DNA here is from genome assembly GCA_023626555.1 of Penicillium sp. PF2412A. Classification (NCBI taxonomy): domain Eukaryota; kingdom Fungi; phylum Ascomycota; class Eurotiomycetes; order Eurotiales; family Aspergillaceae; genus Penicillium; species Penicillium sp. PF2412A. The sequence continues at coordinate 136,029 of JAMAHA010000040.1, read as the reverse complement.
GATTGTTCCATCCTGACTTCCCGATAGCAACCATGACGCAAGATGCGGATTGAATGCCAGTCGATGAACCTGCCGATTATGGCCTTGAAAACGGCATACCTGCAGACCAGGTCGATGAAGGTCGTAGAGAATGATGCGACCATTGGCAACCGCGGTTGCGATCATTCGATCATAGTTGCTATGTGACCATTTGACATCCCTCACGTTCAATTGATCCTTATGTGTCATCGCCGTCCCCGACTCATGATGGGTAGATGCATAGCTAATGACCGCATTGCGGATATTGTATTCCTCGGATGAATGGTTGGGTGAAACTCGAATTGTTTTCAGGATTTCTTTTCCTCCAATGACCGCGTGTGTTCTTTGCGGGGAGGTATCTAGGGCAATGATCGGAATCCCGGTGCGATGGGTGACAGTCTGTGGTTCCCCAGGCCTACTGATGTTAGAGAAAGCTGCGTTGCCAGGATTTTGGAAGACACTTTGTCAACCCGTCTACGATAAAAGGAAATGCTGAGTGGAGCAAGCCATATGATGTAGAATGGACATGGATTCGGTAAATTGGGATCTCTCAAAGAGGACATCACTTGGTCGAGGACTTGTGTGTATGGAGGGGTGTCTCGACAACAAACAGCAGAATGTGGCGGTGTGAGAGTGTTTGCAGTACGTACAATGATTTAGATCTGACCGGCCGAACCCCATTTCCCCGACTGTTCTGCGGGCTAGGAGGCCTCGACCCTGAGAAGAATGGCTGCGCAATACGAGCAAGCGCGTTCGCGGCCCGATTAGAGTATGTCGTAGGCGGCGGTGGTGGTGGAGGAACCGGGGAACGTGACCCTGAGAGGTCTGACATGGTCCTTCACTCCATCGCGAACGAACACGACCAATTGACCGAGGAGTATCTGGTGGTGGGGACAAGAGTGAGGCGTGTCGCAGTGGGATAATTGTCAAAGGTGCGTCAACGGAGTCAAAGTTGGGCCGCAGTGCCCAAGCGGTGTAGCACCGCGTGATTCCTGAGGCAGCCTTCGTCGCGATGATAGCCCGCTGGTCTGCTGGTTCCTAATCTCCGGATGCATACATAACGTACGTGCTATTGTCGCACAAAATATCATGTTACTCGACTACAAGTCATCCGGCACCTCAGCGGATGATCACCAATAGTCAGTTTTGTTAACTCTAGGAGATCACTCGTGCATCATCGTCATCATCAATTCATGCTCCGGACGGGAAGCCTTGCAGCACGCTGGACTTGCCCGTCACTCCGGATAGAATACTCAACCAAGATGGGGTTGATTGGAGCCATTTTCCAACACATCATACTCTCATGTTATTTTGAACGGGACTCGGGAGGGTGATGACTCTATGAAGGCTATACTCAACCTCAATAATCTTCGTTGCGGGATCAAGCTTCGCTCTCGGGGTGGAAGGGGTCAAAATTGACGGCTTATACGGTCTGACAGGTTGCTGCACCAGCTATCATTGAGTGATGATTCTGTCAGCTGCTTATCGTAATCAAGCAACGGATGCCCGTACATCGGTAATTTTGTCGAGTGATCTATGCATCATGAAAGGGCGGATGCCCCTCGCAAGTACTCCCGTCTGTGTCAAGTCTGGAGCGGTCTGCAGGCCAACACAGACCTTGAATATATACCTCGTCAACGTGAGATTGGCAGGCTTCGCTGCAGGTGGACCGCCTGTCTTTGTGAATGAGACCTATTTACGCCTGTTCGTCAGCAGTGTTGATGGTGGATGGGTGAAGAATTCTCCTTTTCATGTTGTAAGTGCTAACTGGCAACCAAAACGAAAGCCTGGTACTCCTACGATAACAGCGACACGATAAGTGATCTCTCCCCGAGTCATGTTCGCCGCCCACGAGTGTGGTACCTAGTAGCTGGAATTTGATTCCAGCGGAGAACCTACATGAGCCATATCTGCTGGCAACAAACGAAAAATGAGGGTTCATCTCTTGTGTACCGACGTCGGGTCTATCTCACCCGTCTGGCCTCATGACTCGCAATGTCGACGTACGATTACAGGCAATGAAATGCACAAAGAACCCTGTAGAAAGCCCAGAGAGGGAAAAACAGAATTAGCGGCTTCCCAGATTCGCCGCTTGAATTTAGACTTCCTCAAAAAATTCCATTAGGGCCTTGACTCGCATTCAACTGGTCCTAGGCTAACTTGGGGCGTTGATTTGCTGCTACAACATGGGTTGATAAGCTGAAAGAAAGGCCTTCGACCAAGCGTCCCTCAAGATGTTGCCTAACGGTCAACTGAGCTATCCATGGCCTGGGGAAAAAGGGAGAGGGGCGGGGGAGGGGGGAGATCAGGTGTGGGTTGAATGGATGCAACTTCAACCCTTTTGCTGCGAGTCTCGATCCAAGGAGAGCAACATGACCTAATCGACAGAAATCTAGATCGTTGGGTCGAAGAGGGCCCGCGCATCACCAAGCCATCGGATCGCCTGAGCGGGCGCCAAGAAGAAGAACTGGGGAAGCATGGGTGGAACCTGGCATCCATTAGCGAAGATGCAGCCCGCGCTCAGGGCTGCTTTTTTGGCCGGGGGGTTGCAGCTTAGGTTCTACACACAAACGTCTGACAGGCTAGAATGGCCTCGTTCGAGTCAACCTCTGCTTATTATCTTTATCATAGTTGGTTCCAGTTTTGATGCGAGAGACTAGTGTGTATCTTTGGGAAAATCCGTAACCTCATACTCCAGTGATCGCTAGTTCCTTAATGGACCTAACGCTGCTCGGCACGCAAGTGGTGCAAGAAAACGGGATTCACGTCACACCATAGATATCCACTGACACCTACCCAGTACACGTCGATCAATATGTTGCTTTCTGCGGCAAGAGGCTCATACATAGGACCAGGTCTGGCAGAGTCCGTTGCACGAGGGAAATTCTGGTCAAAAGTTCCTCGGCTACTATTTTTGGATCTGAAGGAGTGGCACATACTTGGCTGAATAAAATAGCACAGATCTCCACCTTGAACCAAGTCAAACCGGTGACTTTGGTTTTTGAAGTCCTTCACAACTGGAAAAAAATACCCGTGCAATTAGTCAACCACACCTTGAAAATAATGGGCCCAGCACTAGATCCCTAAGGACTCTGTAAGCCCGCAAGTTGAGGCAGAAGAAGTACGCACACCAGTGCTACCGGGTACCATCGTGATAGTAGAGAACAAGCCATGTAGATTGTGGATGCAAGAGAATGGGACATCTGGACCTAGAATGGGAACCAATCTTGACGGTGCAACAACTGTACTATGGCGGATTCATCGAGCTCGCCTGCCCTTGTAAACAAGCCCAGGACAGGCTCCTTGAGGCTCCGTAATATGTTTGACGATGGTCCGGATCAATGGAGCAGTGTCGATGATTCTGGCTGTCTCTAAGATATCCCGAGGTCCTCACCTCCGGTTGTGCGTCTAGTAGCTGCCCGCCGATACAGTGCTCGTAGACTCAGCTTGCCGTGCTCTCAAATACTGCCAGTCTTCCCCCTCCTCCGTTGGTCACCAAGTCCTACTGTTACTTGATGGATTCCCCACTTGTCTGACAGGCTGAAGGAATGAATTGGACCTGTCTCATAATCAGAGCCCGAGGACCCATCGGATAATTTTCCGAGCTAAACAGCAATGGAGAATTGTGGTAAGCAGATGTCAAGTTGACTATGCATTGCCCACTGTGTACTGGTGTGTAGTTATTCGACTGGTCGACTTTAATTTCTACGGTCATAGATGCGCGGCGTAATCACATGCACTTGCCAGCGCGTAAAAACATCGATTTTATTCCCGTCTAGCATCATTTTTTGATTAATCGCGCATAAATATGAGCGCTCTGACCCCTGTGGGCAGAGATGGAAACAACCAGCCATAGTGAGCACTCAGCCAAAGCGCATCGCGTCCAGTCTTGCGCTCAGGAGCCCGGACCATAAGTGCTTTCATCACATTGCTAATATTGTACATCCAGAATCTCTTCCGGTCCTGACCACGTGAGAGAGCAGGACCAAGCTCCTCCGCTCAGCTCCGAGAGACTGGTTGATCCCACCTGCACCCAGATGGAAGCCGACCTCGAATGGATCATTCCACAGGCTGGCTCGGTCGTCACCTGGACCCAGGAGAGTAGGTAGATTGGTGCTAGGATTATAATAATGGATGCGCTTCTGTGTCTATGCACGTCCACCTCCAGTCCCTACTACCCACGCCAGCCTGCGGCGATGTGGATCCCCAGCATTTAGCTGCAGCTTCCAGACGCACCAACTACACCCCGTACACCGTCATTCCATGAATCCATAAAGGTACCCTGCGCTCCCAGCATCTCCAAGGAAGGTCACGGTTGGAGAACATCCCAGCTTGCTCGCAGTGGCAACGGTTGACCATCCTCAGAATCGTCAAGATTACCCTCACCATACTCCTTAGAAGTTGGCTTGTAGGTCCACACCTCACCCGTTTCGGTGCCTCCCCAAGGTGTAGGAGGGCGCAGGATTTTTGCCACAGCGTGGTCAGTTGAGACTGTGAAAACTTCAAACCTACGCGGCGGCTGGGCATTATTTTTTGCCCCCTCTGCTGCCTCCCCAATCGGAAAAAGCCATCTCTTTAGTCTTTGGTTCACTTCCGGGTGGGCAGTGGGCATCAGCTCAGGATTGAATCCCTTTACTAATTGGCCACAAGGTCCATCATCATCTGCCGAGCTCATGAGGTTGAGAATTCAAGAAAATTCATATCCGTGCACGCTCCGGTCCTGGTAGACCATCTACGCTTCCTGTTTACCCCCCGCGTTCGGCTGTGCAGTTCATTCCTCACGCCGATCCTTGGCCACACCCGTCCGGGTATTGACTGTCGCTTCCGCTTGACCTGCCCGAGTTCCGCTCGGTCTGGAATTTGGGTCAACTTGCCCACTGTCCCCCTCGTCTGCTTCCTCGCTCTCCTGGCCTTCTCTATCTCGTGCCGGATCTCTCCGACTTCTCTGTTGACTTGACTTTTTATCTCTTTGCGCTTGGCTTGCCGACTGTCCCTCCTCGTTGCCTCACGTTCTAATTTGACCACCGGCGAGACACAGGCGCCTGTGTTATGGAAATCGATTGACTCGCTGCTGGACCGGACATTCGTGGGAGGAGTTGGCTCACCATGGATCCCCACGCAGCTCTCGAGCTGCTGGAGTACTTGCGCATATGCTATCCAATCTTCCTCCTCCTCCTTTTTGCCGTGGCTTTCATAGCCAACGCGATGGTCACCGCGAGAAGATCTACCAGCCAGGAATCTGTACGCATGGGTCCCGGTGGACGACCATTACCCAAGCGCCATCGTAATGCAACCCCAGCGCCGATAGCAAAGGAATTCTCGCCGACAGTCAAGCGATTCTTCAATTGGCTCTCGGTGGGTGTGCTCGTCACCTTTTTGATAGATGCGACGATCTTCATCCTTCATGTCATGCAAGCTCGGTCTGAGCACTGGTGGCGGGGCCAGTCTGCAGTCGTAGGTTTACCCAGGCGAGCCATCATTTGTGATAGCTGGGGAAGAAGCCCACGGAGGTTCGTGCTAATAAAATATAAACATTTATATAGATTTACATTGTCGGCTCCTTCTTTTTCTACGCCGTCTTGTTGATGACTTTACTCGACACAAGTCCGTCTCCCACCGCTGCCCAATTTGTGTGCTGGCTCGCCGCTATTCCCCTCGAACTGGTTCTCCTCAGCACAGCTCTTTGTCTGTATACATCGCCTCACCACGAACCGGTTGTTGGTGATCCCGAAGGCGGCACGCTCCGCCAGAGCATTACACCCTGGGAACACGCTGAAATCGCGTCGAACAGTCTCCGGGTGCTGATTTTGATGGCTCTTACTGCTCTTTATATCAGTAAAAGCATCTCCTGGAAAAGCCGAAAGGGCAAGCAGGCGTGCAGGGAGAACGGCGACGTCAGCGAGTCCACTGGACTTCTTGACGCGGCAGCCGCGGAGAACGGACATGGCAACACCAACGGCCATATGTACGGTGCAACCAATGGCTCGGCAGGTGCTGATGCTGCCAAGCCAAAGCCCGATCCCTGGGTTCGCCCAACGACGATACCTTCCACCAGCTGGTGGGAGTACCTGAGCGGCTACTCGCTCTTTTTCCCCTACCTCTGGCCGTCCAAATCCCGTCGATTGCAAATCGTCGTGGTCATCTGCTTCCTGCTGCTTGTTGCTCAAAGAGTCGTGAACGTCTTGGTCCCGAGCAAGGTGGGCGACATCATCAATATTCTGGCCGATGAGGAAGGGAAGGGTTTCCGCGTCCCATGGTTTGAAATCCTGATGTACGTCGTCCTTCGGTGGCTGCAGGGTGGCCAGGGTCTGTTGAGCTCAATGCGCTCTAGCCTGTGGATTCCTGTCAGCCAATACTCATACATGGAGCTTTCGAACGCTGCTTTTGAGCATGTTCACGGGCTGAGTCTAGATTTCCATTTGGGGAAGAAGACGGGAGAAGTTCTGTCTGCCTTGAGCAAGGGTAGCTCTATCAACACGTTCCTGGAGCAGGTGACATTCCAAGTAGTCCCGATGCTGGTGGATCTTGTCATCGCCTTTGGCTATTTCCTCATCGAGTTTGACGCCTACTATGCGCTTGTGGTGGGCATATCAACCTTTGGGTATCTCTACGTCACGGTTCGAATGGCGCAGTGGCGCGCTGAAATTCGAAGAACCATGGTCAACGCATCTCGCCAGGAAGATGCCGTCAAGTATGTGGTCCCCAGGAAGATGCTCGGGTGGGGCTGCATGATTTGAGAGCATTTGCTGACGAATGGTTAAACAGGAACGATTCGATGGTCTCCTACGAGACGGTCAAGTATTTCAACGCCGAACAGTATGAGTTCCAGCGTTACCGAGACGCCGTGAGCGAGTTCCAGAAGGCGGAGTACCACGTTCTAATCTCCCTCACGCTCCTCAACACGTGCCAGAATACGGTCTTCATGTTGGGTCTGCTCCTCACCTGCTTCATTGCAGCATACCAAGTCTCCATCGGACAGCGGCCCGTTGGTCGATTTGTGACATTGTTATTCTACATGGCGCAACTTCAAGGGCCATTGAACTTTTTCGGCACCTTTTATCGTTCCATTCAATCAGCGCTGATCAACGCCGAGCGGATGCTCGAACTGTTCCGTGAACAGCCCACAGTGGTAGACAGCCCCAATGCGACCGCCTTACCCACATGCCAGGGGGACATCAAATTCCAAGATGTCGATTTCTCATACGATAATCGGAAGCCAGCCTTGAATGGATTGACTTTCCACTGCGCACCTGGCACTACGACCGCTTTGGTGGGCGAATCTGGAGGTGGCAAGTCCACCGTCTTCCGGCTGCTCTTCCGATTCTACAATGCCGAAAAGGGATGTCTTAGCATTGATGGCCGTGACGTGCAAGATATCACGATCGACTCATTACGAAGCCATATTGGCGTGGTGCCCCAGGACACTGTTCTCTTCAACGAAACACTCATGTATAACCTCAAATACGCAAATCAGGCGGCCACTGATGAGGAAGTGTACGATGCTTGCCGGGCAGCCAGTATCCATGACAAGATTCTGGCCTTCCCGGACGGCTACAATACAAAGGTTGGCGAGCGCGGTCTTCGCTTGAGTGGCGGTGAGAAGCAGCGGGTGGCAATCGCTCGCACCATCCTCAAGAACCCTCGCATCATCCTCTTGGATGAGGCCACAGCTGCTCTGGATACCGACACCGAGGAACATATTCAGCGGGCTCTTTCAACCCTGTCACAGGGGCGTACTATGCTTGTGATTGCCCATCGTCTCAGCACCATCACGACGGCCGACCGAATTCTTGTCTTGGCCGATGGTCAAGTCGCTGAGAGCGGGACCCACGAGGAGTTATTGGCTATGAAGGGCCGTTATGCGAGCATGTGGCGCAAGCAAATTCGAGCGCAAAAAGCCGCAATCGAAGTGAAACATCTGGAAGATCGCATCTGCAACGCCAGCGATGATAGCTCCAGCCAGTCTGATGAAGATCGCAACCGAAACCGTCGCTCGGCACAATAATTTCCTGTTTAGTCTCGACACTTTGGCCATTGTCCCGAAATTTTACCCACCTCTTGAAACTACTGGTTCTTTTGGACCTGTGAATAATAATCTCCTGCATTATTACCGCGGAAATTGAGCGAGGCACCTTTGCGATGACCAACAACAGGAGTTGCTGCTCGAGTTGAGCCAAGATCACCTGCCTGCTTGGGGTGTCATCTACTCGCCTTTGCCCTCTCTCCCATGTGTCCTACTTCTTCTACCCTCACATATTTCACTCAATGATTGCATGGCCTTCTTTCGTTATTGGGCTTTCCATTTCGCCCATTCTAATTGTCTCCATCTGTTCCCTGATTTTCGCCTTTGCTCTGGCTTTGTGATTTCCCCCTTCCGAATTTGGGTTCTTGGCTGTTTTTCATCGGAGTTTTGGATTTTTACGAAGTGCGAAGAAATTGAAGTCACCTCAAGCAAGGTCTCTTCCCCGCTGACACCAAGGTATTACTGGTCATGTCTTGAAAGTCGTCCCGGAAGAAACTAGATTACTGATCGATAGGACAATCAGCATGGATGAGATAAAAGCATAATAAAGAGCTTCTCCTTGACCAAGTTAGCGCGCACAAATATCGTGAAGACGTCGAAAGTTTCTTTGCGATGGCCTCTTTGGGCAGTCTGTGCCTCAGTACGGGATTTTGACTTATATTATTGACAGGGAAAAAAATGCTATTTGCTAAAAGACAGGACAATAGCGTGAGTTCTTTGGGTACTTCTAAAGTGCTTTGTAGTATGTCCTCTACTAGTAGTCCTCCAGGTCGTGGAAAAGACATGGGCGAATCCGTACAATGATGTAACTTTTGGCGCCAAGGCGGCGGTAATCTTATCAACGCTATCGCCATCGTCGACTTTCAACCTTTCTCCAGTGATTGATTCCCATTGCCCCGAATCGCAACTTCTTTCAGGAAAGCGACCCATCTCCCTCAGAAATGCATTCACCGTCACCTCAGCTTCTACGTGCTCTACGGACAACGCTCTTGAGCGCGAATGCTCGCGGCTCTTTGCGCGGCGTTTCTCGATTGCCGACTGCGGTCACAACCTTCAACGCGCCGTCGTCAACTCGCAACAGCAGCTCGCATATCCAGCCAGCCCGCATGATCCCTCGATCGCACACACACAAGCCCACTACTCACGACCGAGGCCCAGAGTCCCAAGAGGACACGCAGACTGACTTTGGCACACTCGATGTCCTCGGAAACACACCGGTCCCGAGCACAGCCATCGACGCCTGCTTAGATTCCGGTTTCCATCTCAACAGTGGTGTGAAAATAACTGGCGGGGATGCTTTGCTTCTCGTGGGTGGAGAAGCCTTTTCCTGGAGACCGTGGAAGGCTTTTGAGGGTGCGGAGAATGATCAAGCTGCGAAAGCCTCCATGATCAATGCCAAGGGTCAATTCGAGCTCGATGAGCAAGTTTGGGGCCTGCTAAGTGTTGTGTGGCCGCGCCCTGGTACGTGATCTGTTTCTTCGTTGCACAGCTTTCCTTTGCAGACTCCGGTTTCTCTGTTCTGGCCGTGGTGATGCGCCCCCGGTGAAAGAAGAACAAGGTCGCCTGCTCTTTCTAGTATTGGTCTGGTGCCGAACCTTCTATTAGGGTCGTACGCTTAGACTATACGAGCAAAACAGACTTCTCGTTGATTTACTGAGATCGTTGTCGCTAATTTATTTTTTTTACCTCACACAGACATGCTCATTCTCGGCCTGGGTGGCGGCATGTACCCTCTGTCGCCAGCGACGAAGCGCCACATCAACTCGTTGGGTATTCGGGTCGATATCCAGGATACGAGAAACGCAGCAGCACAGTTCAATCTACTGGCCACAGAGCGTGGTGTGTCCGAGATCGCTGCGGCGTTAATCCCCATCGGATGGAAGGGTTAATCCTGCAATCAGCCCCATGTTCTTATGAAACAGACCTTCAACCTCCCAACTTCCATAGAAATTCCAATGTATAACAGCCGCGCTCCTGAAATATTTGCGTAATACTTGTTGGATGATATCTGTTGAAACAATTGAGCGTCACCCTTCTTTCAGAGCATTCCCCAGGCTGGCTTGGCTTTGGATCATGTGAACATGCCTTATCTTATCGGACCCCCAGCCTGGCCAGGCATCCTCTGGGTGCGACTCCGCACTTGGGGTTACTCTATACAAAGTCACGAACCTACTGCCTACAACACTGGACCTGCTTTCCTCGCTCCATTTTCCGATTTTTAGACCACCAGTATGGCGGGAGACGAATCACTTCGACCGCCACGTCAATCTTCCGATCGTCTGTCGACGCAAACCGCCGAGGAAGAGGATGGTCTCTTGACTGGAGAGCGAACGACCCGCCGTGACCAAGGACGTCGCGGATTGGGGTTCTGGGGACAAGTAGGAACCTTTGCATGGGCAGTCACTGCAACGGTTGTCGTGATAGTTCTGGCGGTTGTGTATCAGCACGAATCTGCCAAGAATCGTCGAGAACAGCCTACAGTAGGATGGGGACCGGACGGCAAGCCTTCGGGCAAGCGTAACCTCATCTTCATGGTGTCTGACGGAATGGGACCGACGAGTCTGTCCATGACAAGAAGCTTCAGGCAATTCACCGAGGGCTTACCCATCGATGATATCCTGGTGCTGGACAAGCACCATATCGGGCAGTCAAGAACCCGGTCCAGCAACAGCCTTGTGACAGACTCGGCCGCTGGTGCGACCGCGTTCTCTTGCGGACACAAGAGCTACAACGGAGCTATTTCTGTGCTTCCTGATCACACCCCTTGCGGAACCGTACTCGAAGCTGCCAAGTTGGCGGGTTACCACACTGGGTTGGTTGTCACGACACGCATCACCGACGCAACCCCGGCTTGCTTCGCATCGCATGCCAACATGCGTCAGTACGAAGATAGCATTGCGGAGCAAGAGGCGGGTGAACACCCTCTGGGAAGAGTCGTGGATCTGATTTTGGGGGGTGGTCGTTGCCATTTTCTGCCAAACTCCACCCATGGCAGCTGCCGTGCTGATGATCGCAATATCATCGATGTTGCAGCTCAGAATGGGTTCCATTACCTGGAAGACCGTGCTAGCTTTGATGCCTTGGAGGCCGGCGCTGAAGCCAAGCTACCCCTCATGGGTCTCTTTGCGGAAAAGGACATTCCCTACGAGATTGATCGTCGCTCGCAGAATGATGTCTACCCGTCTCTCGAGGAGATGGCTCGCACTGCATTGACCACACTTAGCGAGGCTACTCGGGACAGCGAACAAGGCTTCTTCCTCATGATCGAGGGCTCTCGCATCGATCATGCTGGACATGGAAACGACCCGGCCGCTCAGGTTCATGAAGTTATCGCCTACGACAAGGCTTTTGCTGCCGTGCTTGAGTTCCTTGAAAAAGACGAGACACCCGGTGTGCTTGTCAGCACCTCTGATCACGAAACTGGCGGTCTGGCTGCTGCTCGTCAGCTCCACACCACTTACCCAGAATATCTTTGGCACCCTCGCGTTTTAGCCAACGCTAAACATTCCAGTGAATACGCCAGTGCGAAGTTGAGCGAGTATCTCTCACACAATACCCAACACGGTGAAAACAAGAAGAAAGCTTTTGTTCGCAAGACTTTGCTCGAGGAGGATCTCGGCATCACCGATGCCACTGATGATGAGATCAAAGCTTTGCTCCAACCCGAAGACGGGGTTTATCCCAATTATGTATTTGCAGACATGATCAGTCGCCGTGCACAGATCGGCTGGTCAACTCACGGTCACTCCGGTAAGTTTATCGACGCTGTTGACACGGGCTTATATGATTCATTCTATGCATGGAGAACTAACGAGATACTGTAGCCGCTGACGTCAACATCTACGCATCATCGAGCAAGGATGCATGGCCACTGGTTGGCAACCACGAGAATACTGATGTCGGCAAGTTCCTCGCGGACTACCTGGACCTCGATGTCGATGCTGTTACCAAGCGCCTGCAAGCTGCAGTCTCTTGGACCTCGTCTAGCGAGAAGTCTGTATCTGATCAGCATGGCTGGCTGGGCGATCCGCTCGGCTCGAACGTGCGAGTTGAGGGTCTTGATGACTACCATGGTGACTTCAGAAAGCGGTCATCCGAGGACTGTGCGTGTGGTGGAGCCCACTGAGTGTGGTCAATCACATTATATTGCATACATCTTATATCTTTATCCCTGATTTGGCTTAGTCCACTAGTGCTCCTCATCATTTGGTACCTTTTTTATCTTTGAAATTTCCCCACAAGGGCTAGGCGTTTTACTTGGCGCAGGACTTTTCGGAATGAAATTACATTTTATCTATGTGCTCCTACTTGATTCGTTGGATACAATAACACTGTGCTCAGTATGCACCATGTTACTGTACATGTCTAAGGAAACGTCAACGAACTCGGCTTTATGCCAAAAGGTCATGAAGCAAAGAGATTCTAGCTCGAGTCTATTCGACTCGGCTGAAATACATACGTACATTTCACTCATTTCGACTGAGAAAGGATATCATCAAAACATAGAAAGAGTCAGATGCGAACCTGGAAGCCGGCTCGACTCAACCCAACTCCAACTCGTCAACAGAGAAAGATCTTCTCTTTCTCTCAACCACTTTTCTTCCCCTCAACGCATCTCATTGAGGACAAATCAAAGCCAAGCCTCACCACAGACAGGGCAAGGCCCAAAATAATCAAATTGCCACTGCACCACACTGCCCATGGTACCCTCATATCTAAGATCGGGCACGCCGTCGTCGTCGCATACCGCGTATGGCAAGCAACCAGGGACATCCGCGTCGAAAGGTAGATCGTATTCGTCCCGTTCGTGAAGGTCATTGATCCGCAGGAGTTGCTCAAGGAGACGATGGCAGAATGTGTACAGGTGGAATTGTGCGTGGCCACACCGTCTGTAGAAAATGCCGGTATAGTTGCACATTTTCCCACTTGGTGTTGGATTCTTGGAGGTGCGGATCGGTGTATAGGCTGTGTTTGTCGTTCCTGTGAACGTGGAGGGGGGAAGGTGTGTGCCGGGTGTGTCAGATCTAGTCCTGGAGGACGAGGTGTGATTAGCTTGGGGTTGCTCCATGTTGATATCAACATAAGTGGGTGTTGGTCTCTCCTGGGCTGGAGCGCGATGATGTATACATATGTCTTGATGTTGAAATGTTTTCGAGAGAAGGTCAAGGCTTGTTGATGTGAGATATTGAACTGAAGTCTCACCTTTCTGACTTGGTATGATCCTTTCGGGGGATCAGGTCTTTGCTGAGAAGCGTCAAGTCGCACTGGTGGATTGTTCTGGTGCGAGGCCGGTCGTTCACACCGTGTTAGATGGAATGGATACTCTCTGATCTTCTCAGCCACCAAAGTGGAATGGAGAGGAGAAAGGGTGTTATGAAGTGAGGGGGTGGAAGATTTAAGTACATGATGAGAGTGGACGTGTTATAATTCTATTTAGTTCTGCATGTATTGATTGTGCTTGCCCTGCCCTGTGTATGAGACCTTCTTAGAGTTCCCAGAGTAACCCGAACCAATGTCGAGAGTATAGACAACATTCTACAAGAGCCTGGCAAACATTTCGAAGGCATTTGAATTATCGTCGTGTTTGCTGCATGGAAGTTTGTCCTATATACGGGGCCTCAGAGCGAGAGTTTGCTCGGTGCTAAGCAATCATGGTCCATGGATGCTTCCAGGTCAGTCATCTATAATGAATCAGAGAGTTGTGAGATGTGCTCAGATGATAAATGAGGGCGCAAGCCCTGAGAGACGGAGAATGGAAAGAGGAGCGAAAGTGTCGCTTGGAGATGATATAAGTCAACACACGTGCTTTCACTTTGGATCGCGATGCCATACTCTCATATTGAGTGGTTCAGGATTCGATGGCGTGTTTGCTTCATATGACAACATTCATGTCAGTCTTGAAATCAGAGAGATTTTATTATGTGTCCACGGCACTCCTGTATTTGAGGTAAACTTTTTGTGTGAACATGGTCAATATACCTCGCCGCAGTATCAGGAATGGCATCATGTCTGATGACCTTTAACCGGCTACTCATGTTGATATAAGCTACGAGACCATAATATATGAACAAAAAAGGTAAGAAACCTACGTACCTCAAGTAAAAGTCACAGAAAAAAGACTCTAGTGAGTCGGAGATAGCAATTGGGTACATAAATGTGTCGATTTGTTGCTTCACCTTCCACCTGTCATTCGTATGAATCAAACGTAAGATTTGATATCACTGTTTCGTTCAATGCATCATACGTCGCGAGTCACATCACATGTCGAGAGCTTGTATCCAAAACTCCAGGTTCATTGAAGATCATAGCACTGAGTAGATAATATTTCAGTTTTTTCTGTGAAAATGCCATTTCTTGAAGCAAATGAATAGAAAAAGAGAGCTAGAAACAAAATAGTTATCATATCTTCTCGCTGTGAGCGTTGTACATTGATGTACTCAGTTTCTCGACGGAGAACTTTCTAGCACTTCTAAGTCAAGGTATTACTGCTGATAAGTAGATCCGTGAGAAGAACCCAAGCAATATAAATTAAAGAGTGGGAGCACAGGTACTGGATATAAATCCGATGATACTCTTTTGCGAGGATGCCCCCCAGAAATACCTGCGAGGTGAATTTTATCGTCTGATTGAGCATCAACTTGACATACACTAGGTTGGCCAGTAAAGAGCCCATTTCATGCAGTGATCAACCTTATCACCCCCACTTGAGCCCGCTATCTACGTAGTATCTCTCTGGGCAAATTCCTCACATCATCCTATTCATAGGACCACCTCTGATACCAAAAGGACGACATGAATCATCTCAACCTAGCAAAAATGCATGACCTTGCTGTCCATCTTTCTAAGATCGTTGCTAAAACTTACTATCTATGCCTACTTAGGTTTGCATTTAGGCTGCAGCCCGTGTATTATTCTTATAGCTGCTGTTACGCTATGATTTCCGATTACCACCTCATCTACAGAAGATGATTTGAATGAGACTCGAATCCCATTCCAATGGAAACCTATTTACGTTGACGCCCCTTAATTCGAGGAAAGATCAATGATGTACGCCCCGTGTCCCCACCACGTAGCTTCCGTGGGACATGCATATGAAGCGATACCCGTCTGGCGATACACGAGTGAGAGTTTCACATTACAGCAATAGAGCAACATTGAAATAAAGTTGCGAACGGGTGTCGAGGAACTAGGCCATCCATTTCCAAGTTGGCCAGTGGAGACCGGGTTCCTGCAGATTGAACTCGTGCATCACTTGGACGCACCTGGACCCCGAGTCTGACCAGTTGCGAAACAGGCCGATGGGGCCTGACCTTTTGAGTTTATTTAAACATTCGAACGTGGAGGTGTAAAAACGGCCTCTGACACATCGAGTTGGGTCTACAGGGTGATGAACTAGACGGTTGCAAATATTCAAGGTCATTGATCATAGATTAAGTGAATCATTAAAGTAAAAAGCTTTGTGAAGCCCACAAGAAGTATTCAAAAACTATGAGGATTTCACGACGGTAAAACACAGTTGAGCAAGACATCGAAGACTGACATGACAGCCGAAGTGATACCAGAAGTGACATCCTCATAAGATGGAGAGAGAAAAAAGAATAAAGAAGGCGGCAAACGGTGAGGAATACGCCCAGGCCCAAAAGGGAGAGACCACAAGACAACGAGTCTGGGAGGAGGAAAAAAGTATGGACAAGTTCCAAAACAAAGAACCAAAGTGACAGTGGTCAAATTCACAAGAAAGACAAGGTAAATAAACAAAAAAAACGTAACATTGTCAATTTGCATCTACAATGTCACCAGGGCAACAACAGCGACCAGAACGGCAAACAGCGAGCCCTGCAGCACACGCTCTCCCTGAGTCGGAGCGCTGTTGTCCTTGGTGGCAGCGTTACCTTGAGAGAACCCAGTGCTGGAAGCACCGGACGCAGAGCCGGAGCCAGAACCGGAGCCGGAGCCGGAGCCGCTGCTGGTGCCGCTAGAGCCACCGTTGGTGCTGTTGGAAGCCATGCCGCCAGTGCCACCCATGTTGGTGGGCACACTGTCACTGCCAGTAGCGGTGGCACTGCCGCTGTCGGCACCGTAGGTCATGTTCAAGCCAGTGGCCGCGAGGGAACCGAGGACGGTGGAGTTATCCGTGATGGAAATGTCAGACTCCATGGCAGCGTCGGAAGTGTAGATGTACGCGTTGTCGCCAGTCTTCTTGGCATCCTTGGGAGGGTCGTAGCAGGTCACATCGACCTTACCAATGGTGGCCCAGTAATAACCCTTATCCTTGATGTCCTCGCTGTCCCAGTCAATCTCACCGCCGGCCCAGTCGATTGTACCCTTGGCGTTGCTGGCCTGACCCGCGGGCCACAGGGACATCTGGAGACGAGCAGGAGTCTGGGGGTACTGGAAGCGGTTGGCGGTGGAGTTCCAGGTGTCTGACTTCTTCAGCGTGCGCTTGACCTCGCCATCCACGATCCACTGGGTCTGTTCGGGCTGCCAGTCGATCTCATAGGTGTGCCATTTATCAAAGGTGTCCTGGTCACTGACCGACGCGTTGCCACTGTTGTGCCAGTCCAGAACACCCTGCCAGTAGTAGTTGGTCTGAACGGCAGTCAGGTCGGCACCGACCCACTCGTAGTCGATCTCATCCTTGACATCGGAGAGCAGGATAAAGGCAGTGACAACACCCTTGCCGCGAGAGGACTTGATCTTGCCACTGATCTTACCATACCAGATGTAGTGGTTGTTCGCAAAAAGCGTGCCGACACTGTTCTTGGGCATGGTCATGAGCAGATTTCCGTCCTCGGTCTTGGGGAACCCGCTGTAGGTCCAGTCTGCCTCCGAGGCATTGCCCAGGTACTTGGTGTTCAGGGCAGTGTTGTCCAGGTTGTCCCATGTGTAGCTCTTATTTTCACACACGGGCATGGGTGCACAAGAGCCCACGGAGAAGGAAGACTGAGGGTCACAGCCACCCAAGCAGTAGCCACCAGTGCCACATTCACCGTATTCTGTTTGTTGCGGCCAACCGGACACGAGTCAGTGACTTTTTCCAAAGAAATTTGACCGGTACGAGGGACGATGTGGAGGAGGGTTCAGAAACTTACGGGAGCAGCATGGCTTGTCCTCGGGGCACTGTTTGCTCGTATTGCAGGTGATGGTATCGGATTTGGCCAGAACGGTGGCCGACAGGGACAGGGCCAGAAGCGAAGTCACGAAACGAACCATCGTGAAGCAGGATGAAAAATGTGAATGATCAAACAAAAAAAGAGGATTATGTCCGGGGCAGGAATCCGGGGTGGTTGAAAGTGGATATGTGCGAGATCAGAATGTACAAGAAGGGTAATAGGGGGTGTACAGATGTAAAGCCGGAAGGCACCACAGACGAAACGAGCGGAATGTGGTGAGAAGAAAAGTTTCGAATTGAACGCTTCGGGGGGAGTGAAACGAGAGACAGCAAGTGAAGGCTCCAAATTGGCCACCGAATCCACTGCTTTTTGAGGAGCAACGAAGGTAAGAAGGCACGGGAGGAAAAGAAGAGGAAAATGCAGCAGATGAACAGTGGAGAAAGAAAGGAGAGAGGGGAAATGGGTGGACTCGAGTGGAGTCTGTCCTTTGTGGTTCTTTCACGAGCCGTTCGGCGCTAACGACGGGCGGCCTATCGGGTACCGCCACAGGAAGAGTGAGAGAGTCAATGGAAGACGATCAAGGGTGTGCACAAAAGCCTCACGATGGTCCCACGAGTGATTGGTGGGTATGTGGGTATACCGGCTCTAAACAAGTGAAGAGAAAAAAAAAAAAAAAGAGTCTTTATTTTTCGACTTGGACAAATCAACCAGGACAGTGTCTAAGATATACACTGCGGCAGGGTCATGGTTCGATTTCATCGTTGCAGGTATCGTACATGAAAGTGTGCGTCCAGCACACGGGAGTCGATTGTCATGTACATGTACAGTACGCTGTTACACAGCATGTGATTTTTTTGTGGGCCCTCATAGAAATGATTCAGGCAGGGTCTTTTCGAGTGTCCATAAGTCTCAGTCAGACACGACCAGGCCATGAGCGGACAGTCCGATTACAGTATGGGGGAGCAGGTGACCGAAATTTTACGGTACAGTAAAACTTGGTTAATTTGATCCTGAACACCTCTGGCTATAGGCGCAAGGGCTCACGAGATCTTGAATGGCCTAGGCTCGAGGGAAAGGTCTGTGACTACCAGATGAGCCTGTTGAATTGTAGGAGTTCAATCTGGTCCAAAGGTCGATAATCTCATCAGTATTGTTTATCCTCCATACTTGACCGAAGCTTACCACGAATAGGTGGAAGGGGGGTAGTGTCGCTGCATGCCTGTTGGATGGGAAGCGGATGCTGAGAAAGGTCATACACTACGCCGATCTCATAACGGTCCAAACAAGAGTCTGCGCTTTGAATTTTTAATGTATCGATCAAAGCTAGTATATAACCTAGGCTTACTATTCTTCAACCTTGAACCCTGCAGCATTTCGGACAGATACATATATTCTCAAACAGCACCCGGACTTGGACGAGAAACCTAGGTCAAGAAGTCCTAGGTCAAAAGAAAGTTGCGTCAGTCAATCTTGAAATGATGAAACCACTCTCTTTGTCTCCACGAAGCGCTCTTGTAGCGGCATTTTACAATTTAGGACAACAGGGCACCAACCACACCGGGAACCATTCCATTCTGATTTTGACTGGATCATGACTGGACTGTGTGGTACAGTACGGGACTGGGTCACTACTGAGTCGCTGGAGTTTGTTGGGTACGGCGGTGTCTTCCCCACAGATCGATGGAGTTGATGATGAAAGACCGAGTCCACTACCCAGTTGGCGTGAACAAATACTGCTGCCTCTGTGCAGCTGTGGAGCCCTGCAGTCGGACCTCCAGTCAAAAAAGCAATCAAGCAGTTCCTGGTAAGACTGGCTCGTACAGTACCCTACATAGCTGGTGTGGGAAATAGGAAGGTCTTTTCAAGGTACTCATATTCCAGTACCGAGTAAGAGTGGCATAAAAGTACTGTAATATACAACACTGCCCTATGTTGTCCATCGAGCTACTCAGCAAAAGACACTATGGCTAGGAAGATCAGTATTGTCTGACTCAATCGCGTGATCCTGCTCAACTTGGTAGATGATAATATCGGTCTCTTTGCAAGTTCACTTTTTTGGGTGTCGGAAGTGCCGGCCACCGGTCGAAGAGGTCACGGGGTTGTGGCTGTTCAGGTCCCTCCGATAGGCTCGTCTGCCACTATTTTTAAACCCGGAACTTGACTCGACCCAATCCACTTCCTCTCAAGGGATTCCCGACTCGCCCGATCCAACCCCCGGCACCTGCAGCCACGTACAGAAAATAGCAACGACCAGGATGATGCATGACAGCAGAGATCATTGACTCGATCAATACGCAAAATGTGGTTGCAACTATGCACTATGCAGAGATTCACGACACAGGTACCCTGCACGGCCCCAATCCTAACTCCCTTCCCCCCCCCCCCCCTCTTCCCAGCAAGATGGGTCTCAGTCAAAGACGCTCGTAAAGATGGAATCACGGACTAGATATCACACTCCTACCTTTTGTGTGTGTGGGTGTGAAATTCAAACAATCGTAATCTCACGCCACCGGCGGTTGTTCTCGGAGCTTCTGCAGGCAGAGAGCGTGGTCATTTCAATGCCCTCGAGATCCTCCCGGCGTCAGATCAGTGGTAAGACCAGCACCACGGTTCGATTCTCCACTTCGGTAAGGATTCAATCCAAATCCCTTGGAAGCACCTTTTGGTCTGAGAGGATCAGATCTCCACCGATCAATGCTGTCCCTCTACTCCAGGCTACGGCCTCTCGAGCATCGTGTGTTTCGGTAATCTCGGTAAGGGCGGAGGAAAAGTGCAGCTCTGTACGCGAGTCCAACTCGCTCGAAGGAATTGAAGATTATTTAGAACAGTCGTAGGTCACTCTCGCGACAAGCGAAACGAGGAAATCGTTCTGGATTCTCAAGCACTATCACTTATGTAACTCGAACGAAAGCATGGAAAGACATGGGTAACCGGAAACCTCTCCTCAGGGGGGAGGGTCACTATCCACGCGAATCTCCCATCTTCCCGCTCATTCACCTCTCGAAGATATGTAAATCAACGCCCTGGGCGACGAGCGACATGTGTTCACTGCACATACAAAGCCATCACATCGACACGTTCCCTGTCTCGATATGTATTCTGATAATCTGCGCGCACGGTGGCGCACCCCAGGACCCTAATTTAGCGCCGACCCTCCAAGTTCGACCTAGACGACCTGTCCGTTGCTCTGATCGTCGCAAACACATTGGATCGTGGGCCGCTTAAGGTTGCTCCTCATCACACCAAAATTGCACCGTACTACTGTACATCCAAATTGGAAGACGACGGCAGTCGAACAGGAGGGACGAGAATCTATCGAAATTGCCAACGGCAGAAGTCAACAAGCAACAAGCGGTCAAAACACATCGAGCTTGTGGTCAATCAAAATTGAATATTCTATGCAGGGGCACGGTATACATGGCAAATGAACAAAGGGCATCGCCTTCACACCCGCAAATTCCTTCTTTTCTGGCAATCCTCACGAGAAGCCGAGTGAACCTGGTCGCATCGAATCTGCAACATGCTACGCTCATGTGTGTGTACTGTAGATCATGGGAAACTTTCCAAGAAAATGTCACTGATCGACAAAGCACGCAGGTAGGGGGGGGGAAGGTTACCAAACCGTACTTGACTCTCACAACATCAACGAGGAAGAATCACCCCCTTTCTGTGTATCCGCGCGTCCTGGCAAGATACTAGGCCAAGTGTATCCCTGTGCAGAGTGATCAAAACCGGTTTTTTTTTCTTTCTCTCTCCTATCCACCGGGTTCTCCGAGGAAGATCAACTTAAGGGTTACCGCCCTCCCCTCTCCACCATCAGGCTCGTTTCTAGAAGGAATGATGTCTGAACAAGAGCGATCCATAGCTTATGGTGGTAAGAATGCGGCACTACCGAACAAAAGGCGGCTCAATCAGCAGCCGGTGGGCCATCGTGAAAAAGGAAACTTCCACAACTGCCCGCTGCCGAGGAATGTGGTGCCTTGTTTTTGTTTTTATCTTTTAATCGCCGAGCGTTTGGAAGTAAGGGGGGGGGGGGGAAGGGTCCAACTCAATCTGCAGAGGACGGTCTATAGGACGTGAATGTGAATTTGATATAACCAAATTTGGAATCATCGAGTCGAGCCGGGGAATGGACAGAAAACGAACGAATACGGTAGGACCTGGAGACCGCGTCTTGACTGAGAGCTGGCCAAAGCTCCATTTTTCTCAGGAGAAACGATACGATCATGAGATCATGATAGATCAAGGTACAACGCCCATTGGAACATATTCACAAACCATACGCCAGCTTTGATCGATTGGATGGCGCTCATTCCGCCAGAAGCTGAGAATAGGTTGGTCCAGGGGAAGATTCCATTTGGCAATGACTTCCGGGGTGAGGCTTGCGGAAGATCCGACTTCTGGCTGGAGGACTGTGAAATGTCCGATGCGCGCCTCTTCCGGAATCTGGTCAGCGAGAGAGTGATGGATTCGAGAGGCTTCGCCTTGAAGGTTTGGACTCGAATCCCGGCTCTGACTGGACGAGATGGGGCGCACGCTGATGGGAGTCGTTGGGATCGAAGGATCGATTGTGGCTGAATACTGCGTGATTGCCATGCTCTTCACTTCTTCAAAATGCATGATTCTCTCCCCAAATGTCACGGCTGATGAGCTGCTGTGGAATCCTTGGACGCGCGGAGAGCGCCGCAATAGGGCGATAGCCTCGCGCCGTATCGAAGGCTCTCGGCATCGCAAACAGGTAAACCAAAGTACAACCCCGGGATTGATATCGAAAGTAATAGGTGGTTGGGTGCCATCGCAGCGAAGGGAGGCATCCAAGGCAATGCGGGAGTGATCCACGATGGTCTGGAAGTTGGGTAAAAATTGATCGGTGATCACTTCCGATGATGAGGTTGAAATACTCAGCATAATATAAAGCGCTTCGTAGGTTGCTGTGAAGAGAGCAATGGTCCCAGTGTCGTTCACCTTTGAGCTCTTCAAGGACAAAAAGGCCGTGTACCAATTGCTCAATTCGAGCGAGAGATTGTTCTGTAAGTCAAGAAGCTCCTTGGGGACATATGGACCATCGGCGCTCAACAGATGCTCCTCGCAGGCGTGTTGCAAAAATTGGGTCTCGACGCCCAAGCGGGCAATCTCGTTTCGAAGAGATCTCCACGAGATATCGGCGCGCTTTGGTGTCGATGCAGCTTCTCGTAGCAGAGCAAGTTTCGACTGTGAGAAGCTGAAGCCTACGAGGCCAAGACGTAAGAAAATGGGTATGATCGTCTCATCCAACACGGCGGCCTCTGTGGCCGTCGCCCAGCCGGCGGCGATTTGTGCACGCAAAGCAAGAATTAACTGCACGCCCTGGCCATAAAGCTGAATGGCCTCTTCGACTCCCCCTCGGAGGGCTTCAATGCAGAGAAACAACACACAACTGATAAGCCCAACAAAAGTGTCGACTGCGCCACGGGCGATCTGCTGGCGCACCTGGGAGAGCGCGCGCGAGTACCACTCCAGCGCGTCTCGGTGGTTTTGATTCCTCTTTGCAACCGAGATCGTCTCGGGACTCTCAAAGAGGGCACTGATCGAGATGAGGGCATCCCAAACGGCGGGCTCACTTTGACATATCCGTGGAACAATCCGCTGCCAAAAGTCCACGTCTAACTCGCCTCCAACAGCCGATGCGGCGTTTTGGTAGTAGTAGGCAAAGGCGCGCCGTTCTCGCCACATCGCATTCGGCCACAACGATAAAGACTTTGGGGGCGTCTGCCGGACCACCGAACCCGCTTTGACGGTTCGATGGGTGACTCCGTGATCATAGTCGCATTTGCGGCCTGTGCTGGTGCAACGCACACAGTGAGGCTTTTCCTCCCCACATTTCACCTTTCGAATTCTGACAGAAGGTGAGCATCGAGTGGTTTAGCAAAATGGAAAAGTTCGAGGTGACCGACTTGCACGTCCGACATCCTGTTCTAACTCGTAGAAGCCCATATACTGGCTTTCTGACCAGTGGACGCCCCGGCATCCTGATCCGTCTCGCGGCTCAGCTGTGTGAAATAGGGGGTTCGGAAGTTGTCCCTTCAGCTTGACGTGGTTGGAAAGTGTCCCCGTGCAACTGGGCGGTGTTTGCCCTGATGTGGTCACCACACAAAGATGGCGTGCATGCTTCGGGCTGAAGAAACCAAGATCCAATCAAAACTGATTCCCTGAGGAATGAAACATGTGTCGTTGATGAGCGCTCGAGCTTGGGTTCAACCTGAGTTTTGGGGGCCAAAGCCTATTCTTCGGCCTTGAGGCTTCCTCAACATAGGGAACCCCATCTTGGCTCCATAACGACTAACTACTAGTACTTTATAGAACTCACCGTGACCTATAAGTATCGCCAGACCCACGTTATCTGTGAGCGCGAGTACCCATTCAAAGTAAAAGAAGTTACTTCCCAAAAAGAATTCGGGCATATTCTTTCATACTCAGAGGGGCTTGAGAGATGACTGGTCGTGTCGGAACGATCGAGTCTCTTCAACAAACAAATACGTCAATCCTGTGCAACAAACATACTTCAGCAGCATTTGGTCAAGCCAAAGTGGGCACAAGGACCCTCATCCGCTGATAGGGTAATTCCGGCCAAAGATGATTTCGTAGGGCATCATCTGTCAGCTGCTCGGGCTGTAATAATCGCACCAGACGAGAGACGCGGAGGAAGGCCGGGCAGTGAACCGATTGAGAGATATGTGCGTGATGGAGGAAGAGGCAGTCGCAGTTCAACTGGGGAGATATGAGAGGACACTAAAGCCATGTGATATGTCTGGTCGCAGGTCGAAAACCTTGCTCCACCCCAGGAGATCCGATGCGCTTTCTTCATGGTGGATAGGCATCTATATGTCTACATTCGTTTGTTGTTATGGGCCTGCCACCTCGGATCACCATCCAGTCTCTAGGGCTATAGTGACCTGTAAAGCTTGATGGTCTAGACGAGTCGTGCCAGTTTCCAGCGACCGAGTGAAGATGGACCGTCCCCCTAAACTGTCCATATTCGATAAATACAAAGTCGAGCTCCTCACTTCAAGCCCACAGACAACTCCAGAGGACAAGTTTGGTCTGAACTTCTTTTACTGCTCATACGAACAGGTACATTTTCAAAGGATATGATGAGGAATGGCAAGAACGCCGAGAATCGATTTCGTAGCACAGGTTGAATGAACCGGAATATTAAATATATACATACAAGTGGAGAGGATGAGCTCCCGTTTTCATCCGCCGTAGCGGTGTCATTTCATGTACAGCCCCAACGTAAAAATAGTTGGGTGCAAGAGCAATTCAATTGCGAGTTGTTGAATGTTTGAAGGAATCAAATCTTAGGGACGAGTCATTCCGAGAGTGGCGGGAAGCTCCGGATGTAGCTATTCGAAAAAAAGATTGATCATGTTAGCATCTTCTATAAAAAGACCAGGATCCGCGCAGAGAGAGGACAGAGAAACGAGACGTACTGAGCCGGGCACTCGTATCCGGCCGGGTTCTTGGTCAGATAGAGCTGGTGATACTCTTCGGCGTCCCACCATTGGCCAGCAGGCACCACTTGAGTTGAGACGGGCTTCTTGTACCACTCCTTGCCCACTTTTTCCGTGATCTCTTCCGCAATCTTCTGCTGCTCATCACTATGCGTGAAGATCGCGCTGCGGTACTGGGTACCAACATCGGGGCCTTGACGGTTCATGGTGGATGCGTCATGCATGCGATAGAAGAACTCGAGCAGTTGTCGGTAAGAAACGATAGAAGAATCGTAGGAGATTTGGAGAGCTTCGGCATCTGCGGAACAGAGAAAATCTCATCATTAGCCTGTTCGAATTCGTCTCACATGGACAAGGCTCCGGGCCTCGAGGTCATCACAGGAGACACGTTGACTTACGGCCAGTATCTCCACCACAAACGGCACGGTATGAGGGTGAGGACGTGTTGCCGCCGCAATATCCAACCTTGGCGTCCAACAGACCCTTGCCATTGCCAAAATGCTTTCGGAACAAGTGCTCAACGCCCCAGAAGCAGCCGGCTGCCAAGGTGGCTTTCTCAGTGGTTGCGGACATATTGCGCGCTTGTGTTTCGGGAGTCAGAGAGAGAACGGGCGAAGTGGTCGAGAAAGGACGGTAGAAGCGTGAGAAAAGAGACGAGACAATCGGCGCGGCAAAGGCCATCTGCTCAGAATAATAATTTCTCCAAGGTGGAGACTCTTTTTGGTGTAGGGGAAAAGTGGAGAAACGGCGGAAGAAGTGACTGATGCGATAGCGGATCTTGGTGTGCAGTCAAGCAGCGTTGTGCGGGTGCTCAGTCTGCGAGAAGATAATCACCAGTAGTGTGAGATTACAAAATCGCACGTCCGGAGTCCGGACGGAGATGACAGGTTATATATGTCAGAAGAACCAGGGAGCAACCCGGATGGAGGAGGCAACAAATGACTAAACGACTGGAGTGCGCTTCACCTCCCGAAGATAAGCTGACTTCGCCCGATCTGGGACGCTAATCGCAACTAAAAGTGGCGTCATCCGACTTTCTGACAAATCCAAGCTCCCCGCATTCTTCAGACCAAGCCAAGACAAGCGGGCCGAACTGGGAGATCCGACGGGAGAAAAGATCTCCATGAGAGATTGTATGCAGGAGGAAATGAGAGGGGGCGATTCACTGTTATAGGGAGGTGGATTGAGACAAATTCCATGCCATTTGAATGTACACTGAGACCAGGTGAGCCAAGGAGTAATTATGTGAAAAGAAGGAGTGGGAAAGGATGAATGGACACCAATACAATGAACAATCTCGGCTAAGATTTAGCTGCACCATTGCATTCCCTTCAAGTACTCGAAGACATATGCATCAAGAACGGTAAAAGTGATAGACCGTAGACTCCAGGAGATTTGTGCACCGACGCGATGAGAGGGAAAGGAAGCATGAGAAAAATGACAGCAGGTAATACAAATGTGGTATCGTGCGCGCTGATGCCGAGTGCAGAGCCTCGGATGGGACCGACCGCGTGAGGCGCAGAAGGAATGCTCGGGAAGAAGACAGAGAATGAGAAGAACAAGAGGCGATGAATCAAGGTGCGGCGGCTGCACTGAGTCGGAGGGCATCTCGAGTAGATAAGCTGGCACCTCGAGGGCGCACGTCACCTCCCAAGGTGGTCCGGCGCGCAGTGTGCTTCATTACAGGCAAGTTGTGGGGACTGAGAACGCTCGGCTTGCTGTCTCCTTCGCGCTCACTCTTGACCATGCGACGAGCTTGTGAGGCGGTAAACATGGTGTTCATCGTATGCATCGTGCTAGGGGCATGCTCGCTAGGAGAACTGCCGTAGGTCGCGGATGTAGGGCTCCGACGACGATGAATACGAAGGGAGTGACTGCCGGAGGTCACGCCAGCGTGACTGCTGGAGATGCGGCGCATGGCCGATGTGATTTTCTGCGCCTCATCCTTGTCCGCCTTCCAGCTGTCTTTACTTTCAGACATTGGGCTACTTGAGAAGTTGCCGCTGGGAGAACGGACAGCGATGCGAGAAGGCCGTTCGGAGGGCGCCCGGTTCAAGAAACTGCTACCTTCAATATCACGTAGGGGGGATTTCTCCCGGTCAGAGTTGAGAAGACCGGTGGACGGGGGAGGTCCCGAGGGGGAGCCGCCGCTCTTCTTGGAAAGGAAGCCAGCCTGGAATCGGTTGCCATTTTTGGGAACATGCAAGGTTGGCTCAGCCGATCCAGGGACGGGAGCGAGATTGTAGGAAGGGCTGACCATGCGGGGTATGTTCCGTGAGATTGTTGGAGCCCCCTTGGGAAGGGCTGGCTCAGAAGGGTCCGCTTCAATGTTCGTATCCTGCACCGACACTGCGGTGGGTTTCTGGGGGGTCTTCTGGAATTCAGTCAGGGGACCATTTTCTTCATCGTCTTTCCAGCGCACAGATCGTTTAGAAGGCTTGGCCTGTGTTTTCTTGGGCGTGAAGCTAACACTCTTCCGGCCAGCAGTAACCTTTCGTCGACGCGGAGACCCTTTAGTAGGCGATGGAGGCGCAGCCGGTGCGAGCTGGACAGAAGGAGCGAGAGAAAGGCGCGGAGCTGGCATGCCTACCAGGCTGAAGCGTTTCTTGGTTTTCTGGGGACTCGCTGGCTTGAAAGGACTCTGCAAGCCGGTCGTGGGCGCAGAAGATAAAGTGACATCAGGCTTGACGAGATTATGAGTCGCATTTGTACAGTCGTCCAACATTTTCATGAGAATCTCGCGTCCCTTTTGCATGGCTTCATCCGCATTCAGCTGCATGATGTCCTCGATGGCGGCGATCAGTTCAAATTGAGCTTGGAGCAATGACTGCACAGCAGCGACTTCACCAGCTTTGTCATGCTCGATCACTGCCGATAACGCCTCCCGCTCGGCATGAGATCGAAGGAGCTCAGCTTCCTTGTCCAGGCTCGCATAATCGCTAGCATCGCTGATGTCAAACTCTCGTAGTTGCTTCGTCGCATGTTCAACAGCAGACGTCATGGCTCGGTCCCACGTGTTCTTTGACAGCCGCTGATTGTAATGATGTCGACTGCCCTCGAGCTCAAGCAGGATACCGTGTGCGGTTTTTCGCACAGCATAGAGATTGGACAGTCCGTCCTGGCCACCACGGGACTCGCAAACGCTGTCGAATGCAGCAATCCAAGACGATAGAATTCCGATACGGCGACTGATTTGTCTCAGTTTCAGCATATTGTTGGTCTTTTCCTGACGCTCCGGGAGACTGTGTTCGTAGGCACTGCGAATTCGGGTGACGCCATCACGCACGACAACATCTTTCTTCTCGGTTTGTTTCTTGAACTTGGTAAATGCGATCTTCTCGGACTCCTTCGCCTGTGTCTTGAGCTCATTGATAAGGTTCATTTGCTCATCGATCTTGACCAGAAAATCTTTGACGTGTCGATTGACATTGAAGACGTTGCGAGTGACCTTTGTTTGAATGTTCTTGGCTCGATTCGCGTAGCGTAGTGTGTTCTGTGTCTCATCGAAATGCTGACTCGAAGGGCTGACGCAGACAATCATCACTGTTTTGCAATTACCTCCAAGCGCAAACTTCAAAAGTCTTGTCAACTTGGAGTTTCGGTAGGGAATGTGATTGCGCTTCCGTGGGTCACAGAGGGCGTTAATGCAGCTTCCCAGTGCGAGCAACGACTTGTTGATGTTCGCACCTTCAAACAAACGCTCGCCACGATTTTTGGTGGCGCTGGCTCGTTCGCTGCCTGCAAGATCAATAATGCTCAGGGTTGCCATTGTATGAGGCTCATTTTGTCCAGCATTTCGATCTTTTTGGGCAATATTGATCTGGAGAACAGCGTGGGATCGCGAAGATGTAGCATTGGCCTCGGTAGGTGACATAGTTCGACACTCGTTTCCGCGTATGATCATCTCCATGACCTGCTCCACATTCTGGGGATGATGGCTAGACAATCCGGCCACCGAAACGGACTGATTCACGTCCTCCCGGAGCATAAGGCCTCCCTTGGGCGTGCCCGGGACAAGCAAGTCACGAATAGTCTCATTGTAGATTTCGAGATACGAAAGCGAGATCTCCGTCGATTTGTCGCCGGATCTTTCGTCGATCCTCTCGAAAAGCTCCTGCATCGTCAAAAATATGATACCCGGTTGTTGGGCCGTTCCCGTGATCGTATGTGTCTTTCCACACCCAGTCGCACCGTAAGCAAACACGGTCGCATTGTAACCATCGAGAACACTATCGAGGAGGCCGCGCGTGGTAGCCTCGTAGACTTCTCCCTGGGAAGCGTTCTGGTCGAAAATCCGATCGAATGCAAATGTTTGATCCTTGACACGCTTGCCGTTGGGAACCACACTCCTAGAGAACTTTTGTACGGGGTTGTCTTCAGGAGGATCGAAAACTCTACAGGCAGTCAGCTTTACAGGTCAAAGACGTTGACCTTCTTTCTGGTATGCACCGACTTACAAGCATCGATCGTCAATGACCTTGACGACGGACCGAAGCCCTTTCTGATTCAACTTGGGCGTTGGCACGCCCGCTAACGAACCATCGCCCAGGAATAGCGGAGTGTCATCGGTTCGAGATAATTGGGCCGCCTCGCGAATAGTGAAAGGCCTCACGCGTACCGCCACTGTGATTGAAGAGGCGCCATCGGAGGAGGCCATGTTGGGATTGAGGGGGCGTGTCTTCACGCCCGCCAAGTCGTCAATAGGGCGGGGGCGATGTCGAGACCGTAAGTGACACCAAATAAGACTGGCCGTTCCAGTTCGATGAGTGTCGAATACGCAAAAGGCGTCGAAATTGACGATGACGGATGAAGAATGTGTGGAGCTCGAGGTTTATGGGGTACGGGTTGCAGTATTCTCCGAGAGACTCCTGGATGCGTTTTCATTTGTTGATGGGAACAACGTGTCGCCCACTGCAGGTTGCCCCGGGCAACCACCATTCAAGTGGCGATTAGCCTGCATATGCCGTGGCCGTTGTTAAGCCACACCGCCACTAGTCGAGACTTGGTGATTATCACACGGTTTGAAACTTTCAGCAGCGGTCGATGTCAAGTGAGTATCTAAATGCCACGTGCGTCCAATCGAACTGTACGCACCGTGTCTCATGTGTCAAACGCCAAGTCGATCCATTTCTGAAGACCCTCAACGACTACTAATCTCAATCAAATCGTGGTTTAAGCTTAGCCCAAAGCTGGAAGAAGTGCATTGACTATCACGTAACTTGAATTTTGGCAAGAGACGAGCATGAAGACTGCGGAATCGATAATTGAACAACTACACCGTTTCCGTTCTGTAGAGACATTAAAGTAAGAATTATTTGCCATCCGCGTTTCATTCATCGTATTCTGTGATTTTAATTGTCATAAAGCGTATATAATGTTCTTGCCTTTGCCATGAGTTTGCTGATCTGAATTGGTGGAATTGGGGACGCGAGACTAGGCATGTCCCACGCGAAATGAAACGCTTGCGCAGATCCGCAAGTCCTTGCTCGTAGCCGCTCAGAGCCACGAGGACTCAGCAGCAACGCCAGAGACCGGAAAGCCATCCAGATCTCCCTGATAAAGAAGATCTTATTCCTCCTCCTCGTCATCGAAGCTTGGAATCACGACATCCCATCCAGGATCCTGTGAATCTGTATCGGCCCCTCCTGCCTCCGATGCATCGCTGGGATCGCGGAAACGGAATGCGACAAGATGACCATTGTCAAGCCCGGCGAGAAGAAGCGTGTCTTGGGATGCCTTCTTTCCACCACCAGCTTTTGTTGCATTGCCACTCCGCGGAGAAAGTGGTGTCCAGCCTTTTTCTACGTCACTCCGGTCCACCAGCACTCCAAGTTCAACATGTGTGGGATCTGAAGGCACCGTCTCTGCGTTTATTTCCATGACATTGCGAGACTTCAGAGCTGCCAGGAGCTCGTCTTTCGCGGCTGTGATTGACGTCTGTGGTGGAAGAGAGAGAAGAACGGTCGTCTTGTGCTTCTTAAAGAGGAGAGTAATAGAGCGCGGGTCTGCGGTCGCCGATTTGGGCGGCTATTTCAACCATTAGAGCAGATTTTCGAGATAGAGAATGAGGGTTGCAATTTCACAAATACCATTTTAAATTTTTACTGGGATCAGTCACAGCTGTCGCTCATTCGGATGGAAGCCGACTTGGGGGAAGAGTAAGAGAGTCAAGGAAGGCGGAAGTCGGAGGTAGTAGAGTGGGGCCCGACGAGACTCCAGATTTCTGGCCGCCGACTGGGTTGATTGCTCGTTCAATCCTATCTAATAGCTTGCCGTTCTGTGGCCTTTGAGCAAACCGTTCCTCTCAACGCACATTTTCACCATGGACTCGCAACGGCCGCAATCTCAGTCTCCCCAAAATTCCTCAATTCTTCTCAAACTGGTGTACTGGCATAAGCTCTTCGAGTCTGACACTCCGCCGCGACTGGGCATCGATGTCGAGCGACGCATTCCCTACGCTTTTCTGTCCGCGTTCTCGACCGGGATGGCCCTTGGCTACTTCCATGGCAGTAAAAAGGCCGGCCTGGTCTTTCGCGCCGAGAATGCCCATCGATTCCCCACGACCTCCGCTGGGTGGTTTCAGTACCACAAGACGAAGAATTATATCTCGGTCGTTGGTGGTGCGAAGGACGGCTTGAAGATGGGAATGAAGCTGGGCGCAGGGGCACTGGCCTTCTGCCTATTTGAGGAGACGGTGGACTATGCTCGTCATGATGAGCGCGACTTTCTGTCGACTGTGACGGCCGGGCTGTCTTGCTCTGGGATTTACAGTCTCCTAGGTGAGTAGTGCCCCGAAAGGCTCAGAAGCATTGATCTAGACCGACAAGCTGACCGATCCCCGATCCTTCAAGCGCGACATGACGTTTATACCGCAGCACGTACAGCAAAACTGGGTCTCAAAATGAGCCTGGCATATGGACTTTTACAAGATGCCTTGGAGACAGCCAAGGGGAATCGTCCGTCTTACGTTGACTTTATTTTGGGGAATTG
Organism: Penicillium sp. PF2412A; assembly: GCA_023626555.1. NCBI lineage: Eukaryota > Fungi > Ascomycota > Eurotiomycetes > Eurotiales > Aspergillaceae > Penicillium > Penicillium sp. PF2412A. The sequence continues at coordinate 104,395 of JAMAHA010000040.1, read as the reverse complement.
TCGATCCCGGGACGACACTCGGGGTTCTGTGTGATCCCATAATCAGTGGAGCTGCAGATGTCAACTCCAGCTTCCTGAAGCTTAGTGGCGCTACACGCCGTCGTCTTCACGAAGGCCCTACCGACCCAAAATACTTTTTTTTGCCGCATCGAGGCTGCAGGAAATGGCAAAAGGTGGCGCAGGGTTGATCCAGTCGGCATCAATCTGGAGTGAAAAGGGATTCTTTACATGTCGGCACCGAGCGGTCTCTGGAATCTCCACGCTCAGAGTCGCCGAGTGATGACACGCACTCGGCCAAGTCCAACCTGAGATTGCTATCCTGCTCCTGTCGCTGCCGCTGCCGCTGCCGCCGCCAGATGATACCTGGCTCTTCAGACCCGTCAGGAAGCACAAATTTCCATTCGGAAATCCCCACGACCTCGCCAGGGCTTCCAGCTTCGCTTGTGGTCTTAGTGAGGCGTCCTATTAGATCCCTCCTTTCGCGCGCATGTCTTGTTGTCTTTCTTTGATACCCCACAGTCTTCCAGCCTAGTGCTTCGGTGTGCAATTTCCTTGTCTTTCTCAAATGGGGATTTGAATGATACAGCGTTTGGTTTACACTATAATACCGTAAACCCCAGGAACACCTGCTTTGCACATGATGACCGATAGTCGACCGGTTGGCCGTGGGTACGCCAAGCAAAGATACTTCAACATAAGAACGGTCTCTCGGTCATTGCGGCATGAGTACCGATTCTCTCAGGAAGGAGCTAATCTTACCCAGTCCAGTAGTTTTACCAACGACTGTGTGGATTGGAAGACAACATGACTTTCCACAAAAGGTCGAACGCAATGCCGTCCCACCCGAGCAGCGCTTTCGGCCAAGAGGCCGCATTGGGAGCTGAGATGCGTGACTACCCGGGTCAAAAGCCGCTAGGCTATCAAGCAGTACCCGTGTGCCATAGCTGGCTCAATGAATCGACTCATTTGATGTTGCATGTTCTTTTCGCTGATTTGTCACCGACTGACTAATTGCAGAATGTGTCTTCCTTGTTCCACGTGCAGAAATGCTTAGGTCGATAGCTCGATCGGCCCTTTTTTCGACGACTCTCACGTAACAAGGGAAGCGTGCGACAATCCGATCAGCAATTGACCGCCTTGCACGAGACCCCACTAGCAGCGGCGGAACAAAGGGCTAGCTGATCCTCCGTCAGAAAGTAGAGGAGCAATCTTCAGCACATTACTGCTCGGTAATTGAAGCTTTCATGCAGACTGGCCAAAAAGTGGAGCTGCGCCTGAGGAAGCTTTGGCCGGCTTCGCTCCCATAAAGTTTCCGCAAAAGCGCCAGAAGATCGGTGGAGCTCGACCGCATTTGACGTCGCTGAGCCGATTCCTTCCACCCCACCTTCTCTCACCAGACGGGAATCCATCTCCCCTAGAGCTTTGACACCTACATCTGTGGACCCGGTCATTTTTCATCCCCCCCAACATAGCATCTTGCAGATGTTGCTCTGCTAGGATCACGTAAATACCCCCATTGGGTGTTGGGGAATGCCGACTGAAAGCTCGACATCGGTGCTCTTTTCGTCGACGTCATCGCGTCTTTGATGATCCTCAGTGTTTGACGCTGGATCCCTCCTCCATAAAAACCTCCAGCTTGATCAAGGCCTTCCCTCCTCAGTATCATGCGCCGCCATGGAAGGGCCAGCGGGGGCCCGACCAAGGCCGTCTCGCCTTTGTCCGATACCGTGTCCCTCATCCATTCGTTTGACTCTGTGCTCAACCCCAACCGACCCGCCCGGCCCTCTCCTCTAGCTTCTTCTCACATCAAAGCTCTCCCGCTTGAGCTGGTTGATCGCTTACGATCTTTTCCGCTGTTTCAAGCAACACCCGAGTCATTTTTGATTGAGGTGGGCCAGCATTTGCGGCCACAGCTTCATGCGCCGAACGACTATATCCTGACCGAAGGGGACGATGCACGGGCAATATATTGGTTGGTGCGGGGAGCGGTCTCGGTGACCTCTCGCGATGGTGAAAGCATCTATGCGGAGCTCAAACCGGGTGCTTTCTTCGGAGAAATTGGCGTCTTGATGGATCGACCGCGTACCGCGACCATCATTGCTCGAACCAGGTGTATGCTGGTCGTTCTGACCAAGGAAGACTTCCGGAACATTTTGCCACGATTCCCTGATGTGGAGCGAGCAATCAGAGAAGAAGCGCAAGAGCGCTTAACGATCCTGGAGAAAAAGAAGCAGGAGACCTCGGCGCCGGCATTGGATAAACCAAGTCCCAGCCCCGTGCGAAGAGGCTCGAAACGACTAAGAGAGAGCAACTCCAAAGATCTAGCCGCGGCTGAAGAAGACATCAATATCAATGCCATTCATAAGAAACGAAAATCGCCGAGTCCCGGGCGCTGGGATCCCTCCAGTGCGCTTGCGAATGGCCTGGTCAACGTGCGTCTCTTGCTGAAAGAGCTTCCGCTCTTCAAAGAGTTGCCGGCCGATATTCTCCACTTCTTGGGGTTGAATGCTCAGCCAAGCTCGTATCCCCCCTTCACCGACATCATCAAGCAGAATTCTCAGGGCCGAGAGCTGTTTTTCATCGTGCGCGGCGAAGTTGAAGTGGTCACAGAACGTCACGGGCACAGTCAAGTCCATCACCGTCAGTCCATGGCAAACGATCATCCTGAGGTTGAGATCAAAGCCCGGCTGAGGCAAGGCCAGTATTTTGGAGAAGTAGTCAGTTTGTCGCTTGCACCCCGAAGAACAGCCACAGTCCGATCTGTTACCTCGGTCGAGTGTTTGATGCTCAGCGGCGATGTGCTCGCCAAGTTCTGGGAGATGTGCCCCCGAGATGTGCGTGACCAAGTTGAGCGCACGGCTCAAGAAAGGCTCAACGCTGCCGCGGACGGCGATGTGATCATGACGGATGCATCTGAGGAGCAGCCTCCGATGGGAAATCTTCACGTCAATGACAGAGTTAGAGTCACGGCAGCCCGGCGGCGATCAATGCCCTTGTTGACCTTGACAGAGACAGAGCTCGACGGTCCCCACCAGTCGGCATCAGGCGAGGATCAAGATCAGGCGGTTCTGAGGCCCTCGGACCCAGATCCCTACCTGAGCCTCGGATTGGACAAGGTCCGTCTTCGAAGCCGTCGTGGCTCACTAGCACCGCTAAATCCAGAGGAGATCACGAGCGAGGAGTCGCCTGTACATTCAGGTATATCACAGTCAGTCGGCTCCTCATCAGATCTTGCTCTCCCCGATGCCCACAGTCTATCAAAACCTTATCAGAGAACCCGCCAACTGGGAGATGCTTCCCACGGTATTTTCCCGGACAATATTCTGCTCAGAATATTCCAATTCTTGGAATTACATGAACTCATTCGGCTTCGTGGAGTGTCCTCTCATTGGTCTGAACTTTTGAACACTTCAGACAAAATTGTGCGGGATTTGGATTTGAGCATATACAACCGCCGTATCACGGATGACATTCTTGTGAAGATCATTTGCCCATTTGTTGGAAATCGACCTCGCACCGTCAACATCAACAACTGCTTTCACATCACCGACGAAGGTTTCAACGCATTGGTGAAGACCTGTGCGGCCACTTCAGCCGTATGGCGGATGAAAAGTGTATGGGATGTGACGGCGTCTGCGATACTTGAGATGTCCAGCAAGGCTGTTGATCTCGAAGAAGTGGAGTTCAGCAATTGCCGAAAAGTTGGAGACACCCTCATGGCGCGGATCATCGGGTGGGTGGTGCCTAATCAAAAGTCCAACGAAAGCAAAACATCATCCATCAAGCCAACTTTCCAAACCGCAGAGGCTACAGTCTATGGCTGCCCGAAGCTGAAAAAGCTCACCCTTTCATACTGCAAGCATGTCACAGACAGGTCTATGCACCACATCGCATCTCATGCCGCTAAACGTATTGAAGAAATGGACCTGACCCGATGCACTACCATCACGGATCAGGGATTCCAATACTGGGGCAATGCACGTTTCACTAAGCTACGGAGACTCTGTCTGGCAGATTGCACATATCTGACAGACAATGCGATTGTACACCTTACAAATGCTGCCAAGCAGCTGCAAGAACTCGACTTGGTAAGTTTTGCCTGCTCTCTTGACGCCCTGGAATTCGGCTCATTAAAATTTATGATACAGTCATTCTGTTGCGCGCTTTCCGACACAGCAACCGAGGTCCTTGCGCTTCAGTGCTCCCAACTTCAATATCTGAACATGTCATTCTGCGGCTCGGCTATCTCCGACCCGTCCCTGCGGAGCATCGGGCTTCATCTGCTTTCACTGAAACACCTATCAGTACGGGGATGCGTCCGTGTTACCGGAGTCGGCGTTGAAGCTGTTGCGGAAGGCTGTCATCAATTACAAACCTTTGATGTGAGCCAGTGCAAGAATCTGACGCCGTGGCTCGAGGATGACGGTCCAACGCGATATCAGCCACGCATCGAATTTGAGTTTGTGGCTTCCAACGGGAAGAATTTCAGATGATCAAAGTTCTTCCGAGCGCTGACATTTATGGCACCGATCTGATGCGTCCTGCTGGCCTGGAAATTGTAGCCGAAAATTTCTTTGGCAAACTGTCCGAGTGCTTTTCTCTCTGCCGGCTAAAGCTGGCTCTTCTCGGCGGATTCTAAACCGTGGAGATAATACCAACACATCGCGGTCTGTACACATATGTCAATTATATCACACCTCGATCTCGTGGCTCAGTTGTTGCAGCCACTGCGAGAGGGTTTTTTTTCCGTCGGTGTTCATGTTAATCTGTTCTTTCGGAGTTGAGGAATCTCTGGCAATGTACTGTCGCTTTCTGCTTTGTACTCCGCGCGCATTGAACTTTCTGAATATTAATTTTGGGATTTTGGGATGGCAGATATCTGGGTAGGCGGAGCATGGTAGGAGTTGAGAGAATGGCAGCTTCTTTTCGTGCGTCGAGTAATTTTGCAATCTCAATTTATACCAAGAATCTCTGCATGAAGCAATGATCCAAATAATTGGTTTCGTTCCTTCCTCAATCGACGACGAAATGCGCTACTCTTGCTTTTCCTTGGCCCAACTTTCATTAGCTGCTTTCGCTTTGGTGTGAGCTAGGGGCCCCTGGGAATTCGATTTAATTTAACATGATCTCACTATCTCTATATTTTCTCTCCCACCAGGTTCTTTTGCCGAAATGGATGTTATTGTTAAAGGCTCATCACCTCATAGAGCTCATCGGGCTATACAATACACAGATCACTCGCGGGCCCGTTGTCCTCTGAGCCAAAAACCTACTCTGCAAATTTGTTGATGATCAAGCTCAGCTAGATGCCCGTAAACTATCTAAGCTTACAGCTCCAAGATCTTTTGTCCTGAATGGTCAAGATGACTTCATAGAATGAGACTGGGGGATCGACACTCCTCCGACGCCCACCATGACCTGCGGCTCTCCGCGTTGCTGGGCAAGATTGTTGTCAATGGCTCAGAACGGCAATCCCGCAACCCTGCCAAGACCCCCATCTCTATCTTTTCTCGACTGCCCCTTGCTTCAGCCCTGACGACCACTACACACGTGCAGGTCCTCCTCATTTCCAATTGCTGAGAGCATGGATCTCTTCACCTACGGGTGACTTTGGGGAGTGGTGCACTTTAAGAACAGTCACAACCGTGACGGACTTGCAGCAAGACTGCCGCAATCGCCACCATGACGTCCTCGGCGGAAATCATTGTTCTGTCCTCGTCGCCCAATATACCGCCACGAATACCTAGTCCTATTGCCTGTGAGAGCGAAAGAACCTTTGCGCTGCAGCCAGAAGTTACAACAACTCCTAGTGCGCCGTCACCGTCTGCGCTTTTTGTCCCGCCCTCGCGATCACGGTTTTTCGACGTACCCACCAGAAAACGAGACGCGTTGAACAAGAAACGCCCTGCGAAAAAGAGAATTGCTTCGAAGGCTTCGGAAGAAGGACCTGCCACATCAGAGACACAAACAACCCCGAGCCAAGTCCAGAGATCTACAAAACATGCTGCAGACGAGCCAAAAGGCCAAGACCGCGATGCTAGCAAGAAGAGCACGAACAAGCCCCGCGTAGCCGGCAAGCCTCGTGCGAAATCAAAAGCTGGAGTCGAGTCTGGGAATTTGAAATTAGGCGGTAGAGTGACCAAAGCCGGCAAGATGGAGGAAACTCAGTCGAAAACGACGAAGAAAAAGGCCACGCGCAAAACTTCAGCTGTTCAACCTGTTTTGGAAGATTGTCCGGAAGGCACGAGCACACCGGCCCCCTCGAATGCGCTTGGCGTAGATGAGGCTTTGAATCTGGATGAGGCTCCGAGGAGACGAAGGGACTGGACACCGCCGACAGAGACAGCTTTGCATCCAGTGAGCAGCGTGAATGACGAACAGAATACTGCTCAAGTTCCGAATACCACCATCAAATCCGATTTTGGTAGTATTCTGACAGACTACAATTACTGCAAATCTGGCTCGGGCTCTAGAGAGCCCAGTGCTCCGAGTGAGGGAGGGCCAACAAAGCGAAGGAAGATCGAACTTGTTGATCCTCAAGTCTCAGGCCGGACACTCCCCAAGAGGATCACAGGGGACGAGACATTGGATAAAAGCGACACGTCCTCGAATACTTCTTCCCGACGCCAATCAGCGCGAAAACCAAAGCCTCCGAAACGGTTTACAACTTTGACAGCAAGAATGACGGCTCAGTACAGGGCTGAAGACGTGGATGACGAGTCGAGGGGAGATGATATCACACAATTTGTCATTCAGACCGATCCTCATCATGACCAGAATAAGAAGGCCAGCGGAGCTCCACCGGGCATTGTGCTCCCCCCAGAGGCTGCTTTTGAGACGCTAGATCAACAGGACGTCATTTTCGGTACATGCAGCCAACTTGAAAGAGACGATTCACCGGAGACACTGCGAGAAATGCAGGAGGCTTTTCGCATATCGGAGGATTTGGCGTTTCAAGGGCGATCTGAAGGCACTTGTTTGTCCATCACAGGACAGGCTTTACCCAGTGAGAATCCATCTGGTTCAGTGTCACGGTCCAACAGTACAAGAAAACTATGGAGTGTTGCTGGTCGAGATACAGAAGGCTCGTTGGTCCAGGGGGGGGCTGTGGAGAGTGTCGATCTCACGGGTACATCTGCTGGAAGCAACCATGCAGACGGACCGAGTGCCATCTTGGCCGCAACGAAGCTCGATGGAGGGGCTTCTGACGATGGTTGGTTGGATCTTGACTATGGAAAAAGTGGGCTCTCTTTGACCACGAAAGTGGCAACGAAAGTGACTGAAAAGCATGCCTCAAAGAAAGCCACTGGAGCAGATGCGGTCATTGCGAATACGTCTCTGCCGCCTCGGCGCAAAACACCGACAGTCTTGCAAGAGATCGATCAGCTGAGTTCGGTTTCACAGCACACGCCAATGCCGCAGTATAATGGCTTCACTGAAACAGAACTCTCAAAGCAGGTTGCTGCATATGGTTTCAAGTCTGTGAAGGGGCGCAAGAAGATGATTGAGCTGTTAGAAAAATGCTGGGAGTCCAAACATGGCAAGGCGGATGTATCCTCTTCTCTTGCTAGTGAAGTCAACTCCGCAGGCAATAGCGAGACTGTGTCTGCTCAGAAGACTGCAGCGTCCTTCGAAAAAACTTCGAAATCAAGGGCAAAGAAAAATACCACTCAGAAACCGCCTGTTTCTGCGAAGTCCACCCGGATCGCCAAAGCCGCCACGCCGAAAAAGCACAAACAAGCACCTGCAACCGCAAATGCAACCGCAAATGCAGCCCAGCGACCGCCACCCGCTTCATACATTGATATTGAGGAGATTCAAGACTCGGAGGATGAACCATCTTTGTCGCCAATCCGGATAGAAAAACAGCAGTCCATCATTTCACCAGCTACAATTGTCTCGATCGAGAATCCATCAATAGAGCCACAGGTTTTGGGGCAAGATCAGGCACGAAATGCCTCCATGAAAGCGAAGTCCAAGTCTTTGCACGTCCCAAAAACGACAGAGTCTGTCACTGCGCGAAAGACGAATCAGCGGTTTGCTGAGTTAGACTTGAAGGACTTGTCGATCCAAATCACGGCGGCGGTTCGTGCCCAGTCTCGACTTCACAATGCCAACAGCCGGGCGCGGCCAACCTGGCATGAGAAGATTCTCATGTACGATCCTATCATACTGGAAGACTTTACCGCCTGGCTGAATGTCGAAGGGTTAGGTCTTGTTGATGAAGACCGGGAAGTGAGTACAGCTCTTGTAAGGGAATGGTGTGAAAGTAAGGGCATCTGCTGCGGTTGGAAGAAGAACGCAAGTGGGTAGTATCCCAGTCCAAGCACCTTCTTCAGCTTCTCTCTAGCTGCTTTTAAATTGGGTGGCGTCTTGTGAGATTTAAAAATACCCTGGATTTTTTTTGGCGTTCATCACAAAGAGAAGCATGACGTTTCTTTTGCTGCTTTGCCTTCTTTGACACGTACTCTCATTGAGATATTCAAAAACTCTCACATGATACTCATTTCACTAGCTTTATACCTGATAGTTATGTCTTCCTGTACTTGGTCCTCTATAGTCCGTAGGTGGACAGAAGTATTTTCACCTTCGCAATGATCATGATTGATACTGGGTTTCGTGCAAATCCCCATCATTCAAGTACGTTATAGACCCATCTTGGTACCCCTACCCCGGCTAGGGTTGGCAGGAGATTGAGTTCACCACGAAAGTGTCTACAACTAATGTCTAATAGCAGACTGGATCTTTCATTAGGCCCTTCCATTACAACGATGTATGAAGATCATCCTGAATTGATCATTGCCAGTTAAGGTGCTAGCTAGGTTAGAAACAGAGCCTTTGCTATGCGCCTGGGGAAGCCTCTATTGGAGGCCATGAACTAGCCAGCAGCCCTTCTAATTGATGTCTTCCCCGTCATCCGGTCTGTGATCAAACACTCGACGTTGGCCTTTTTGCATTCGATGCAGCCGTCCGAGGCTGAATCACAAGCGAGCCTTTTGACCTAGGAACGCAAGCACTTTAGCACAAGCCAGCCTTGAAATGCATCTATAACCAGATGCTCCAAGCTGAAGAGAGGAACTTCTTTCAAATAAGACATACCCTGCATCGATTGCAAGCCTTTTCCGTCTGCGTTTGGTTTTTGTCAGCCGTGAGGCCAGTCGGTGTACGATTATTCGCACTTATTTGGGGGGCATGCTTCCGTCTCTTGTTTGATGGAAGCTCGGCGGAGGTCTCCGATGTTGTGACGGGGTCCGGACGGGTTTCTCTTGCAGGCTGGGAGCTGGAGGTATTTGCAGAAGCCTGTTGAGTTGCTGTTGTCCCGAACATCTGAGCATGCCACTGGGCCTCTAGCTCTTTGCGGGTTGGAATTCCCAGAGAGGCAAAAAGAGCAGCGTGTCCATCTTCGGGGTCAAGGATGTCTGAGAATCCACCATTCTGTTCACACCACTGTTCGAGCTCTCCTTGGGAGCTGACTGATGCTGAACGAGAGCGCACAGAGCGGTGATTTGGTTTCTCCATTGTTGAGGGTGATCCCAAGTAGCACCGTCGGTGAGGGTCAGAAGTAGTTGGGAGTTAGAAATGAAGCAGTGTTGGATTGAAAGTGGAAGAGATAGATGAGTGAGATACTTCTCAGAGCTGCAGCTTTCACTGAGATATTCCCTGGTAGAATGAGCAGACCAGCACCTCCAAGAGACGTCTGAAAGAGAATGCACTTTGTGTGAAGGGAGCTCTCCAAAAGTGATGCAGGATAGAATGAAGATGATGAGTTTTGAAATTGATAAAAATTGAAGTTGTGTAATTCAGAAGTGAGCCACATCTCACTTTGAGAGTAAAATGAGTTGATACTGATCAGACCTGAGGGAGAGTGATGAAATTTGACAAGAAAACCGCGGTGATGCGTACTTATACTCATGTACAAATGAAGAGCTTCGTGTCAGCGACTGCTCTGTTCCAGCACTTCATATGGATAGGCTCCACTCCAGAGGCCGTGGTGTTTGCTGCTATTGCGTCTATACGATAGATTTTAAATGGCTACTCAAGGAACTCTCACTCTCCCAGAGCAGTCAGCTTCCAGTATTCCAAGCTTATATGGGTAGTCCTAGACAGTTTATGCCGAGACAATAGACAGCCCTGCATTGCAGACCTGCCATCCGGTAATACTAATCTTCCACCATGCCTATAGCGAAATTGCCATATATGTCATCTTCTTATCTTAGAGTTATCTACTTGGATACTACTTGTTTGACAGTAGCCTCGGTGGTATGTTTTCTCTCGCTTGAGTGACTTTAACGATGCTTCATTTTGTGTTGCCATGCTTTTCATGGCCATTGCTCGCGCCCACTTTCCTGCATTTTGGATGAATATCTCAAAATCCACGTATCCCAGCGGAGTTCAGCCATATTTGTTGTCTATCCGCGGCACATTTTCTTGGCTGGTGGCGGTACTTCAGCGTTGCTTCCACTGGTATGCGATGCTTTGCCCGAGGTAAGGTCATCGGGCTTCTCTTTGGGTGCAGCCGCACGATCATGACCTGAGCGAGCCGTAGAGTGGGCTGGACTCTGAGGTTTTGAAGAGGCTTCTTGACTTGCCAAAGCCTCTAATTCCCGGCGCCGTAAGATGCCCAGTGACGCGAACATGGCTGAGTTGCCATCCTCAGGGTCCAAAGCCTCCGAGTCCCAGGCGTCTCCAGTGCTCTCGAACCATTCTTCGATCTCCTGTTCAACTGATTTTGAGCGAGATACAGTGCCAGACGTAGTACTGTTTTGTTTGTCCATCATGAAGACCGCTCTAAATACGATCACAGTTCAGATCGAGTCGAATCTGAAGTGTAAGAAATAGTCAGCCAAAGTCGCGATGAGAGATATTTCTCTCAAAACACTGTAACCTTTTGATTCAGGAAGTCACTCACGAGATCAAGGGCTTGTGGGAGGATGTCAATATGTGCTACTCCAGCACTGGTGAGAGGTCAGGGATCAGGAATAGCGAGTAGAAGACACAGCGATGAAGATAAGTGAGAAAGGAGGATTGGAGATTCGACAGAACGAGGTAATACACTTTTGATTGAAGCAGTCCTTCTCGTCGAGCAAACATTCATTGAAAGAAGAGATTGTTCCTGTCAACTTACCATTTGTGATCCTCGCCAACCGCAAATCGTGATTCTCACTTCACCTGATGTCCCTTGTGATGAGATGACTGAAAAAAACGTTCTTTGCTATATGTTTTGCCTACGTATGACCTGCGATCTTTCCAGTTGTCTCCTACCACAAGTGCTATGGGGAAATGAGCTTTGGCTGGGTCTCACTCTGATATCATCTCTATCACTTGAGCCGAGATCATTCAACAGTCAGAAGTCACTCTCATTCCTGCTAGAAAGCTACGGCCAGGATATTGTGCTAACCCCGAGGAACTGCTTCTTCATGTCCCTGATATTGTCTTTGGTTGGAAACCGAAGTGAATCACATAACGTCGTCTTTAGAAATCAAAATCCCGCCAATAGCGGATTCAAGAACTAATCCTGAAACATCGAAGTAAAGTTAGGAAACTGCATCTGCTGATCCTGTTCTTCGATTCGCATCTGCAGTGTACGGTTCGCATTACGCAACCGCTCAATCTCCCGGCTAAGCATGTCGATTTGCTCTTTCTGAGCCAAGACCTGAGATTGCATGCTCAGGGCCACAGCTGACGGCGCCACGGGGCTGCCGAATACCTGGGCGTGGCGCATTTGCAAAGGCGAACAGCGAAGAATACGCTGAAGCTGTTCTTTCTCTTGCTCAAGCCTAGCAACGGCTGCTTTGAGGTTCTCGATCTCGGCTGCCATACGGCCAGCAGCACCGCGCACAAAAGTCTCGCCGGTGACGCTGTCGGTAACGTGGCATGGTACGTTGGCTGTGACGCATGGGAGACAGCCGTTGGCACGGGAGTCGCATTTGTAACGGCGGCACTAGGTCAGGAATCATATCGTTTAGCTCGCTGACTACTATGAGTTGATGGGACGTGATAAGAAAGATTGGAAAACGACATACTCTACACCGATCACAAGCCTGACCGGTTCGCTTCCGTTTGGAATTGTGCTTGGCAACTTGCTGTTGATAGTTCGGTTCTGGCGAGCTGGGCCGGCGTCGACGTTTTCTCTCCTGCTGTACGAGAGATCGATCCTCGCCTGGGACGCTTGCATTCAGTGTCGGCGACTCTAGACTGCCGGGTACCTCTTCAACGTTGCTCGTGGTCACAGTGCCCTCATTCTTTGGGGTTGGGCTGTCTCTGGTGGTGGTGGTGGTGGTGGTGGTGGTGGTAGTAGTGTCTGGAGGCTCGTCAACAGAAACGAACTGAGAAGCCAACTCCGTCTCAAGAATGGTTTCTGGAATGATAGAGTAGCTTGCCGGAATTCCATCAAGGTTGATGAGATCCGAAAAGATATCAATGTCTCCGTCCATCATGTCTTCTGGAATGGTAGCTAAGATAGTAGAGCTCATCTTCAAAGACTCATGTAGGACTTCTGTTGTGATGAGTCAAGACGCTGTGATTGCCAGACCTGTTGGATCTCGCAAGTGAATAATGATTAGTTATTTCTAATGGACGGAGCCAACTGTAGTCCACTTCTGGTAATTTGCTGGCGCCGGAGCCAGATCTGCGTAGCCTTGATGACTTGTAATTATCTATTTGGATGGCAGTGGGTGGAAGACCGAACGCGAGAAAGACAGCAGGGTGAGGGGAGCATTAACCCTGGGAGCAGAGTAGGAGAAGGGCAAGGGGAAAAGAGAATGAATTTAAAGGCGCCGACGCAGCTTGTGTATGGAACAAACAACATGCCGCGCAGAAAAAGATTTCCTGGGGCCCATGAAACATATTGACATCGATCCCATTTTGAGACATACGAGTCCATCGCGTTTGGAGAATATTGCAATGTTCCTCTTGGGCCAAGCTTAAGAGTGGCCTACCCAAGTGTGACAATTCTTCTTATGGACTTCAGCAGCGGAATGAAATCCTTGTGATACTCATGGAGTCGTATTCCTGTGACTGCCAATACATAGTATTGATGAGATGTTCATCCCTGGGCCCATGAATATTCTTCAGTGGAATCAGGTAGAGAGAGGTGCGTCGGTCTTCATGCTCTAAATGATGAGATATAGTAGACTTCTTTGGCACAAAGCCATTCAGAAAGCATTCATCAGAAACCCTTCGATGATTATGGAGGGGGGTGGACAATGAACAAAGATTCATGATGTAAAATTGTATTCGACACTGGAAGTATTGTGACTATTCTAGTTTTCCGTTGGCCGGTGGCTCGTATCTAGACTTTGGTCCTCAGCTAAAGTGGACTTCCATCGATCAGCCATTCATGGCACTTTGTATATGCTTGATCTTCATGGCTTCATGGTTTGAAACGGATACATCTAGCTCGTGAGATATGCAGACAAGCTCTCGTCGAATTCAGGCCTTGATCTCAATGACCTGAGATAGAGTGTGCACCCCTGATAGAGCTAGCATGATACGTTGACGCCTACGATGGCGATGCCTGATCGTAAAGCCATCAAAATGCCACTCAAGGGCAAAGGCCTGAAAATGAGAAAGCTTCTGCGCGGGCAAATGACACGATGGCCGCGAAGAGTCACGCTTGGCTCACGCTTTCAGCCCACTAATGCCCCTCGCGTGGAGGGCCCGAGAAAGAGTCGGAATGAGTATTGGAAATTCAATCCTGATGAGTATTCTCATGACCCTCGCAATGCGATGGCGCCAAGTATAGAATTCTCCAATCTCTTGTCGGCTTCACTTGGCAAAGGCTGGCTCGGGTCGGACTTCGACATTGGTGACGGCAATGCACCGAGCTTGTAGAGCTTCTTGATTTTGTTGATGTCATGTATCTCCGACAGAGTCAAATCGTTGAATGGCACCTGTGTGCCTTCGACGCCACTCTTCAGGTGTGTGGCAACAGAGTCACGCGTTATCTCCGGCGACACTGCCACCTTGATGATCAACAAGTCCGTGGTAAAGTCAGAGATGCCGAGCTTACGGAATGACTCGGCAATCTATGGGGGGTAAAAGTTTAGTCTATGCTCTCACAATGAACGCTTGCTGCAGATTCGCCGAAAATTAGATGAAGGACATACATTGTTCGTTGGATTGAAGGAGAAAACAATCTCCGAATGCACATTGTGGGACTTAAGCCGATTGTTCAAATAATCATTCATTGCCCGAAAAACAGCCGCCAATGCGTGCGCTCTTGATAGTACCTGTTTTCTTGAGATGAGCCGATTGGAAACTTCGGTGAGACAACATTAGATACTCTCTTACCAAGCTCGCATCGACCATGGCATATTCAAAGTCCGCATTGCCCGCAAGTAACTGCTGTCGCAAAAACGCCGAGTTCTTAACGTCGCGGAACAAGGCCACATGGATGGGAAGCGACGAAGGCAAATGAGGAAGATTGATCGTCTCCAGCTTTGACTCCATTTTGACTAGATCCCAAAGAAAACGCTCTTCACGAGTTGAGATTTGCGGGGCTTTCCTTGGTGATCACAGTTCATTTCATGCTCTGCTGCAAATGGACCCCACTAGTCATGTGACATTCTGGAACATTCGGACTTAAGAGCTGCCGAAATCCGGCTTGAGTAATCAGCTTGATATCATCACGGCCGCAGCCTATATAAGAACCTCGTCGTCATTGTCCACTACATTTTGTCACTCCGACAACATCATCGACATGGCTTTCATCCTTCGGCGCCCGTTCGCCGTATCTACGGCTCTAAAGGAAGCTCCAAAGCTTTCAAACACTGCTCGCTTCATTCACAACTCCCCATTCAAACCCGCTGAGGCCGCTAAGCCTTTCGCCGCCCAGCGTTCGTTCTTCAACAAGTCTCACCAGACCTTCCACAATGCCTTCCGACGCACCTACATGCAGCAGACGTATAACGCTCAAGGGGGAAACTTCACTCAGAAGCTGTTGTATGGAGGCGCGATCGTTGGCGGTACTATTTTGGCCACCAACTTTATCTTCAACCGGGAAACGCGCGAAGATGGCGGTATGCCTGCTTACGAGCGAAGCTTCCTGAATGAGACTTTCATGCACACTGGACTTGGTATTGGTATCATCGCAGTCGCTGCCCGCGCGCTTCACACTAGTGGCTGGTCAGTTCGGTTGATGGCTATGAACCCGTGGCTGGTTATGGGAGTTGGCCTGGTGGGCAGTATCGGCTCCATGTACGCTACTTTTGCTACTCCTCCTGATAAGTAAGTACCGGATCATTTTTCACCGCCCAATTTGCCTTTGTTGAAATCTTGCAATACTAACGGTTCGAATAGCTATCTCCTGAAGTACGGTTGCTGGACCATGTTCAACCTGACCCAAGCTGCGCTCCTCTCCCCTTTGATGTTCATGCATCCCGCGATCCTCGCCCGTGCTGGTCTGTACACTGTTGGAATGATGGGCTCGATCGCCTTTGTTGGCGCTACCGCCAAGCAGGAGAAGTACTTGTACCTCGGCGGTCCTCTCCTGGCTGGTGTCGCCCTCGTCGCGCTCTCTGGACTCGCCCCTATGGTTCTGCCCGCCACTGCCGCTCGCACTCTGATGTGGTCTGAGCGTGTCTGGCTTTACGGTGGTCTCGCGGTCTTTGGTGGCTTCACCTTGTATGATGTGCAGAAGATTCTGCACCATGCCCGCCTTGCTGAGCGCGGTTACATGAAGCGCGATGTTGTCAATGAGAGCGTCAGCCTCGAGCTTGACTTCATCAACATTTTCATTCGCATGGTCCAGATTCTGGGCATGCGCAGCAACAACCGGAAGTAAAGCTTCCATGACCCACGTGGGTCATCGGAGTCGCTTCCCCGACTGATCTCCCCTGAGATCCTGTACATTTTATGACCTTTTGGCAATTCAGCTTTGTCCGATTCTTTTTATTCAAGTCTCATGCTTCTGAACGTGAGCACCCAAATTTACAGTTTTGTTTTCTTTACCAATATCTGGGGAACCACTCTCCACTCAATAACTTATGTTTCGCATTCAGACCAATCAAGAGATTTTTTGTGTCGATGCAGATCCACTTTGTAGAGTGTGTTCAGTGAGTTTACATATTCTCATTCGCATACTAGCCTTGACTACTGATTGTTCAAAGCAGTATAAAACCAGACTGAGTCGGGTAGGTGTGTTTCTAAACATGCGCGTAGTATGTCTGCATTCTCCGTTCTCCAGCGCAACAACAAGTAGAGCTTTAGCAGGCCGTGCATAAACCCGTATTTCAGTACTATAAGACCTTATTGCATGGTCATATATCAGGTATTCATCCGAGCCGTTGACCGTCGCCTTTCCGGAAGCCGATGAAACCAATACATTCAATTGAGGCGATAAGCGTCAGTGGTCCGGGCCATTCTCGGGCGGGCTGGCGCAAGGCGGAGGTGCGCTAACCGAACGGGAGTCGAGACTCTCCGCCTCCACAGCCAAAGCTTTTCCGCATCTGCGTATCACCGGCTCAAACGTCACAGAATCCGCTATTACTATCAGCTATTGTTCGATACTGAAGCAGTATTCGCAACTCCGAACTAATCTGCCTCGTTGATTCACAAAACGACCACCCGAAATGTCGACCGAAATGGAAGTTGACCCACCCGTCGCCCAAGACGACAGCAACGCGGAAGCTGGTCGCGGCGTCGAACCTCGGACGCAAAACGGCGCGGTTGCAGTGCGCAGTATTGAAGGGTGGATTTTGATGGTGACCAACATTCACGAAGAAGCTTCGGAGGAAGACATCACCGATCTCTTCGCCGAATATGGAGAGATTAAGAACTTCACACTCAACTTGGACCGACGGACGGGTTATGTCAAGGTACGTCTCGCAACCTAGGGCAATGGGAAACTACCATGAGGAGCTTTGCTCGTTTTCATGAGAGAGATCTATTTATTTGTCCATCAAGCAAGTGGCTGGGATCATCCCGAGATCGTATCGCGCTAAATTCTTCAAATTCGCTAGGGTTACGCCTTGATCGAATACTCCACTCTTCCTGAGGCCTCAGAGGCCATCAAGGAGTTGAATGGTGCAAAGCTTCTCGACCAGACGATCAACGTCGACTACGCCTTTGTCCGTCCTCCTCCCTCGGGCAAGAACAAGAACCAAGGCCAGAAGAACATCCGGGGAGCCGCTTCTCGTGGCCGAAGCCGCAGCCCTGAACGCAGCCGCAGTCCCGGTGGTGACAGAGATTAGTGGATTTTCATTTCCCCAAATCTCTTTCGACGACAGTCACCATCTTTTTCTTTTCCGAGACGTGCCAACAACCTTGCCTGGGCGCATGATCCCCATTTCACCTCGCTGCGTTGCGTCTCTGCTCCCAATATATCCTCTCAGTCCCCCGGAGATAGGTCGCCAATATCTGCGCACGAATATTGACTTTATCTTCGTCGGCGGTATCTTTTTCAATGGCAAAATTTTTTTTCCATGTGGCTGTGCGAGGCCTGGCTACCGCGAGAAAAGATACGCGCCGACGACATGATCCGCTGTTCTACAAGGTATGATGAGTTTATGGCAGATTGCAAGTGATACCGAGAATACTTCTTAGTACTTACGCTGTTTCCAGAACTCAAGAATGCTCTCAATTAGTCCGTCTATATCCCAAGCAAACACATCCTATCGATTTTCCCTTAAACATGGCTTTGGCTTCATAAATGTCTTCGTCTGATGAAACAAATTCATTGCAACCTTTCAATCGCAGTTTAACCAATTTTGCATGTTTCTCAATCAACTGTTTAATCAATATTCCACCCTCTGCGTGATTGGACAGGAATCGGCCCGGTAGTGTGTTCGTGTGCGGGCAACTCTACGTATTGTAAAAATCTCAAGTGCAGGCTAGGACTCTGGCAGCATGACTATGAGGATACAATGATATACGGTGAGGTCAGGGGATGCCATGATTGGTGATCCCCTGTGTGGCATCTGTGACATTAATTGACTATGATTTGCAGAAAAAGTCATCTTACAAAAAAAAATAGGTATCTATTTGCCCAAGTACACCTACGTTGGGCTGGGTAGTAGGTATCGCCGAGGCTGCCGATGCAGACGGAGCTGATAGTGCTACTGTTCCCGCAGAGGGGCCGGAGGATATGTCTCTACATCAAAGGATACTTCCATGCAATTGCTTGGGTGGACGAGCCATCCAAGTTTGCCACTACTGGATCATGTTCTCTAGTGTCGCACGGTCGGCGATGATGACTGCGCTCCAAGTGTTCCTACATATGTAGACGGGATTTCTCCAGGCCATAAAGCGGAGGGCTGATTCAAATGTCATAGCTGGAGATTTCATTTGATTCAGAACTGAAACATTGAGATTATCATTGATGAGGTAAATGACAATGGCAAGTTCCTCTAAGGATGCGAAGGTATGGTTCGTATAGTGTGGATGCACTCAGGGTGCTTCTCTATTTCTTCCCGGAGTGGTCCTTGGTCAAGCTGTCACTACGAGGAAGTCAGTATAGTTTGCATCAAGAAGGAACTTTGGGTATCGGAGACACCACGAGGGTTGGACGTACATGTGGCTCTCCAGCTCGTCAAGGTGAGCACGCTGGTCAGAGATCTTCTTGCGCAGCTGGGCCAACCTGCAATTTCATCGTCTGTTAATGAAATTTCTTCGCAAGTCAGGGACACTCGTTCTCAGGAACATACTTCTCCATCTCCTTCTCACGGATGTAAAGAGCCTCTTGGGCAGCCTCACGCTTGGTGAAGGAATCCCTATTTCGAGGCACGTTAGCTTATGGAGCTTGCCAGGTGTTGATGATGATGTCATTCCGCTCCCGCGGTCAACAAGGCTCATAGTGAGCAATGGGCCGTGGGCCTGGATTAATCACCACGATGACAGCTCAAGATCCAAATCTTTCTGGTGTAAGGGAACGCAGGTGAGAAGGTCACGTACCCAGAAGCGGCGCCTCCAGCGCGAGGAGCCCCCGTGTCACCCTCGCCCATTCGGGGCACGGCGACGGAGAAGGAACGGGTCAGCAGCGACCGGTTGGCCATGACGGCAGGGCGGATGACGGATTGACGAAGCATGATGGGGGTGATGTTATGTGTGACTTTTGGATGTAAGATGTCAAAGAAGGATGGAGAGGTCCAGATTCAACTTATACGCAGATGACGGATGGGTCCCAGAAGCTGGAGGAAGTGCATCGGGGTATGGCATGACGACAAAGGTACCTAGGCAACATCATGTGATCCACTTCGCATCCGGAGACGACCTGGAACGCAGATCCCGTGACTTGTTTGGAGGGTTATGTACAGAATCAACGAAAGGACTAGGGTGCTCGAGGGGAGAAACAAGGCCTTCAAACACAATTTACTCGAGATACTAATCAATTTCTCACACCCGCAAAGGAAATGATCTTTAACCTTGGAGGTTCAGGGGGAGGCAAATCCACGTCCAGCACCAATTGATTGACTACACTGGAAGTACCTACACGATGAGGCCTGTGCGCAGTGCGCAGCGAGCCTGAGATAAAGTCACGTGCCATGTGTGTACGCTCACGAGAAAACCGTGCCGTCCCATCCACCGCCCTCCCGGCCGGATAGGAGGTACCTCCGACTCCCGTCGCAGCCCACTTAGTCAAGGACCTCCAGAGGCCGGAGTCGGGTACGACTACACCACTAAGATAGGAGTAGAGCCTGCCAGGATTCAGGTACTTGGGCGAATTCCTGGGAGGTACTAATACTCAGGAGCCTTAGGCACGAGAAGGTTCAGTCCGGCTATCTCCATGTCTTGTCCCGATAAGTGAAGGCGCTGTAATTCGGTTATCCGCGACCGTGGACAGTGCTGGTCGGTCGCTTCAGTCGGAATCCGCCCCATAAGTTCCGAAATCAATGCACTGTAATTATCCTGGACAAGCAGAGTTGGAAATAAGACATGGGGAACTTATATGGTGCCCATTCCTGTCTGGTACAGGGAGGCAGAGGGTTGATAGGTCCAACTCATCTTCATCATCACGAGGGAACAGTCTCCTCGACACGTGGCCGTGAGGCTGCTGGGCTTACCGAATCAACAACCATAAGTGAACTATACCGTCGTCGTTTTCAGCTTGTGCCAGGGCCCCTTTTGGACACAGCACTCTGTGCACAGTGGACACCGAGGGCCAAAAGTGTGGCAGTACTGGGACCAACCTCATGCTTATCTGCTTTCTGCCTGGATGAAGAAGCACGGCCCCCGATCAGATCATTTGGAGAGGCGTTCTCGTCAGCAGGCTGCGCGTGTGGCAGAGGCTGTCGTTGATAGCCTTGATTTGACGCCGATGGACTTCAAGGGAGATCGACCTTGGAACGGGTGTTTTGTCCAGGCCCCTCTTTGCAAATGAGCTGCAACTGAGGAGGATCTCATGCCGGGCGATTGGTGGGTGCAAGATGGGGGATGACGCCGGGCAGGCCCACCGAACCAGACAGAAGATCCAAATTGCGAGTGTGGGAGAGATGGAAGTGGACGAGGACGGGAGGAGATGGACGAGGACGATGGCGGAGGGCCAAGGTGACGGCGCAATCACGAGAGCCTCAACCCCGGACGACTGGCCGCACGCGGATTTTCTTGTATACGGAAAACACATATAGCATCGTTATCTCAATTTTAAATATCGGTTGTTTGACGGTCTCGCACAGAGTGGTTCTGGTTCTATATTAGATAGGCGCCCAAGACTGTAATGGTGGCTTGTGTGTATCATCTGCCACTCCCCCCTTCCCCATCATGGTCACGGTCATGAACAATAAGAGTTCCTGTCACAGGCATAATATACACTAAGAGCACACAATCCAGGGTCTGTGGGTATGGGAAAAAAGGAAAAATAAAAAGCAATAGACAGAGTCGACCAGGTTGAAAAAGTCAAGAGGGAGCGCCAAACGAGCTGGCCATGTGCTGTGTAAATCCCAACAACACCGCCTTCTCCGTCACCCTCCTTTCCCCCCTCCTTCTCTCCTCCCTCGACTTTGACTCTTCAAATCTCCTTTTCTTCCCCCCACCCCCCCTTTCTCGGACATTTCTACATCCATTCGATTCCTTTTTCGCCGATTCCTATCCTTTCTCTCCCTCAAATCCTCCCGGTAAGTCTCTCTTTTTTCTCGATTCAGACCTCGTTCACGCCTTCTTGCCATCCCACACACATCTGTCTCGCACATCACCTTCACCAACATGACTGCGCACGTTGGACCAGGATCGTCGACATCAAGAGTTCATCTGGAAGAATTACACCTCGGCCAATCTTCCAGTACAGGGTCCCTCGCTCCAAGCCTTGGACCCAGCGAACCATGCACGGGTCTTGTCACGATCTATCGTCTGTCTGCCTTGTTTATTGGCGGGGCCAAGGTGCCCGCGACCGCTTTCCCTTATGTGCAACACCCCCCATACATGGCTCGACCGGGAAGTTCGAGCCCGGCGCGGACAACAGCAATGGTTGCATTTCAACCTCTGAAGCCCATCGGATGAGGCGACGGTGCCCTATGCCTCCTCAGGTGAACCATAAATCCTGAGAACCACCGACCTGAATGAGTGGTTTCTAGTGGTGTACGGGCACGGTCTCCTTTGCTGGACTCCTCCCGCTTGTCAACCTGGGATGAGCTGATGTCGATGGGTTGATACGCAATTCCCACCGTTCACGCATCATGATTACCCATCATTTACCGCAATTGGTGTCTTAAAAACTAACTTTCTTTTTTCTTGTCACCTCTTATAGATAACTTCACAAAATGGGCCACGAGAACGCTGTCTACCTCGCCAAGCTCGCTGAGCAGGCTGAGCGCTATGAAGGTGCGATATTGATTCTTTCCCTCAGTCTTGCTGTTTTCCTCTCGCTGCAGAGAAAACGGGGATATTGAGGATCTTCTTCACAAGAGACGAGGTTATTAACATGCACGTACAGAGATGGTTGAGAACATGAAGGTCGTTGCCTCGGCCGACGTTGAGCTCACCGTCGAGGAGCGCAACCTGCTCTCTGTCGCCTACAAGAACGTCATCGGTGCTCGCCGTGCCTCGTGGCGAATTGTCACCTCAATTGAGCAGAAGGAGGAGTCCAAGGGCAACGAGGGCCAGGTCACTCTCATCAAGGAGTACCGCCAGAAGATCGAGGCCGAGCTCGCCAAGATCTGCGACGACATCTTGGAGGTTCTTGACGACCACCTCATCAAGTCTGCCCAGTCCGGCGAGTCCAAGGTCTTCTACCACAAGATGAAGGGTGACTACCACCGTTACCTCGCCGAGTTCGCCATTGGCGATCGCCGCACGGATGCCGCCGACAAGTCCCTCGAGGCTTACAAGGCCGCCACCGAGATCGCTCAGACTGACCTCGCCCCTACCCACCCCATCCGCCTTGGTCTGGCCCTGAACTTCTCCGTCTTCTACTACGAGATCTTGAACTCGCCCGACCAGGCTTGCCACCTCGCCAAGATGGCCTTTGACGACGCCATTGCTGGTGAGTTTTTTCTCTCTCGTTCTCGCCAAGTTTTCTATTGCCTTTCGCTGGCTTCGACCCTCCCTCCCCGTGGATTAAAATGTGACGCTAACTCGATCCCCCGTTTCTTTCTACCCAGAGCTCGACACCCTCAGCGAGGAGAGCTACAAGGACTCTACCCTGATCATGCAGCTCCTCCGTGACAACCTGGTAAGACTTTTCTGATTCCCCTCTTTTGAAAATGCCTAGCCATGGCTCCCATCAGGTCTCGGATCGACTAACCCATCTTGTCTCCACAGACTCTCTGGACCTCCTCCGAGGCCGAGACCTCCGCCGAGGCTGCCCCCGCCGAGAAGAAGGAGGAGGCGCCGGCCGCCGAGGAGAAGCAGGCCGAGTAAGAAATTTAATTTAAAGAAAGAAAAAAAAAACAAGATTTCGATGAGGGACTCGCGTCCTTGAAAGATGGATGAAACCATTAAGAAAGATTTTGCTTGGCGACCTATCTCACAGCAAACAGGGAATCTGTCAGCGGCACCTTTGTTTTACGGCTAGGGCAGTAATTCGGTACATGGCCTCTTCATGCGAGGAAGACAGCAGCGAGGAAGAATTGCAGTCGATTTGTCTATCCGGTCAGCCTCGTCGCGAACGGACAACAAAACGACCATTCATCCTTCGCATCCTCCTCGTTGATGGTGGCCCTTGGCCCGAACAGCATCCCTTTGTTTAACATTCAGTCGCCGCCTGTCTAGAACTTTGGGGATATCCTCACTTGTGCTTGCTGCTTTGAGAATTGGCCTGCTCGGGCAAT
Organism: Penicillium sp. PF2412A; assembly: GCA_023626555.1. NCBI lineage: Eukaryota > Fungi > Ascomycota > Eurotiomycetes > Eurotiales > Aspergillaceae > Penicillium > Penicillium sp. PF2412A. The sequence goes on along the minus strand of JAMAHA010000040.1, from coordinate 81,194 downwards.
TTTTGACTTTTTTGTTTTCTCAGATTCTCACATGTTTATTTTTTTTTGTGTCTATTTTGCCTCTTAACTACCCCCTTTCTTAAAGAGTCCCCTTCGCGCGCACTCTCCCCAAAGGCACCATATCCTACACCACATACACACGGACAGGCAAAAGCCTTTTTCTTTCCTTCCTCTCTTCTAAACCAGCTATCTTAGATGGATTAATGTGGGTTAGCGAGTGAAAGATTCGGCTGTTTTTCGTACTCTCCAAAGTCCTTGGTCTCATGTCTATTATACAATCCCGTCCCTATTTTCATCCTTTTCCCACCTCGTCTCGAGGCCCGCCATCCGTCCGTCTCCGTATATCTGCCATATGATCAATGGCTGCTTTTGGTCTCCCGTGGGTTAGATGGGAATCCACGTGCAAATTCCATTGACTTGTCCTTTTTCTCCCCAAGATGGAGCTTTCAAGTCATCATCATCATCATCATATCGATGATCCACGATGATGAGCCGAGGACACAGGCATCTATACATTCTACGCGAGGCAGGTACTGTATACTGGAGTCCACGCAAACCTGCCTCCAACCGACTGGAATGATGGCCCGTCGTCCCCGACACATGCTTCTAGAGGGTATACATGTAAAAGTGCCGATGTAGACCTGAGATCAATGGCAGTGATAGTCACCGAGTCCATTGGACATGAAACATGAGCAAGGTCCTGTCGTAACGAGATAGGTAATACCATCCCTCCAGCTACCTATGGGCAGTCGTAAATATTTTACTTTCCCTGCTATGGCGGGATTTCCCCCCCCCTTCTCTCTTTGGATTTGACGACTGCCCTGGATCTAAAGCTAAACCTAACCTCTCGGGGCTTAAAGAGAATATGCAAGTAAGTATTCTAGCTATCTTTATGATTTTTACCCAATACACATTATCAATTCATTCTCTTAGACCTGGATGTGCACCTCCAGCTGCGAGATAGACATCTGATGGAACATGGGTGGAGGTCCCATTGAAGGAGACGGAAATTCCCGATCAATTATCGATTTCGGCAGAACATACACACAAAACTAGTGCTTCGCGTCCGATTCGAGGAAACCCACTCGGCTTACCGGACAGGACGCCAAGTCAGTCTTGAGGACCCGATCAATGGGTGAGAGATATCAAGTGAGAACCAGATACACTGAATCAGATGGCAGATGACGAAAGCGAAAAGTGTAAAGATCAAAGATATTGAGATTGACGCTTTAAAAAGTGACAGTGGACTGCTCCGATAAGAGAACCTTCGCTCCAAGTAAAGTTGCGTCGCATCGCACTTTCCGACCCGTCCTACAAGTGACCATGCAATGCCATGCTATGTGACGACCAAAACATAATCCAAGTGCAGGCTGTGTGTGAACCATTCAATCAAATCGAGTCTAGTCCCAGTCCCAGAACGCCCAAAGTGCAATGCATCAGATAAAAGGGAGAAAAAAATATGACAAAAAAAATACAGGGGTGAAACCTGAGATCACCAGGAGCCGCCGTGATAAGTGAAACGAAGGACCATGTAGAATGTGGGAGAGATGAAGGTAAAAAAAAAAAGAAGCAGAAGAAGAAATAAGAAAAAAGAGACGAAGAAAACGCTAAGTGGTATCCCGCGCAATCATGGAGGTCGAGAAGGGGGTGCACCGGCAGCTAATGGCCGAGGAGAAGAGAATCAAAAAAAAGCGGACGATCCAGAAGGGTGGAAAACGAAGGTGAGTGTAGGGTAGCGAGAAAGATTGACCGGTGTGCTCAAGACAGCCCAAGATGGACATGCAGAATCGGGGGCGTCCGGTGTGACAAACATGATGCGGAACTCCGGCCTTGCGACACAACGGGCGAAAGAGGAGAAGATCCGTAACAGGTCATGATTGCCAAGACAAGGGTGGCGGTTCCCCCTGCAGGAGGCAAAAGAATGCGATGATGTCACCGAACATTTGTTGCCCCCTTCCGCAAGAGCGCTGCCGGTCATTGTATGTTACAAATCCCGACGGCACAGGGTCCCGATGGTCGTGAAAGGTCAATGAAAAAAAAAGAGGTTGGTGGTTTGTCGGCGAGGAGAAGAGAGGATAAGTTTTGTGTTTGTGAAAGGCCGAGACAGGGGTCGACAAGTTGTAGAGTGTGAGATGAGGCGTATGGATGGACGAGGCTCCTTGGATTGGTCGAAAGTCCCAGTCGCAAGACAGATGTTGGAAAGACAAGCCGGGGACCGATCCCGTCAGCAGGGAAGGCCAAAATGTAGAAGAATTGGCTTGTGGCATGGGTGCATCCGTTTCGGAAAAAAAAAATCAAGTGTTCGACAAGGCACGTCAGTCAGTGATGCCCTCGAGACGAAACATTGATCCAATCCAGGAAATCCAGAGCGAGGAAGAGGAGGGCCTCAGATAGCAGAAGGGTGTGAACTCGAAAGGGGAGATGATGATGCTGAAAGGGCCAAGGTGAGGAGGGATTGCAATCGAATCGGTCTCGGCGTTGAAGACGCTCGTCAGTGACAGCGAAAAGGAGAACCGTAGTCGCGAGGTTTGGGAGATGGTGAGCTGTAGGAAAGAGGGTCTTTGTAACTCTGATGCTGTCCCTTTGTGCGATAGATGGCCTCAAAATCTATTTTTGAGCCTTTCGGCCTTTGGCACTGCGTGTCATCTCGCTCTTGGTCATGTTGCGTGTGAGACCTCCGATGTAATCTTGTAGGATCTTGTTCTCACTCTCCAATTTATCATGATCGGATTTGACTGCTTCGATGCGCTCGGCCAGAGCTTGTAGAGACGACTGAAGCGCCCTGGCTTGCCTAGATTGTCCCTCAAATCAGCTCTGATGTCCACCCAGAATCCTTGGCAAGTTGGCAGATTATGAATTACGCAAAGTTCGCTGAGGGAAGAGGTAGGGGGAAAAACAAAAGGAAAACTGCGCAGGACTCACTCTTGAAGCGTTTGACGAGCTTCTTTCCCCAGACGCTCTAAATCAGCCGAGTTGCGTCGCGGACTCATGGCGCGGGCGTCGTCGGGAGGGAACTCTTCTTCTTCAATTTCAATTTCAGGGTGGTCCCGGGGGACTAGAATGGACGCGGAGGGCTTGCGACTCGCCATACGCGGGCGTTCAAGTCGCCCCCGGCGTTCTGATTCAACGTCGGATATGGATGAGGACGACGACAATGAGGACATGTGCATGCGACCACTTTCATGTGGGTGCGGAAGAGTAGGCACGGGGGAGGCGTCATGCATATTCAATTCAAAGGCCATGGAGTATATTGTATGTGACGGACACGGTCAAAAAGTCGAATCGGCGATATCCAGCTTGAAGGGTTGGTCCCAGGTGACGTTTAAGTGATGTCGGTTATTTGTTCAAGTGCGTTTCGATTTACTTAGGCACTCATGGATGGATGTGGTCGATGAGCGTCCCGATGATGTCGAAGCTGGTCCGATGCCCGAGTGGGAGAGTCCCCGTCGAGAGTTGTCGTTGGTGCTAGGTCGCAGTGAAGCGCTTTTTGAAATCAGATAGAAACGACCGCGGTCTACCCCCAGCGATACACTTCAGATGAGAAAATCTGTGTTACGCTTGAGGTAGCTACCGAGGTCGGTGAGGATGAGATCCGAGGAAGGGCGTCTGGGTTGGACCGTAAACCAGCCGAGTCGAAATGGGACAGGTAAAAAAGAGGGGGTGGTAGGCAGGTGGTTGGAGTCGAGAGGATGTTGGGGTCTGGCGTTTAGGGTCTTGACGTAGAGTGAATCAAGACGAGAAGAAGCGATGTTGTGAAGACAAAACCCACTGAAAGGGAATGAGTGGTGGGGGACCGGTTCGGTGAATTCGGTGGGGATAGATGCAACGTTTGCGGCCTTGGGAGTGATCCGGTCAAGGTTGAATCTTCGATGGGGGGGGAAAAGCGGCGGTGGCGTCTCGGGCGGGCACTGAGGAATGTCAAGGAAAGAAGGAGCGGTGCCGAGAGAGGAGTGCTGGATCAGGAGACGGATAGGAAAGTGTTGGTGGACGAGTGTCGTGGAGAACGAGAGGGTTGACGAAGTTGAGAAGTTGAAGAAAACGAAGTGAGAAATGAGAAATGAGAAATGGGAAAAATAGTTCACCAGATGGAAGGCCGTGGTAGGAGGAGGACGTGGTGGACGTGCTGGGAATTGAGACCTTTGAGACTTTGGGAGCAGCGGAGTAAGTGGGTATGAGTAATACGGTTACTACGAAGGCGACGGGTAAAATTGATTCTCGCAGAGTCAGTCCGTCCGCCAGAGTTCACAAGGAAGAGGGGGAGAGAGAGTGGGACACACCGAAGAACAGCTACCGAAAAGGTGGGTCTGAAAGGATGGACATGGAGAACAAATACCCAGGGACCCGTAACATGCCAGATGAGGCTTAGAGGAGGAGACACTGGGACGGGTCTGTATCACGATTACCGTATAAGATCTCTGATACACACGTACGCTGTAGCACTATGGAATCATGGATCATCTCCCTTTTTTTTGCTCTCTCACCTGCAGTACGGAAAGGTCTGTCTCCAGCGACGCATGGACATTGTCCAGCATTGTGGTACCTACAGTTTTGTTGGTGATATGAAATCAAACTAGTTTTTTTCCAGCAAGCGTACAGATCTGAAAGTCGTACACCTCCGTGTCGGACGGCGAAATTTCTGGCTGAACAATCTCCGACAAAGCAAAGGCGCCTACGAGGAAGGGTATCCATAGTAATCCACAGTCATACAGTATCCATCCATATTCAGCTTCTCAAAGTAACAGCACAGCGTAGTGACTTGATGGAAGTATACAGCAGTACTCTCGCATCCTTCTTCAGTTTCCACTGGTTACCGTGAGCATGCCATGTATCCATCTTCTATTCTCTTCCCCCCCCCCTCCCCTCAAGTGGCAAGTCTGCTGTCAAATGGAAAGCGACCAGCGACCGGTACGACTCCAACACATCCCATCCATCTCTCCTGCAAGTCGTGGCTTCATCTGCCAATAGAAATCCGACTATGAAACGGGGTCAATCACTATTACTCCTGTTTGAAAAAGAAAAAAGAAAAAAGAAATCCCAAAAGAAATTCCAAATGCCAGCCTGCCGCCTCCCCCCCCCTCGTACCCTACGGGCTTATCTCTTACCGTTGGACAGCACAAAAGTACCGAGCCCCACTCGGGTTCTTCACTACGATTCGAAAGCCTCCGGACAAACTCTTGCACGCTTGAAGGAAAGGTTCTTTTCCTGGTTTGGATCTTGGTCGACTGGAGGCAATCGTCATGACCCTGTTACAGAAGTCTCGTACTGAGTTAGTGGCCAGGAACAGGACATACAGATGTCTAGGTGTCTGCATATGTACCTTGAAGGGTTGTAGAGAGACGGGTGGGGAACCCAGTCCCTGAAAGTGATCGGCCCCCCCCCTCTCTTCCAAATGAACTTGTCGGGCGCGTGGCAGCCACACGCTTCAGAGGTTTACTGTACTTGCTTTTTCGGTACTGTCATCATGCTCATTAAATCTACAGCCCAACGGGTAGGCCCCATTGTAGGGTGATAATGCGCAGAGCAATCATGATGGTTTGGTCTGACTTTGCCCGGCTTGGATGATGGCAAGACCTCCATCCTGGATGATCGTGGACCACAGAACAGATGTATTGTTTCTGGGAGGCATGGAAACAGGGTCATTGGAATTGTGGAACGCCAGGCGTGAATGCCCGAGATTGTTGCTTTTGAGGCAATTCTAAGCCAATCGCCCTGGCGGCATCATGCTGCCGCTACAGCGTGACCGGATCTAGCAATCTTCCAACTCTGCTGGAGCTTCCATTACCTGGGGAATTTATGATCAAAATTGCAACCAAGCCGCCGGATGTCAAACTACCTGGGCCGCTGGATCGATGGTGTCCATGAACGGTACCGAGTCACCGACTACCGACTACCGAATCTATCAATAGTTCGATAGTGTCAGGATGCCTGCACACGTGTTAATCAACGTGCCATCCTTGTCAGGAACCACCTGACAAGAGAATTCGCCCCATTAGAAGACGGGTTGCGCCGTAGTCCGCGCACCCTGGCCGCTGGAGGAAAGAGTTCTGCAAGACCGTGTAGCCTCAACGCACTCACGGGCTGATCGCGCAACCCTTTTGCTGTTACGGCCATGACCAACTACCGTAAATGGAATCAACGGGGGACCAGGAGAGCGGATGGGGAGTCTTCTGGTCGGACGGGCAAGTCAGACTCGAGAAACACAGAAATTGGGAGCCATTATTCAGAGAAAGTCCTGCGTAGTGGTCTAACTGGACCAAGTTCAACCGTCCGACTTGGTAGTAAGAGGATGAAAAACTGCGTGCGGAAGACACAAGCACAGGACTCATGGAGAATGGGCCAATGAGAGCACTGGCTCTGGACGAGCGATCCACGCCATCGTCACGATCCGTTCTGAACAGGCTTAGCGTAGTTGGTCTTGGGGTGTAACCGACGTGAAAAGCGAGTCAGCGAGACCGCCAAACTCGCCAAGAGGGTCGACCCGAGGTGGAAATGGGGGACCGCAGCTTACCATGGGTCATCCTATGAACAATCAGGAACTACCCGAGCTAACCATGAAATGGGTGTAGTGCGAGGAGTCCGATCCATCCTGACTGGTGCCATCGTCCTCGAAGTGGAGCGCCCCCAGAGCTCCCCCCGAAGGAGCTGCACAATCATAGGCCGACCAGAGGCACCAGCGGCAGCGCCTTTTTTCCACTGGCGGATGGGCAGCATACTCATTACATGAAGGAGACGTGACCTGGAGGGGGGAAACCGTCGACGGTGTGAAGATCGTGGACGATTCCTGATCGACATGACAACACCAGGTATGGAGATTCCCATTCACGGAAGGTCCCTGCAAGCTGGTATGCGACACGCTGGTCCACGGGGGAGCACGGGAGAGCAAGGTCTCGGGGAGAGACTACTTCATCCAGGACTGGGTCCAACCGAACCAAGCCGGATTGACGGTCAATAGTCAATAGTAAGTGGGTTAAGGGCTTCTTTCTCATCGCGCTCACCGCTGAAGCTCCTGCGTGACCATCGCGACTATCAAGTCTCCATGCCACCGCCAATTTCCCCAGTCAACAAAACCAAAATACAACCGAAAAAAAAAAAAAAAAGAGATATCAAGTTTGACCTACTGGTTTCCAACTTTCCACTCATCCAATCCTGCTAGTGAACCCCAGTGTCCTGGGACAGAAACCCATCCCAGTACAACAACACGGATGATAATAATGACGATTCGAACACTGCAAGGTGTGCAGTGTAAACTCCAACTGATCAATCTCTCTTCCGAATGCTCCACCGTCCGTTACAAACAGGATAGAATCATGAAACTGGGGGTCATGCGAGAGGTGGCCGGATCCGTCATTGTACGGCATTTCACTGTCCGTCTCTGGGGGGTTCAGCCCCCTTACTGAGTATGGCGATCTTCCCCTGGCACCAACAGGTTACGTCCCGTCCTCACTCGAAAATTGGTGACTGATGGGAGGGGGGGGCAGTTCACCACCATGACCACGCTGGCACACTGGCACACATCAATATAAGCACACGCACACAAGTGCAGCATGTTCGTATGACTTGACTCGACAGCATGGACAACACCGCATCGGGTGGACTTGAATCTTGACCCAACATCGGAGCCACCATGATCCTGTAAATCACGGAAAGTTCCGAGTTGGGCGGGTAAGGGCATATCGTTGGCGGAGACGCTCACCTCACCTTCCGGGTCGTCTCCCGCGACCAGTTTTAGGCTTCTTCTATCCACGGGAAAAGAAAAAAAAAAGGGACAAAAAAAAGCACCGACCGTTTCGGCGGCCTCGTGATCTTAACGGGCACCTCTAGCGAAACCGTAGAATCACCGAAAATGAAAATCCCGCGCCCGCGAGCCTCGCGTAGAGTCAAACTCACCCATCCTTCATGATTCTCCTTTTCCACCCCCTCTTCGGTCTGACTGTGATGGCGCCTCGGGCGACGGTACGTTGTACGATCTGGTTTTACACTTGGCAGGAGTTGTGGACCCCATGTCCGATGGGTGCTTCTTATTCTCTTCTTCCAAGTATCAGCCGCCCGGGCTGAGTCCGGTCAACGCTCACAGAGAAAAGAGCCGCGTATGGTCCGGTTCGGAGATGCCCCCGTCTCTCCAGCGAGTGGCTTCACCCTGGTCTCCATCGTGGAGCTGCATTCAAAATCTGGGGGATCCATTGCCGACCGTAACACCACCGTTGACTTGCGGACTCACCCAAATCATTGTGGATTAGACTGAATTCTAAATCCTTTTGGATTTCCCAGCGCTCTGCAGTCCCGCTGACCCGTGACTCCTGTGGCCCGCCCGTGAAGAAGCAGTCGAATCGAGTCTTCTGAGGGGGTATATGGTATCCGTGGCTAATATTGGGGGCGCCTTTTATCGATCTCGCCTGGATAGCTGGTTGGTGCAGGAGGATTATGATCTTATCCGGCTGAGAACTCAAAAGTCTTCTTCTCCTCCCCCTCTCCCTCATCCTCATTGTGTCAATGACCTTGGATGGGTTTGTATAAATGCCCGCAGGCGTTCACAGTTATACAGACATACGTACAATACGTGGGTATTGTGCCATGTGTAGTACAGCTACAATACAGATGTACAACCTAACCCAAACGCCCCTTTTACCTTCCCCATTACCGATTCGCCGGGAACGCCTCTGACGCATTCGAGGGAAGGGGGGGACACTCAAAGAAATCGGAGATTACAGACCAGGAATCCATTGTATGAAACACAAGCTATCACCACCGGGACGATCATCTGTTTACACGGTCGAACGGACAGTAATCTTACAATCGAGAGGTAATACAATCTCATTACCGTACCGACCGATCATTGGATGTATGGATTTCCACGAGAGCGGAGAGAAAACCAAGTACGGTGAGGATTCGCGCTCAGGAGAAACTCAGGAGGAACGAATGAGAGTTCAAAGTCCGCGCGAGGTGCTCCATCATCATCGAGTGCGATGGTCTCCACTTTTGGCGTGACTGACCAGTTTGAAGCTCAGGGTGACCGTGACAAGGTTCCGTTGCCCCTGCAATGTCGATCGAGCGACAAGCGAGGGCAAACCGGTACGAATTATGATTACTGTGGAGGAGGATCCTTCATCACTTTCATGTTTAAGCTCGTCCAGCATGTGACCGCTTTTTCCAACTGTAACGAGGCTGGGTTTGACATACTGTCAATTGGACAAGGGAGGTTTACTTATAACCCGCTTTCCATTGATTCTAATCCGGTCGAAGGGGTCCCTGGTGTACATAATTACCAAGGCGAAAGAGTACCCCGTAGAGAAAAAAAAAAAAAAGAGAGATGACGCCATTCGAGCGGCTACGCGACTATCCTAGTTGCCTTTTCGGGCAAAGTCAACGGTTGCATTGCCACTAGCTTGTTCCTAAAAAGTGTCGTAGCGGATCATGTGGTATGTATGCATCTTTTGATTGTGAGTCTTAAAGGACTGGGAGATGGTCTCCCTGTCTAGTAATGATTGAGCAACTACCCGGTGCTAGTTCAAAAATGGGATGGGGGCATCTGTCGAGCCAGTTGTGCTACGCCACATACAGACTCAAGATCCCCAAATCTGTCTCCAGAAATGACATCGCTGTGGCGGCCGATGACAAAAAGTGTGGCAACGCTGGCCGTGTATCCTGCATTTTGCCTATTTTTTTTCCTTGGCCGTGGCGCGCGGGTACAACACTACCCCCAGAATGTAGGTACCACCTACATATCGTAGTGGGCGACTTAATTCACGCCCGCTTCTCTCGATCATCATCTGAGCGATTTAGTACGATACTGCAACCAATCGCGGAGAATAGATCCGTCTGGCTTCGATTAAGATCAAGTACATATCTGAATAACTTGATTTGAATTTCCCGTGATACGGGCAGCAGCATGCTTTCCACTACTGACTCACTCGAGATGATATCTCCAATTGGACTCGGACCTCCGCTCGGGACAATCCACAGACGACCATGGAATCAAAGACCTCCGTGTGCTGGTCACACTGACTGTCTAGTTCGATAAAGTTGGATCTCACTGTATAGCCGCGCGCAAGACCGCAGTCCTGTCTCATCGCGGGAGTACAGCGGAAGCGCCCTCTACCGAATCATCGGCATATTCACTCTCCTGTAGTACAGCGTTCGAGTCCGACGCAAACAATATTTTAGGAACACAGCAGGTATGATAAACACTGTATCAGCGTACACAATGTACAGCCATACACATAGCTTTTTTTTTTCGTAAATAAGTGTATAGGATCTACATCCAAGATTCGACTTCCAATTTTAGGGCGTGCTGTGTACCTACGGTGATGCGTTCCATGGAACGATAGGATCAGTCTCGGGATGGAAAGTTCGGCACTGACACAATAAAACAGCGTCGTCATTGCCCTCAGCCTCATCAAGTTACACGCTATGTGATAGGATATGGTATAAAGAAAAAACAGACTATTGTACACAAGGCTGATTCTCGACTTGCCATGATCACAAGCGCCGTAGAATGCCACTTGTTGCATACAGACTGGTGTACCTGTACGTGGGCTGTCCGAGATCAAATTGGGCATTCACACATGTGTCTTTGGCATCAACTAGAGCTTGCCATCAAGGGCATCCCCTACACCGACCGACAATAACACGCTGTCATCCAAAGCCTCTGGCGGAAGCCCCTGTCAGTCGAGCAAACCTATATCATAATTATGTACAGTAAACTCCCTCATTTCATGTTTCGCTGTGTGAAATGTTCAACGAGACCGAGGCCACCAATGTCGCGCATGCTGTATGTCGCACTTACACACCGTATAGTGTCCACTTCTCGTCGGAGTCCAACTGCGTCACGAGGAGGTTGTCTCCGAATGATGGGCAAATGATGAACAGCAAGAAATTCAACGCTGCGGGTCCCTTGCTCACTTTACAAATTCATACTATTTGCCGGAGAGGTACATTTGTACGAGTATCATCAATGGAATCTCTCAATATTGCTCGATCGGTCTAAACACGATCCCACCAAAATCAAAACCAGGTACTGTAGTATACTAATTTTCCGTCGACATTACCGGTCGCCCTCCAACGTGTTGACCTCCCCCCCCTCTCCACAGCCGACATCACAAGCGCCTGGCCTCACTAATGCGATTGTAGTAAGAAAGTTTTCTGGAATACCCGATCAACAACGTCCCTGCTGAGCGTGACCCACAACTCCTGTACTTCCAGCATGACTCTTGACGATGATCTCTCTGGGGATCGACACGAGGCGCTCGAATCCCGCTCTTTCTTGGATGGATCGGTGACGGCGTTACTGGATGGGGCAAAGTACCACGGTCCCCGTCCCCATCCACATGTACTTTGGAAGGGGGGAGAGCGAGAACAGACATCAAGCAATCAAGTCAAGAAATCCGAAAAAGTTAACCGCCGATCGTTAAAGATTTTTTGTGACTCCACTTGTGGATGGGTTCGCTGGGCGATTACGTGTACTAATGCCCACACCTACCTCAGTAGCCAGGAGGATCTTCTAACCTAAATAGGGCACTCTGCAGCAGCAGTTCAGCGTCGAAGACAGATGAGTTGTATGCAAGTCGTGCTCTATGGTTCCTGTGATCTCAAGCCCGCTTCTTCCAAGGTATGTTATGTACGTACAGTAGGTCCGGTAGATCAAATCTTGAACGCCTAGTTCCCCACATGTGTCCGATAATTGACAGTGTGATCTTTGGCAAGTCCCGAGTCCGGGAGTTCTATCGGAGGTGTCAATCTTGAGTAAGATCGAGGGCAAGGCAGCGTCATTCTCTCCGGTCGCTAAATCGAGATATGCATGGAGATCAAAGGATTTGACATGGCTCAAACAGCGGGACGCGACAAGAGCACTCCCACTCTTTTGAGGGTATCCAATCCGTTTCAATCCACCTTCGCAAAGGGGGGTTTGATGGCTATTCTTCTCACAGACACGTCTAATCTGACCTACGATTTTCTCATGACACACTACTCTAGCACGCCACTACATCCTCGTGGTACACACTACATGGAGTACAGTACAATAGATACTTGTGGTACTTGGATCCTAAGTATTGCAAATCGCTGATATCCAGACAGTCTCGTAACAAAAAATCAGCAACGTTAAGCCACCGTGGTCGTTCATTGGATACTTGAGGGAAAGCGGTTCGCCTCCCTTGAGAGTCATCGATATCTCCAGACGCATCATCGGTCGCCTCCATACGGAGCGCAGCCATCCGATGAGTGAGTTGAGTCGTGCTCTCCTGGCTGAAACCTCCCCCCACTAATAGCATGAGATGTCAGTATGTTTTGGTGGGGGAATAAATCCGACAACGGAGCACAGATTCTATCTGCATGTTTTTTTTTTCTCTGACGAAACCGTTTTTTTTTTCTTTTTTTGGACAGCCGGTCGAAACTACATGAAAATATTGGGTATGTGCCAAATGTGGTACCTGGTGACAACAGAGACACTCAGCCTTGGTCGCTGATTCGCAGTGTATTACAACATCAGAATCCTTGAAGTTGGAGTTGCCACCACTTCTATGGAATTGCAGCGGCTCACACCGAATTACTTGTTTTTGTTTCTTTTCTCTAGTCCTCATCTCATGTCAATGTGAAAATGACAATGGTTCTATTATGAGTCAACCGGATTTTCTCCAACCAGGCTGAAACCGGAATGCCATCCGTTCAAAAGCCATGCATCCATCCCCAAGGACTTGAATGCAACTGGCCTGCTATCTTCAGTACAGGCCCGCATCCATCTACAGTCATGTATGTCCCCATGGCCCTCTGTCCTCGGGGTTTCCCAGTCCCCGGCAGTGGCTTAACGGTGGCTGCAGTATATTCGAATCAGAACTCTCTGCACCACTCCACTACATCTGCGCGCCGACATGCAGTCTGCGATGTACAACCACTACAAGTACAGTATGTATGTAGTGATGTCCACGCCTACTCTGCGCTCCTGCAGGAGTTAGGGAGACAAGTAACTATGCCGCCCATGACATGGATAAGCGCCCTCGTGAGACCCTGCTCCCTCTGCCTCCGCATGTCCGCTTGCATAGATCTTGCTTTGACGCCAACAGCGCAAAACGATCGCCGTCAAATCCTCACTTGGGTCCCTTCTTATCATTTTGTCGTATTTGTCGCTTCTCCGTGGGTAGAAAGATACTGATGTACTCGACTTGGGCGAAACTTGACGTCTAATATGCCCTGGGGGGGGAAAAAAAAAGGGACCAAGGTACTACCGTATATCAAATCACTATACACTGTTAGCTGGCGCAATCACGGAGCGACTCTAGGATCCAAGAGGCAACGATTTTCCAATTCCCATCAGAGTGAGGCATGCAATCCTGGTGGAGTGATACCGGGAGACCGCCCCAGAGATCTTTTGTCTCCGAGAACAAGAAATGTTTACCCTTCAACAGGATCGCAGTCAGATATCATTGATCGTCCGGAGGCAATGCTCGTTCCAGAAGTCAGATTGGAAAATCTTCATCCTTCATTCCTGGAGTATACTACTGGTACGGGTGCTGTACGGGAGGAGTACTCGAGTCCAGTTGTGTATCTGTAGCCTTGCTGTGATCAGATATGCCCCCCCTCTCCCCCCCACCATAAAACCACCGAAACTGTCCTCCAGACTTGATGTGCCAATGATGCTGCACAGAAAGACGACCCAGCCAACGCTCAGCAAGTCGATACTGATTCGCCGATCAATTTCCGATCTCCTGCGAGGCTCGGACGCTGCACTCTTGAAGGGTGGGACTACCACCGGAGACGAGAGTCCACCGCACCGCGCGCCCCTCGCTTTAGTCTCTTTTAGTCCCTTTTAGTGTCTTGGTAGTGAGTCTGTGCCCTTCTGCCTCTTGGATACTGTTGTTGGACTTTTTACCCCTCCCCCTCCATGCAAGGTAGGTTTCCTGTGTGGACCTGAAGACTGCCACCGTGCCAGTGTATTCTCCTCCTTCGCCAAGGGGGAGAATCTCCAAAGAACATGGTGACCGTGTCCGCACTCGAGATCCATACGAATCAAGTCGACCCATGACGGGAAGTTTTTCCTCTCCACTCTCGTCGGACAGTTTACTCCTACACAGACGTACCATAGGGCGGCCCTTTCGGAGAAGTACCGCAGCTGGTGATATCGTATGATCGTTCCAGAGTCCCCCAGTATGAAGGGGGAAAGAAATTCAAAATAAATCCACACATCACTATTCTATCAACATACCTTTAAAACAGATAGACACCGGACAAGTCAAAGATATAGTCTTGTGCAACAAACCAAATCAAATTCAATTCAGAGCCTTCGGAGAAGAAGAAAAAAATTCAAGCAGCCGCCAAGATGAGGGGCTCAGGCCCGATACTCTGTGGAGGGGCCGTGTGACTCTGCGCCGCGACAGGTTCCCACCCAAACGAGAAATGGCCCCCCGTTCAACTGTCGATGAATGGAAGTGATTTGGTTTTCGCCAGAGGTTTTTGGTCGTCGGGTCTTTCCAGTCCACTCCTTTTCGGAGGACTCGGTCTGCGCTGCCTGATAGTCTCAATCATTATCCCGTGCATACGAGGAACACCCAACCTGAGTCAGGTCTGTGATCACTCGTCCGGGTCGTCGTTGTCTCTCATGGTCTTGTACGAGGGGCTCAGAGCACCGAGCTGCAGACTGATGCAGGCCACGCCACGTATGGAGTGCGACAGGACCCCTCCCCCCTGCGCGCGTCAAAACGAACGATGTGATGGAGGACTCATGTGAACTTTGAACAGACGACCACTATGATATTAGGTCCACTACAGCTACAGCACTATGGTCACGCCGACGGGGCAATACTGTAATATTGCATGTCTATTGACCAGCTCGTTATTAGTGAGGTTTTATCGCTCAATCGTCAAGCGTTGATCATGAAAAAAAACTATATACGTCCCATATTACTGATCTCACCTGACCATCGATATGGCAGCTCTTGTACCTGGACTTTTTCCCCTGTAGTATATATCTTCTCGTCTCGGTGTAACTTGGTCGGAGCAGAGAAATGGAATAGGTACTTTCTTACAGAGTAAGCACCATGATTGGGGCCCAACTGAAACATCAGATCCGACACACCAAGACTATTTCCAAATATCCTAGACAGTAGAACTCTACAACACCGGTATCACACCATTGCACTGGACGGTCATTATTGACTGTACTATCTAAGTATCTAGTATCTACACTTCAAAATCAACATGAACCTGGTGGAATCCACAATATCAAATCGACATTCAACACACTCTTCCCCCCCTTTTTTTTTTCTCGAACCCTCCACTGTGATCCCGTTACTTTAAACTTTTCCCATTCCCGTCGCACTCTCGGGTTCTTTTCCCAGGGTACATCGTCATACGGCCTCCTCACCAGCCCCGTCACCCAATCTACGTCGTTCCGTCAACCAGGGCTCCATCACAGTTCCCTAGGACTACCGACATGGAAAGGGAGAGAGCCAGAGAGAGAGAGAGATAGCAGAAGGGGGGAAAAAACAATGGACAAGGGAGGATTTCCGGGCTCCGCGCGGGATATTCAGTCTCTTTCCCACGGCCAATCATTTCGGGTCAGAATGGATCGACTCCCCCCTCTCAAAGGTGGAGCCGCCTGATTTCTTCTTTTTTTTTTTTTTTTTTTCCCTTGGTCCTGTCAATTTTCTGGTCTGTGTCTGTTTTGGTGATGAGAAACAGATTGCCCTGACAAGTCGGGAACTCGTGGTGGCGGGTAAAGGAGGACAGGATTGGGAGAAGGAGTGACGAGTCTGACGCCGGGTTGGAATCTTGTTTATAAAGGAAATCAAACCTTTCATCGGGGCGGAAGGTGTTAAGTGCCGGAGCAGAAGGTAAGGTTGCAGGTTACTGTACAAGTGTGCAATGGATATTTGGATTCACTCCTCCTTCCATTTTCACCTGGGAACTTGCGATTCCTCGGCGTGATAAGTAATGCGTGGGTTGACTCCATCTACAAAAGGTTATTACCCATCTACTTTGGTCCACTGAGGGATATACAACAAGACCGAATACGTCCTTACACACACTCTCTCTGATAATCATCTCACAATGGACGTGGACTTAGTCATGCTATCTAGAGGTGAAAATATGTTCTGATGATACTGAATCACCAAACCCACCAAAGCACACCGGTCAGCCCCCAGCTGGCCTGATCAGGACAAGAATTGAACCCCGCGCGCGCTCTAGGGAGTCAATCAGGATGATGGAATGTTTTCTTGTACCAAGTGATTCAAGGGTGTCGTGGCCTTTGAATGGTGTGCCTGAAAGTGGACACCCAGTGCGACACTATCTCTTTCTCAGGTCTCTTGTCTAGCTGTCCACGGATCAGCGCTTTCCACCCAGTTCCCCCCCTGCGTGATCCATCGGCTTGATCGAATGGCAAGTACAGTGTATATCCAGTATATCCAATGATCTTATTTTATATATGGAGAGTGCTGTAGAAGTGTCTATCTGGACTTGAACCCGTAGGGCACTTTGCCTTTTTGTGTCGGGAAAAACATCCTCATCATGGTAAGCATATGCTATACTTTTCACCCAAACTTAATTACTACGTAGTACGATCCGATGCATTCTTCAATAGATCTTCCCAACGATCCACGATTCATTGGGTGTCTAAGGTTTTCAGGAACAGAAACCGGACTTTTACAGTACTTTTCGAAAATTATATATGTATGAAAATGAAAATAATTGAAAAATAAAATAAACCACATAAGGATTTTATCACCTACAATAAAGATACTACGTACGTAGTAGTCTTCATATAACCCGTAGGATACACATGTAAATCAGCTTATTATTCAATGATCAATTCGGCCAACACAAGTATCTGCTAATTCCAGCTTCTCATCCCAAACCCATTTCATTTTAAGTCCTGACTATTGAACGAAATTTCTCTTCGGGGCGGAAAAAAAAAAAGAAAAACAAAAACTCATCACGTCACCCTTCACAAGTCAAAACTCATGTTGGAAGTGGTTCCCTTCCCGTCTCCTGGAGACTGAAAACTGCAGACCACTTCTGTACCTGAGCTTGCCCGGGCCGGGATAATACAGTACAGCCATTCCATTATTGATAACTACGGACCAACATCATAAACCAAAACATTGAATGGTAGGTAGATGAGCAATCATATAACCACAAATCACAATCATAACTATCATCACTTTAAATCCCCATTTCCAAGCTCCAGCACATGATAATTTACCCGAATAAAATCTGCCCTCCCGTCTCCGTCTTACCCCCCCCCCAGTATAATCCATCAATCATCAATCCCTTGGCACCAGGATCCTGTTTTTTCAACCAGAAAATCCTTGTTTGGCCCTTTTCCTTTTCCAGGGGCAAAGGACTGCTCACCCGTTTCCGACCAAGATTGATGGGGGGGGGGGGGGGGGGGGCGTTGCTTCCAAAGCTTCGGTGGAGCTTGGCGGAGGCGTCACGGAATGTGGCAGGCTTTTTTTTTTACTCCAGTACGAGGATCGGTAGTCTTTCCAAATTCTGGTTTGTGTGAAAAGGTGACCTTGCGATTGTTGAAACTGCGTGGGAAGTGTGTGCCTTGGGTTCGTGGCATCGATTGTCTTTGCAGACACGGATCCTCACTGATACTCGTTTTGATCAAGGGGGTGGAAATGGGTGGGAATTCGATTTGGGATGGTTTGTGTTTACGGTGCATCTGGTTACATTTCTACATATTTTGACTCTACACGGTAGAGTTTACAGTCTACAGCGTATCCTGGACTGGGTCAGGAGGCACCAGCAAATGTCCCCCCGTGAGGTCTGAAGGGCTGATGCTCATCCGGTGAGCGACGAAGTGGGTACCAGAAGACCCTGGGCTCTTCTCCCCCCTTATTTGCGGATACGGCGCCTGTCAGCAGTTCAGCACCACTGAGATATTGGAAATGGCTATCCAGATCTGGTAAAAGGTCCGGTCAAATTGAGGCCTGAATGAGTGTCACCACGATCAGAGCAATCTGGAAAGGCCAGGCGACCCAGTGCTGATCAACTGGGTCGACTACGTTTGCTAAACTCTGAGAAAATTGTCTACGCGCAAGTCGACGCGGCTTCACAATAGAAAAGACAAAGTAGAACTTCGTCATGGTCAAAGAAGAAAAAAGGGAAAAAAAGGGAAAAAAGGATGAAACTATCAGACACGGAACGGTATGGTACATGAACCCCAAGACGCCGACAAAAGACAAGAGCATAATAAAGTCAATTAAACATGCCGCTTGCTCCCCCCTCCCCCGTCTCCCAAAACAAAACCCCTCATGTACTCATTCGGCCCGAAAAGGAATCAATATAAACTCATCATCTTCATGACAGTGCACCACTGGTTTTCCATTGCAAGAGTGCTCGGAGCACAGCAAGACCCCCAGCTTGCGTTTCGACGGTTCGACCACGACCCTGGTCATTAAAGTCGCGTGGGCTGACCTGCGAAGCTGCGGCTGCGGCGGCAGCGTCAAAGCCGCCGTTGCGATAATCATTCGCCCCGGGAGGGAGGGTACTGCTGTTGACAATCTCACTCGCGACATTCATCTGCCCGTACGGGAGTCCCCACCACTGGCCAAACCTGCCGTCCTCGTCGCGAGTCACCAATGCAGCTCTCGCATTGTGCTCAACCCACGGCTTATAGGCACGGCAGATCCCCAAGTGCTGCGCCACGGCGTCCTCCCAGTCTGGCCGAGGGACAGACTCATCGGCCCGGCCTTCTAAGAACGCAAATTCCTCTGGTCGTAATGGCCGACAGAACTCGGCCAAGTGATGGAAGAAGATACTCTTGAAAGTCTGTCCATCCTGCGAGCAGCTTGCATGGGAATCGCATGTGTCCTCCATCACGCCCCCGCGCCCCAGTCCTGCCCACTTGCGTGAAGACAGATAGGGCCAGCCCGTAGCGCGCAGCGCCTTTCGAACCAGCTCGTGGCCGTCCCGCAGATAGTCCAGCTCGCCCGTGGCCAGCCACAGACCGCGAAGGGCACTGAGCACAACGCCCTGGTTGTAACTGTACACCATCTCGTTGAGCTCGTCGCATTTGCGCGACCCGGGCTGAGTAGAGCTTCGCCAGCCGCTGATGTGGAAGCCGTCGGCATAGAGACCGCCGACACCGGTCATGTTGGAGTTCTTGAGCCAGTCGTAGGCGTCAATGGCCGCCTTTAAATAAGCCGGGTCGTGACGGTGATGCTGCGAAGGTGCGTCACGGGATGACTCGACAACAAAAGGTGAATCAATCGGATCGCCCGGGAAATAAAGATACATTGCGATGCTGGCGGAAGTAAACAGTTCGTTCGTGATCGCATTCTTATAGGGAAGCAAGTTAGGATTCCATATCATGCCGCCATCACAGAGAGTCTGGTCCCAGCCAGCCGAGGCAAGCTCATAGAAAATCCGCGCTCGATGGGCGGCCGCATCACGAAATTGTGTGCCATACCAGGCCTGTGAGGACGAGTTGGAGAGAGAGTCGCCCGAGCCAGAGTAGTAAAGACTGGAGTGCAAATTTTGAAACTTGACATGCTCCAGCCAGTCGAGAACGACCCACAGCATGTCATCGTAGGCCTGGTTACGCAAACTGAACGCGTTCTCACCAAAGTAAAAGGCACTTGTTTGGCTGAAGAAGTAATTGATGGTGTTCTCAAGTGCAGGAAAGAACAGCCCCTGCGTGCTTGCGCCATCTATATCATAAGCACTTGATGAGAAGGATGACAGAGTCGCAGCGACATGTGTTCCCAGAACGGCCGCGGTCCAGTCAATACTGGACGGCCAAGTCCCTTGCCATAACACGAAATACTCCCTTTGCATCACATTGAGTGCATCCAGGAGATCCTCCAGTGTCTCCGACGCGTGCGACAACTTGGCCGATGGTGCAACATCGTTCCCGTCCCGATCGTTCAACGCCGAGGACAGGTCTTCAGGATCAACCCGGGCAGATTCCGACGATAGGTCATTAGAGACTGCGAGGGGCCGCTGCGGACCATGCGCCAGCGCATTGGTCAGAGACACAAAGATCAGAAGAGCTGGGAACATCAGAACAAAGAGCGTGGATCCTCTGCGTCCGGCCGGGACCTCAGTGCAGGCCGAGGGTCGCATTCTGCTGGTGCATTCAAGTAGAGCAAGAGGCAGACCTGCCACAGAACTCAGCGCATAGCCCTCCTTCTATAAGAATATACACCGACACCCACACCGCAATGCAACGAGTGAACAGTAAAGAATGACAACCTCGATGCACAGGCAGGTTTTCGATGCGGGGAAATGGAGAGAGAAAGAGGGAAGCGCCGCCGAAGTGGACCTCGTGGGCGTCCCATCCCCGTCCAGCCGCGGATTTTGGTTGCCAATTGGGAATGCGGAGGGCTTAGTCACGCCCCGCGGCGTACTGGTACGAACTTCAAGGTAGGCACTTGCTGGCTGGTGCCAAGGCAGTCGAGGTCACGGCCTGGAGGAGAGATCCAGTTGACTCTCTCGGAAGATGGAGATCGCGATTCGATAATTGAATTCGAGTCACATTCAGCGAGCATGAGGGCAAGGGAAGCTTCATGGGACACTTTGTCAGTCGGGGATGGCTTTGACCTTGCCACGTGAGTCGCGTGATGATGATGCACTGGCCGGTGAGAAATTTAGCCTCAACAGAGAATCGATGCATCTCACGAGTCAAGAGAGAACCCCGCCGCTAGCGGAAACTGTGTGACCTCTTGCATGACGAATGCACTGGCCTCGGAAGATGTGGTATCATCATGTCCCTCCATGCAGGGTCACTTCTGATCTGATGATATGTATGCTCGGAAGCGGAGATGATGATCAGTGCATCTTATTAAATAGGAATTGCATAGATCCAGGGTGGGTGGTTGGTATCGGGTAGGAATGGTGCATGAGCGGAAAAAGAAATGGGATACCGTGGGAGAGACAAGTCAGTTCACGAGTCGACTTCTAAATATGGGCATTTACCTTTTCCTCCTCTACCATGCTAGCAAACAGCGTACCGAGGAGCATACCTAGTTCCATAGGAGAGAGTGAGATTGAATGGATGAGAAATGTGCCTCGATTTACAAGTGAGAGACCCCGATGGCCCTCCAACCTTAAGGGCAAGCTAGTTGAACAGTCAATTACTTCTTTCGGACGGACGCATCACATGGTCCCTGATCAAGATACAACAGATATACATGTTGCAAAGAAAGAAACAAAGACCCCCTGACTCTACAGCGGACTCACGAGGAATCTGTCAACGGGGGTACAAAGGAACGTCAACTACTACTACGTTTTCACATGGCTTCTTTGTTGGGTCGAATCGAAGAAAAGGGCCATCTCCGACGGTATGTTGGAATTAGAGGCTTCAAATATGCGATTAGAAATACGATGAACCTCGTCCAAGTACTGGCAGAGCTCGTGTGAAATGAGGCCCCGATGAAGACCCCAAGACTCCCACCCAGAAATGACCCCTTTCCCCCCTATTTGTGCAGATTAAACAACAAACACCCGACAACCATAGGAAAGCGTTGACGGACATCAAAAGTCTACCGTCTACCCATATACGACCGATAGAAATCATCGGCGGCGCTACCACCACCGCCCATAGCAGGGCTGGCAAACCCATACCCGAGGCGCGAGGAGATGGACTGGCCGGCCTTCTGAGCAGCTGCAACCTTGGCCTGCAGCTCTGAGGTCCCCTGATCAATGACCTGCAGCTGCGACAGGTGCGAGTTGAGAATGCGAACAATTTGGGAAATCTGAAGCAAGGATTGAAAAAATGTCAGCGAAAAGTTCTTCCCGTTGACGAGTCCTCCTTCACAAAGGACGAAGAGACTAGGGCCATGAACGGAAAACTTACTGGTTCGTCGGCCCGGTTCGTCTTGCTGATCGTTGCAGAAGCCCCGTTGACCTCTTCGATCATACTGGTGAGATCTTTACCCATCTCGTCCAGACGATCAGAGAGCTTCTCAGCGAGTTTGTATCTGTGGTCATGCAGTCATTAGTCCTCCGGTCATTCAGACACCTGCACGTCCGGGGTGGGAATGCATACGTTTTTTCACGTTCTTGATCAGGGCCCTGTTCGCCGGGTGTGACCTGCTTCGAGACCATCTCGTCGACCTCCCTTTCATATCGATCAAGCCATGAGCTCAACTCATCCTGCTGGGCCTCGACGGAGGACAATTGGCGTTCAACCTCCTGGGTAGCACGCTCTGCATCGACCGTGTTACCATAGAGCTTCTGCACCTTGGTTCCATTCTCCACAAGCATGCGATCCCATTCGGCGACTTTCTCGGCCTGCTCGCGGAAATCCTTTTGGTACTTTGTGAGATCGGTCGCCCAACGAGTGATGATCTCATCCATGGTTTTGTTCTTCAGACGAGACTGGGCCGGGGGAGCGGGCCCAGCAGTAGATTGGCCGAGAGCAGCGGCGCCAGTGCTAGTGGCGCCGGCGGGAGCTGCCCCAAAGGCAGGTTTATCCTTGGAGGTGTTGGCAGCAGGGGCTTGCGATGAGGGCTGATCTCCAGCGGGCTTGGAAAAAAGACTGGATCCAGCGGCGGGAGTAGCAGTAGGGGTGGTAGATGTGGCTGTGGTCCCAGGAGTGGCAGTTGCCGTGGTTTTCGCACCACCCAAGGCAGAGAACATGGAGCTTCCGGTGGAAGCACTCGTGGTAGTAGGGGCAGCACCCGCGGACGAGGTGGCTCCGAGTCCTGGGAAGAGAGACTTTTGAGGAGTGGCAGCGGATGCTGTGTTGGATGGTGGCGCTGTGGTAGCTCCTCCGAGGGAGAAGGTGGGCTTAGGAGCCTCACCTCCAGTAGAAGCGGCTCCGCCAAGAGTAGACGCAGGCTGGGAAGTAGCATTACCGGTGACGGACGGAGCTCCTCCCAAAGAAAACGCGGGCTTGGGTGTTGAGTCTCCGCCTGTAGAGGTTGCTGCAGGCGCGGCTCCAAACAATGGCTTAGACGCCGGTGCTGCGGCGGTGTTCTGGGTGGCAGATTCAGCCGGCTTGCTGTTGTTGCCAAACAGACCACCCCCGGAGGAGGGCGCAGTGAATGCTGGAGGCTTGGCTGCGCCAGAGGTGGCCCCTCCAAACAGACCGGATGATTGTGTTTGCGCAACAGCCGGCGTCGTAGATGATGTTGCGGGAGTCGAGGATGGGGTGGCAGAAGAACCGGTGTTCAAGCCTCCGAACAGAGAAGGTGCCTTTGATCCTGGCGGTGGTCCAGCGGGGGTGGTTGAGTTATTGCCGAACAAAGAGCCACCGGAGGGGGTTGCCGTAGCGGAAGAGCCAGCTCCAGCCCCGAACAAATTGCTCGAGGGCTTCGCAGCCCCGGCGCCGCCAAATAATCCACTCGTGGCTGGCTGTCCTGGGGTGGTCGTGCTGGTGGTCGGGTTTGCAGCGCCGAACGAGAAACCAGACGAGGTTGCGGGAGGAGTAGCAGCAGCAGTCTTACCGGCAGTACCGAAAATCGAAGGGCTCTGAGTGCCTGAAGACGCTGCGCCAAAGATCGAAGGTGTCGTGCTTCCAGCGGCGGGCGCGCCTACATTGCCGAAAAGTCCTCCTCCACTTGACGCAGTGTTTGAGCCAGTCTGATTGTTCGAACCGAAGGCACTGCCATTGGAGCCGAAAATGCTAGGTTTAGAAGCTCCATCAGAGCCCTGCCCACCAAAACTGAATGCCATGGCGATTGTGTGTTGTGGTCAGAAAGAAACAACAAGCTTAGCCTCAAGTGAGAAGGCAATGAAGGGAACGGGCCGATGCCAACGAGGGCCGCAGGAGGTCGAAAGTTATTCGCCGGTGGTGTGGCCGATACGAGTCACGAGTCTGCGCTTCTGAAGACAAGGTACCGAAGCTCTGTTTGGGGAAAAAAAAGAGTGCCACGAGGCGGATTCGTGAGATGAGAGGTGGAGGACAACAACGACAATAATAATTTAGCAGGAGATTGGAGCAAGTGAGGTTGCGCGCGCATGGCTGCCTCAAACAACAGGCCGCCATTCTCCTGCCTCATTGCTTCTTGGATGCCTAAGGCCTTCGTGTTCTGGACTCGAATCGACTGCTTGGAGGTACCACCGTCGTCACTCTGGCGCTACAGACTCTCTAACTTTATACTTCCTTGCCATTGAGGGTAGATTCTGCCTCTGTTGACTTTTCCCCTCTGATTCTTACCCATGTACGAACGGTAATCCCTATATCGCGAGTATGTCGGCCGCGTCATCCGATTCCCCCACCTATCTCCAACCTCCCAGTGAGACCGTTGAGAAGGAGGACCCTGGAGCTGGGAACAACGGTAGGTTGCCCTCTGGGCCACAGCTTTGCAACTCCAGTGAAGAGAGAAGACTGAGATCTTTTTTGTGATTTCAGCCCCAGACAGCGACGAGGACCATTTTTCAGACGCCAGCGAGGGGCACTCAAATCTACAGACAAGATCGCCGCAGTCTGGGCGAGCTTCTCCTATCCCAGTTACTCGAGTGGAGCGAATCGACGACAGCGCCCACCATGGCGAGATACCCGGAACGATAGCATACGAGAAACGGATACAGGACGCAGTTCCCGATGAAATCGAGGTTCTCTCCTCGGATATCAGCGAGGGGCAGTCGAATCGTCAGGCAGGATTGCCACAGTCAGGACGGGCTTCTCCTATTCCAATCACTCGAGTAGAGCGAGTCGATGATAGTGTTCAATATGGAGAGATGCCTGGCACAGACGCCTTCCAAAAAAGGACACAGGATGCGGTGCCCGACGAAATCGAGGTAGTGCCCTTCAATGCCAGCGAGGGGCAGTCAAATCTGCAGACAGAGTTGCCACAGTCTGGGCGAACCTCCCCCATTCCACTCACTCGGGTTGAGCGAGTCGACAATAGTGCTCTGCATGGCGAGATACCGGGCACAGATGCATATGAGAAACGTATACAAGATGCAGTTCCCGACGAAATCGAGGTGGTTCCAGACAGCACGAGAAGCAGGAATCCTTCTCGGGCGGGGTCGCAGGACCGACCCTTGACCCCAGGCGGCTCAGAAATACCGCGAACTGTCGTTGAGAAAATAGATCCAGATGCGCCAAGTCATGGAGAAGTGCCCGGTACAGAAGCTTATGATAAACGCCGAGCAGACGCAGTGCCAGACATTGTCGCGAGGGTCTCGCCTGATGAGCAAACCCGGGACCTAACGGAGACGACAAAGGAAGAATCAGATACTTTGGATACCGGCCATCGACCTATCCCGGAGACACGACTCTCCAGGGTTGACACAATACCAGCAGAAGACCAGTCGCAAACTCAACCCAAAGCACACCAAAGATCGCCCAGCGATGCATTGCCCGACACCGTGGAAACGATCCCCAATGACGTCCCGTCTACTGCTATGGGGGCAGAGGATGATTTCATAGATCCGGGGGTTGATGACGAGTTCGGTGATGATTTCGATGAGTTCGTGGATGATCAGGGTGGCATGGATGACAATGACGATTTTGGGGGATTTGACGATTTTGACGATGACTTTCAGGAGCCTGAGGTACCTGGGCACTTGACTGATGCTGGCAACGCATTTCCTCAGCAGCCCCCAGCATCCATATCTGTTGTAAGAGACGCCAAGTATTCGATCAACGCAAACTCTTAGACTGACAAGCTTTCCAGCCTCCCCTGATCGACTTTGACGACTTCACATCGACGTCTGACCTTCTTGCAGCGTTATCAGACACGCTAGACGATCTTCTCCCCGCCGTGAAAGACCTTAGCTCTCTTCCCCCTGTCGAATCTATTCCTGATTCTTCCGCTATATTCAGCACTGAGCGCAGCCTCTCATTATGGTCGCAGCTCGTCGCACCGCCACCACTTCAGCCTCAAAATTGGGTGAAATCTCGCATCCGCCGACTCTTTCTGGTCTCTCTGGGTGTACCTGTAGATCTGGACGAGATTTTGCCAGCATCCAAGCAAAAGAAACTCATTCTCCCGTCTATGGACACTGATAGCTCAGGGAACAACAATGCCTCGCAATCCCAACCACGCAAAGAAGGCGACGAAACATCCACAACGGGGCAGGCCCCTGCTCGCCCTAAAGGCACCCGTCGGGGTGCCACGCCCCCACCCCAGCTAGATCTCTCGTCTGTTCGGCGGTTATGCGCAACGACAGACGCTGCCCTCGATGGATTGACGGATGGCGAATTGACCCAGCATGTCTCTGAGCTAGAGCAAGTCACTCTTCGTGCCAGTTCAGTCTTGGAGTTCTGGCTGAAACGTCGGGATGGACTGATCAGCGAAAAGGAAGCATTTGAAGGGGTCATTGAAAATCTTGTCAGCCACGTTCGGCGAGTCCGAAAATAAAACCTTCTGATTTGAACCATTGCTGAAATTCGATAAGCAACTTGGCCACGAGTACATATATCTATATCACCTATATAATCTAATGTTGGAAGCCTGTGTGAATCGCTTTACTTCATTTATGGGCATTCGCAGAAGGTTCCCATTCTGGCCCTCACTGCCGGGAGTTCCCTAGAGAAATGTTTTAGTAGCCGCGCGCCCATACTTGGCAGACGTGCCGTTGCAGCCTTGTAACTGAGGTTCCCAGTATAAGGGGTATGAAACCATGTTGGAAATTTATGTGCTTCGGTAGGGTTTCACTTTTTGAATTCAATCCAGGTATGTGATTGCAATGTATCTATGTTGCGGAATGAGGCTGGATGTTTCACATTCCATCGATTCTGTCAAAATGACTCCCTGGACAGCCTGTTAGGTGGACATAGGTAGGGTATGAGCGCCGGTGGGATAAACCAGGCAATACCTCAGTCATGCAGTAGAACGTTGGAGTCTCACATCTTAGAAAAGCCCGCATGATCCTTGCACTCGATGCTATTTTTTTTGGCTAACCTAAACACCAAACAAGAGGGAAAACAAACAGCAAGAATAAATTGGGGTATAGATTTTTGAGAAATGGCACAGGAAACGACTTATTCAGGACACCATTGCGAAGTCGAAGAAGACATGGTTGAAGAACGAGGCGCCGAATATGAAAATCTCAATTCCCCGGTCTCCAGAACCCCAAACGCTAGCAGCAGGGAAATACTCTGCGACTGAAAGCTAGAAATACAGATTGGGGGCGGGGGAATGCGATATTAATCAAGTTCAATGATACTTGGACTCTGGGACGGGCCTTTCGCAGGGCTAGCTTGTTTAGCGCGTTGGCTTTGCTCCTGGTTGCCGGTCATTTCATCCACCTTGCGTTTTGCAGATGATGTTGATTGGGGAATTTGGTTTGGAGATGGAATTGGAGATGCCAGTTCATCACTCACGGACTTGACCGTCCATGTCCCATTAGCACCGACCTGAATCGATTGGGCATTTTCTACCAACCCGCCTCGCTCCAGTGCTTCTCGAACATCGACGAAAAACTCATCAATGACGAGTAATTGTGGACGGGCGTCTGCTTTACACACTGGACAAAGCCAGTTGTCATTCAGAGATTGACTGCCAGAACTGGACTTGCGGGTTGTGACGAAGGCTTCCAAGTCGAAGCATTCGATATGCGTACAGTTGACAGAACGCACGGGAACCTTGAACACTTGAGCCATGAAAGGGTCAATGAGAGGGACGGTAAGGCTGTCAGTCACGATCGCCAGCTCGTCGTCATCGATACGGGAGCTGAGGCGGTTTGTGATGTCGGCACGGGTTTCACATGCTGGGCGGCGACGTGTTTGTGCGAGAATCTCGTCATACTCGCAAATCTCCATGGTTTCAACGGCTGCTTCGTAGTGTATGGATTTGCACTCGCCCGGACCCAGAAGAAAATGAAGGTTGACCTCGTTCTCGCCTTCACGAAGATGCGCGCTGATATCCAAGGGGAGGTCCTTACCATTGTGCACCTTGCGCCGCACGTACATCTCGTTTTGGTTGACGAAAATGTACATCACACTGGGCCAGGTAGTGCTTGCTGTGGACCAAATCTTTTCGATACTTTGAGTTTGTGAGTTGGGCACGGAAATGATCCGCAACCGATATATTCTACTGCCCGACTGGTATACTTGCAGAGATCGTTGCCCGTTTTCTCTCTGAACAGGACGCGAGATACGCTGGTAATCACTTGCTGAAATGGAAACCTTCCATCGGTAACTGAACACCTCCGGGTCAACTCTTGTTGGACGTATCAGGAATTCGCCGAGATATTGGTACAAGTGAATATCTTCCACCCCATCAGGTGTCTTTTTGACAAGCTGTTTCACCGGATCGCGCAAATCGGCCTGGTGTATCCCCAGTCGCATAGGCTGCGGCTGCACTGTCAGAGGGGCTCTGTAGCCTTCAGGGGGAAGCAAAGGTGAGATACCCGCCGATCGAGATTGGACAGGCTGGCTTTGAGACATCTGTGCCCTGGGTGAAGAGACCGGAAACGATCGTATGGGGGGATATTGGCTGCTTCTTGAATGGCTTGGCCGACTCATCAAGGGAGTTTGTGTGGGATTGCGATCGGTTGCCGGTCGAGCCGTGGTGGTACCGGGTGCTGTTGAGTGAGGCGATCGGAATTGTTGGTTCTGGAGATTCTGGAGATACTGCGAAGGATGTGGTTGTTGAGGTCGGCTGAAATAATTATGCCACACTGGCACTGTCTGGACGTTTTGCGGCTGTGAAGGTGACGGTTGGGCATGGGAATTACTTGCCAGGGCTGAGCCTGCCACGTGAGATGCCGCTGTTGTTGCGACCATGTGGGTTGGTCTGTTTGGGATATCAGGATCAGCTCCCTGTCTTTGCCCCGCGTTCACCGGCGGCGACATTGCCGCCAGAGTTTGAAATCCGTCACGAATTGCTGGCCTGGTCTGCCTCGCTTCCTGGGCCGATATCGGGCGATCTCTCGCGTCCCAAATATGAGGTGAAAAGAGAGCATCTGCCACTTGAGAAGGCAAGAGGGGGGGTTGAACAAGCGGCGACAAGTTGGCGGGCACGTGTTGGCCGTTCAATGGTAGAGCAGAGCTCGAAGCAGTGGATGAACTGAGCATATAGGACTGGGAGACCGACCCTGGTCTTTGCGCCGCAGCCTCATTTTGACGTTGTGTAGGGCTTGGAGCAGTAGAGGAACCGGGCTGGTTGAAATGCACGTTACCCCCCGGTGATTTGGTCGCTCCTCCAGTTTGACGTGCTACCCGGTTCAAATTGTGAGTGGATGAGGGTTGAGACTCGCCCGGGGCTGCGAACAGTCCGTGCTTCATGGGGACTGCGCGATAGTCCTCGATTAAAGCGGCAATAGCCTTTTCTGGGGCATTGCGATCAACCAGGAACTGATTTTTGTGATATATACGCTCAAGAAGGTCTATTTTCCAGTGCTCATATAGACGCCGACATGTAGATAGGAAGATCACTTCGCACAAGACTGGAGACTTTGCACAGTACTGTTGCTTTAACTCCATCACGAGTGGGGGATAGCCACGTTCGTAGAAATGGCGAATGGCGTCGACCGTCCAGCGATCCGCCAGCTTCATGAGACAGTCCCGGACCATTTCAAAGACAGCAGGGAACCATGAGGCTTGAACGGTTTTTCCTATCGCCCAAGGATAATCGCAAAATGCGTCTACCAGCGCTCTGGGCAATGCCGAGTTGTCTGCCAGCAGATCCGCTAGTTTGTGCATCCCCGATACACAATGTTCATTGCCGAGGGCCGGAAATCTGGCGAAGAATCCCGGAGGATCCCTGTAGACCTCACAGAACAGCTGATGAAGCACGATATAGACAATGTCGCGCTTCGAGCAAGCCTTAAGTAGGAGCGCCGCCCGGGGGCCTCCAATACCGGAGCGGAGTGTGTTTGCGTGTTGCATCAGCTGTTCCGCATTCTTACTCCACAAGGTCCAACTGCCTGCTACGGGTAGTGCCATCTTGAGGGATTGCGGAAGCCCTTCTGGTGTGACCTGGTGTGACTGCGACTCGTTCGCATGACTTTCCTCCGCCGTTGAGGTCGAAAGCGGCACCGCCGATGGACTGGATTGGAAGCTGCGTGGGTTTTGGGGCGATGGATCGGGCTGGCCATCGACAGGTTGACTGGACTGTTCTGGAGGAGCGCAGTTGCCAAGCCGGACGGGATTCGGTTGTGAGCTCGCCACTTGTGTCTGTGTCTCCGACGAGCTTCCCGTAGAGAGACCTTTGGAAATGTGCACGGAGCAACGAGCCTGGTGACTCAGAGTTGATTGAGCGAGGCCAGTATCAGCCTCATCGCGTCGTGGCGGTGTTGGAGCACGTGTCTCGAGAGCTGCTGTTGCTGCCACCGCTGGTGCCTGACTGGTCGCAGTTGGGCTGGTAGCGACGATCGCGATCGAGGCCGCGGCCGAGGAGAGAGGAGGTGGCGGCGGCGGAGGAGGAGGTGGTGGTGGTAATGGGGGGAAAAGTCGAGGAGAAGCAGGCGTTACATGAGATCCAGGGCTAGGCACTGGCGACGGAAGCGCAAACGCCGTCGAGGCTGTAAGCTTGCTGGCAATGCTCAATGAAGGCAATGGTTGAGACGGGGCTGCAGATGAAAGCTCTGTACCGGGTGTCACTGGCGACGGGAGGGAAATCTCTGTCGAGCCCAGACGAGAAGCCTCTTGCGAGATTTGGGAAGCACTACGTCCATGATGAGATTTTGTTGCTTTTGATGCGGCCTTGTCCGCCGCTCGTGGCTCGCGTAGTGGATACGGTCTCTCCCCCACCGAGGTCATCCAATCCTTCTGGACGCTGCCCAGAAACAAGCTCGCGGTGGAGTTCGACTCCTCAAGAAATTGAGAAGCACGTTGCGACCGTGAAGTACCGGGTGATCTCATGGTGGACACCAGATCATCGTCCGTGGTAAGTCCGAGAGAGAAAGACTAGGAGGGCTGGTGACTCTCTCTCAGCGCTAAACGGGGGCTCACTTCAGCTCGAACAGGCGAACAAAGGACTGAAGAACCCTGGCGACGGATGACCAACCCCATGCTCCGGCCCCCTGGTCGGCTCTGTTGACAATGCAATCAATTGTCATTCTCTTTTTGAATCTGTTTTGCACCAGACGGTGGATGTCCTGTTGAGTTTGCTGCTCACCTAGTCAGTCTAGGATTGCAGTGTCACCCCGACAGTTTGTCAGATACACACTGGACGAAGCACTCTCATCCACTTCCAGTAAGTCAACTATTGTACTATGTCCCCCAGTCTGGCCTGAGTAGCAAGGGTATGTCACGCTTCTAATACACCGATCAACCGTATTTGTGGAAGATATCAATTGAAGAAAAGACAATATACCATATAATAGTCTCAGTCTCGAGGAAGTAGAATCATATCTGAGGATGAATTGCTGAATATCCACGCTCAACCTAACACTGTCATCGCTATCCGATGTACTAATCCCACGTCGCGACCGCACGTTTGTCTACGGTCCTTCACTTCTCACACATACACACAGGGCAGTTTCCAGTCACACAAGCAAATCCCCCAACAGGCTTCCTATATCAGATGAGAAAAATGTGCAATCAATTGGAACAACTCAAAGCTAGACCGACGAGATGCTTTACATCCAAGCTCACCTAAGCGCCTTGAATGAGAGAAGCTTGAAAATCTAACCAGATTCCTAGTTCTAGTAGTGATGACAAATTTTGCTGAAAATCATTCAGTCGCGCGTCGCATAGCTAGACCATTGAATAGGCGATGGCCATAGCTGCTGCCTACCACAATAAGACTTTCTTCCTTTCCTCCGTGAGTACCATCTTCGACCTATTAGATCGGGACCAAAACTATTATGAACAGACCGATGCAGAATCGACTTCTCTAATTGGATCGAATGCTTGTTATGCTCTTTAAGATATAGAGCCCTCTTTTCAATCAGTGCTTTTAATACCCTTTCACAATAGCCCCCGCCAGCCAATCAAACTCAATTGGCATAGTGTCTCTCGTTTCATCACACACCAACGCAAACGGTGAGTGACTGGAGCAACGTGGCACCCGTCACATTCCAGACTCCGTCGGTCCAGTCTTGAACAGAAAAAGATCCATGTGTGTCGAAAGGAAGTGCAAAGTGGAAGAGAACAAATAACAAGGTGATCGTGTAAAATTAAAGACCAAGAAACTTCTGCCGATCTCCTCCACCAGGGTTTCTTTCTCTGCCTCTCTGAGGCTCCGAGTCCCGCTCTTCAAGAAGGCTATCGACTGATCGGCAGACTTTCTCGGCTTCGACGCTCGGACCGGTGCTTGCGAACAGGTTGCTTTATCGTCCCCCTTTCATTGCACCTAGCATGTACAGTTAGTAAGAGTGAAGCTTTTGAAAAAACTCTGCGAGCGGCTAAGATCTTATTAAACCGTGAGCGACCCAGATTCACATAGGAGTGATACTGCCAGCTCCTCCGCAGGGTGTGGACAAGGTTTCGTGTAGGGTTCCTGTTACGCACGTCCAGAGGCTGCAGAGTGCAGACTATGTACTTTTTTTTTCTTTGCTCACATTCTACCTTTCCCAACCAGATGATGAATACCTTTCAGCATGTCCTGATTTGCTTTGTGCATGCTGTAGGACATGCTGTCAAGTAGGACTGCTCCCTGTCTGCCACCAAGTGGGTCTGATCGCTTGAGACATCTAGCGATCTACAGTACATGGAATTCTCTCTAGATGATATGACCTCTCTGAAAGATTCTCAATCAACAGTTGGATATGATGATCGACTAGCTTGTAGTGATTTTTCTGCTGTTATTTTTATTGCTCTTCTATGCGTGAGACATGACAATCTTCGACCACAAGTGCATACAATAAGCACTAAAAGCTGCGATGTAGCAGTAGTGCCGGCAGAGGGGTTGCGACTGCAGACCAGCAATCACAATGGAATGGCTAGGGAGCTTCCTCATTCTACCTTTCTCAACCATTCAATTAGGTCAGCAATTGTGTACACGACACAGTGCTGGAAAATGGTTCACTTTCTCCAGGGCACCTAGGTGCTCCGCTCAACAGGTCAACGCCCGTGTGCCCGAGTCCACTAGATCAAGGAATACCTCGATTCACTTGTTGCCTCTTTGGATCCTCAACTCTAGTGCATCTCGTGGGAGAATCAATGACACCTGGAGCTCTTTTAGCACAAAGGAATGTTTTGTGAAGATTTCACCGATTATGTGATATGGATCTCGCGACCAACTTGTAGACCCATTGCCCATTTAGGCAGTCCTTTCTTTTTTTTCCCATTTTGATATTTTTTTACCCAGGTATTTGCATTCTGATTGCTTTATGATTTTCTTCATCATTTCAAATGACCCACTAGGAATCCAACCAGCCCAGTGCCTTGAACCAGTCTTCTCTCAAGTGCCGGACTTCAAGTGCTCATTTGGTATGCAGCTGGTGGGCCCGGGCCGTGGAACTGTGGCTTTCGCATCCAGAACACACCCTCTTTCGGTCTTGACGGCCGCACACGTCACTTGGATCCTGTTTCGGTCCTGCAAGAATCAATGGACTATGGGGACTTTGGACGAAACGGAAATGCTCATTTATGAATAGGCCCTGACTGGCTGAAAAAAAAGGTGGGATTCATCAGACTGGACGGCCAGGAAAATGATCCAGTCAAGGTCCTACCTTACCAAGTTACTTCGATGCCGCAGTTCTCCTGTGTGCTTCCCTTTACGGAAGTGGTAGAGACTAGATCGAGTCCAGGATGTCTTCGGTCAAGAGATTATTTTCCCTCCACCGCCAACTTTCTTTTGCTCTCTCCTTTCCTGGATCCATCTGCTCATGGTAGAAGGAGGTTTCTGTATCAGGACCTTGATCTCGTGCACGGAAGTTACAGCACTCAATCGGGGGTCTACTTAGTCCTCACTGCGAAGGAAAAGAAAAAAGAGAGAGAGAGTACATGATTACGACTCGTATACATCGTCCACTGGAGTTCGGCCCAAGGTTTTGGTCACTTCAAGACCACTTGGCCTTCAGCCCGTCGCCCGAGTCCCGGTCATTCGCCATCTCTCTCTTCTTGATTCTCTTCACAATCTCGAGCAGTGTTTCCTCCGGCCACTTTCCGCTTCGACCTCACCAAGACCTGTACAAGGCTTTCTTGCACCACCTGTTCTTTTTGGCACACGGATTCTTGATTCCATCCGCCAAATTGGAGGTTTGGGGTCATTCTTTCCCTTCCTGCTGACCGAGTGCCCTCCACGGCCACTGCGTCTACGCCACCGTGCAGCGTGTAATTTCCCAGTGGGCGCATCGCATCCTCTGCAGCGAATCTCTGCAGGCGGGAGAAGGAAGCTTCCGATCCACATTTCTGGTTAGCTTCTCCCGAGACCCCGCGAGCTAACGACAGGACCAGAAGGAACCCAAAAGGACCCAAAAGGACCAGAGCCCTGATCTCGCTCTCGCTCGCCTTTTAGGCGCTAGATTCCTCGTGCCCTGCGGCATTCCCTCCCCTTCCCCCCGCGCGCGCAAGTGAATAGTACCTCCTGTGGTATCTCGGTCAATACAAAGTTCTCCGACCGACCCGGCCCTCTTCTTCTCGTTCTTCTGATCTCTTTTCCTTCCCCGAGAGGGCTGCGCCGACCTATTTTTCGTCCATCTCTTCCCCCCTCGTCCATGTCCAGCGATTGACCTGATCACCGCGACTGACCCGCTCCTTCGGCCTCGGCACCCCCCTCCGCGTAGGATTGGAACCCTCCCGAATCGTGCGATCGAGGGTCGGCCAAGTATGGCTGCCAATGCGCCGGCCACCCCGGCGCCGCCTCTCAATGTCCAGCGCGGTCATTATCTTTGGGTCCTCCGTACGTCCTAGCCAACATGCATATCGCGGGCATCATCTATGCGCCGTCGTGTCGACCATCTTCCCCCCGCTCCGGGGGGTGTTGGCGAGACCTGGGAGACACCGAGAGTCTAATTCATTACAGATGAACATACCCCGCGCGGAGATGACGAATTGCGCATGAAACGTGGCGATGTCATTTTATTGGAGGAAATGGATGAAGAGTTCCAGGATGGATGGTGGCTAGGCGAGCATCCGGGGACTGGTCAAAAGGGTCTTTTTCCTGCAGGTATGCGCATCGGTCGTTACCCGAGTGAAATTTCCCAAAGCACCGAACAGATGGGACAAAAATTTCGGAGTGGGAAAAAAAAAAAAGGATGAAAAACACTGTGGAGGGCCGAACAACGCCAAAGCTCACACAGTCATTGAAATGCAGGTTTTACTCGAAAAGCGCAACCTCACGAGATTCCCGCAAGCTATCGACTTCCCAGCTCCCTCGAACACATCCAGACTGACCTAAGCTCCCATCCAGCGGCGTCGGAGAGTCCAGAGGCGCTCAGTCGGGAGCCATCCACTCCGATTGAGACCTCCTTCAGTGCGATCAGTAGCGAGCAATCCACCCCTCAGGCGTCGCGGCCAGGAACTGCGACCGAGATGACGAGTTCGCCT
Organism: Penicillium sp. PF2412A; assembly: GCA_023626555.1. NCBI lineage: Eukaryota > Fungi > Ascomycota > Eurotiomycetes > Eurotiales > Aspergillaceae > Penicillium > Penicillium sp. PF2412A. Next base: position 45,919 of record JAMAHA010000040.1, on the reverse strand, counting down.
CAGCAGTATCATCAACAGCAACGCTCGGTATCATCTCCAGTGCAAAGACCGGGCAGTCTCGCGGCGAACATTCAAGAGGCTTTTCGAAGGTCCATTGATAGCCACGCCACCGGCGAGGAAAGCCCCGTGATGAACGAGACTCTGAGTGTCATCGATGAGCATATCACGGATATGAACACCCCTCGCCACAGCTTGTCAACACAGGAGGCAAGGACCGCGAACGATTCCGCCAGCGAGTACAGCAGTCATCTCAGCCATCGGATCTCTTACATCAACGGGAACGAGACTGATGAGGAGGAGAATACGCGACTGACCCTAGAAGAGGTCCGCCGATGGAACCCCTCCGAGACCGCCAAGCATCTCCGGGAACTTGACGTCGACCAGAATCATTGTGAAATCTTTGAACGAGAGGAAATCACCGGTGACGTGCTTTTGGAAATGGATCAGGATACGATTTTCATGAAGCATTTCGACCTCGGCGTCATGGGAAAGCGGCTCAAAACGTGGCACAAGATCAAGGCATTTCAAGAGGAGGTCAAGGGCATCACGCCGCAGACCGATTCGACACGCGGTTCCATCTCCAGCTACGCAGGGTCGGCTGGCCCTGCCCGCTCCGAGGAGCGCTCGCTGTCGCGGGCTGGCCAGACAAACACCTTCCTACCTCGAATCCCGACTGTTTCTGAACGATCTGGACCTGGATTTGCACCTCGGATCGCTACCATGCCTGGGCAGTATCCTCGCTTGGCAAGTACCGGGACCTCTCCGATGACTGCCAACGCGCCTCAGTTCACGCAGTTCACGAGCGAATCCCCCCGGAGGGTTTCTGCCGCATCCATCCGTGACTACAATCGGCGTCACTCATCCATCGACGCAACCAACCGTATCATGTCAGAAGGTCCCGCGAGTAGTGGTCATCAGAAAAAGCCATCTTTTGATAGGACTTGGACGCTCAACAACGGGGCCTCCCAACCACTGCCCGCTCGTCCGGGAACATCGGTAGGGACAGCGTCGGGGTACCGTGGGCCGCAAGCGTTGGAACCAGAGGCGGATGCACCCGCGCGTGTTGATGATCTCGAAAGAGGATACTTTTCGGGAACCGAAGTGGACTCGCGACGGTCTCGACGTCTACAAAAGCGAACGTCCACCGGTGGTAGCATCTCTCACTCTCGCAAATCAAGCTTCGCCGATGACCCGAGTCGCCTTAACAATGCAGGCGCAGGGAATCGACGGTCTCGAGTCAACAGTGTTGACTCTGTCCGTGACGTGGTTCCACGAGCGTCGCCGGTTGCTTCGGCCAGCCACGGAACACCGCCGAAGAGTCGGTTCAGAAGTATGAGTACCAGAGTGTCGTCACGCAGCGGTAATGATTCGCAATCGTCGACCCGAGAACCCAAACCTGGATTCTTTGCGAGTTTCGGTCCCTTGATCCGGAACAAGAATGATTCGAAGGGTGAGGGCAAGAGCGCAGTGGGTGGGAGTGTGGGAGACGGCTCTGTTCGCTCCTCAACCGCCACTTCTCAGTCGGCAAAGGCGGGCGTGGCAGAGCCCACGATGCGACGAACGGCCGGCAACCGCGCCATCTCCGAGGTTGTCAGCAAAGGCGGCAGCGACAACTCGGCGCCTGTGTCGCCTCGCGATTATGACCCCATGACTGGCCGCACCGGATCTACCACTCCATCTGGCACATCCAAGAGCTCCGAGCGCCATAGTACGGACGAATCTGGAAAGGCCGCTGAGGGTAGTGGAGCTATCCCTCGGGCGCGTATGGTGAAGACAAAGAAGGAGACCAGCGCTTACACTCGTGGTTTGGAGAAGAAGTCCCCCCGAGAGCAGGTCGAGGGCTGTGACTACAGTGGCTGGATGAAGAAACGCTCCTCCAATTTGATGACGACCTGGAAGCCTCGATTGTTCGTTCTTCGTGGTCGTCGTCTTTCTTATTACTATTCCGAGAAAGACACAGAAGAGCGGGGCTTGATTGACATCACCGCCCATCGCGTGCTCCGTGCTGACAACGATCCCATCATTGCCTTGCATGCGACAGTCACCGGTTCTACGGCAATGCCGGCTAATGCTAATGCGCTTGATAATGGAGCAGGCTTCAAGGCATCGAACGCCGCTCTCGCCACCAAAGACAGCAGCGGGCCATTCTTCTTCAAGCTCGTGCCCCCAAAGTCAGGTAATTCGCGCACCGTGCAATTCACCAAGCCCACTACCCACTACTTCCAGGTCGACACGGTGCAGGAGGGTCGACTTTGGATGGCCGCGCTCATGAAGGCGACCATCGAGCGTGACTTATCCGGCAAAGTGGAGACCAGCAACAAGCAAAAGACCATCAGCCTCAAACAGGCGCGCATGATGCAGGCGCGTCCTCCGGCTCTGATGAATCCTCCAGCGGGCTCGAGTCAAGCGAGTCCAGCTCCTGCGCAAGGTGAAGAGGATCAAGGCCTTCGGATTAATGGTCTTAATCTGAACAAAGTGACTCCGGCGCCAAGTGATCTTCCACAGGCCGATGAAGCCGAACAGAACTCGGGCGAGGAGCCGGTCGCCACAGCCCCTTCAGACTCAAACCAACTTGGTGAGATTAACATTGGCAACTCGCCTCTCCTTCCAGATGTGTTGGTCGGAGATGATTCCAAGTGAAAATTGTATTCACGTATAATATTGTTTGCTGCAGCACAAGTGCAGGGACTTTTAATTTCCCCCTCGCCCTGCAACCACACCCTGTGCAAGCGGCTTAAGACTGTTGCTATCTTCTTCTTTTTTTTCTTCGTCCTTCAACCTTTCCTTCTTTTATACCACCCTTCGTTTTGGTGCTGTTCCCCTTCGCTGTTGAATTTTTTTTTGTTCTTCTCTGAATGGCCCCCTAAACATCTTTGCTCGTGTTTCACGGCCGGACTCCCTTTTTCCACAATCTCATTTCCCCTTCCTTCCCCTTTTTCTTTTTTTTTTCTGACGGCGTTTGATGTGATATACCCCCTCGATCTCTGACTCCTCTTGCCTCTTCATTATCTTGTGGTCTCGGGTGAGTTGTCTGTTGAGTTGATTACCCGCTCTTTGTGAGAATTGTCGTTACTTTCCTCGTCCATTCTATCGGGGGACGATCTTCAGGATTTCATCTATCTTATTTATACCTGGTTATCGAAATTCAATCACAAATCAGGAATTGGTATCTTTTTTTTGGTGATATTCGTGGCTATTTCTGGAAAAATCTCGCGCTCTTTATCCGTACTGGCCTTTCCCACTTTCTTTGTGAAGTGCAATATTTTGTAGCCTCCACTCGCCATGGTCAAGGCCCATGGATGCACCTACCTGCCAGTGGTCCAACTCGGAGATCCAGTACATCCAGTCGCCGAGGTTGAATGTCTTTGCATGTCCCAGGGTTGCCTCTTCTCGTGCATTCACTGGAGAATTTCAATGCCACTCGTCTCCGTTCAATGTTGCGACAGAAGAAATGGAATCTAGACATTGATGCTTGTTGAAGACATTTCTAGTGGTATCAGGCTGTTGCTGTGGTTGGTTAGGGAAATCTCTCTGATCCCATGAGTAATTTTCTGGGAGTCAGTCGGGTCCAGCACCACAGCACCAGGGCTGTCCATTCCATAGACTACTAGAAGGCATAACACTCAGGTCCGGCAGGATCCGGTCCAGTCCCGTCATTGACGTCGAGGTTTGATCATGAATCGGATTTGTGTCCCAAACTGGTAACCTCGGGTATGACGGTTGCTTTTCTATTGATCTGGGACCGGTTTGCGTTGATCGAGTCACGAGATAGAACAGAGGTCTTGCTCAGCTTTATATGCCGAGGAAAGTGAGATATTTCCATAGCCTCGATTAAGTTGGGAAGTTGACTTTATTCCACAGATTGATAGGCGGTGGAAGTATCCGAACCCTTTGAGGTTGAACTCACTCATTGATACGTCAGGTTGTATATTCTCGCCTTGCGCGGTGTATAGACCGGAGATGAGAAATGTCGAAACTGAAAATCGGTCCAGATCAGACTTTTGAATGGGTCTTGTAGGTAAAAATTCACTGAATTAGGTCATCTATTCTTATTTCCTTGAATTGCACCCAGGAGGCCATCTTGTCGTATATACATAGCCTGAAGGTGGGTGTGTGTACCTCTGGAAAGACAGTCTCAGTGCCAAGAAATGCGGAGCGGGGCGTCACTGAGTCGGAGGTTGAACTTTCCCCCCCCAGGTTTGGTTATCTTATCGCCTCGACAGAAAATTGATCGACAAAATACGCAGGCCACGGGGGCTTTCCCCTTTCTCGAATTCTCTCTGTCGCCTGCAGCAGCGCTCCCTCGGCGTGACGTGTCAATAATGCTGTATACCATTCCTTTCTAGATTGACGACTTCGTATTCCCCTCTATCCTTGGATTTGTGGCACCTCATGACCCTCCGCGCGCTGCTAAGCCGCGTGTTTACGCTCCTTTTCCCCGTCACCCTCGCGGCCTCCATCTATCTTTACCTATACCCTATAATCAATGGCTGTGGCTTCCCACTCCCCCATGGCTCTGCGCCCAAACAGTCCAGCAATTCTTCAAGGCTGACCGTCTGGGAACGAAATGTCGCAGTCAACACCTTCCTTCAACACGTTCGCGCCCCGCCTGTCGCATCGGACCATCAGCCGGCCATTTTTCGACTGCTGGTCCTCGCTGATCCACAGCTGGAAGGCGACACGTCTCTCCCATTTCCCGAGTGGAAGCTGTGGCCGCGCTTACGTACCCACTGGCGTGCAACTCAAGATGCCGTATCCGAAGCCTCGTCGACGATGCCTATTCACCAAATCCCTACGGATCCAAGCGTTTTGAATAACATCACCGTCGCAGTGAAGACATTCTTGACGGAGGACATCCCCCGGTCACTGCGTGCCACTCTGAAGCAGGTCGATCTCATTGGCAACGACTACTACCTCGCGCACATCTATCGCACGCTCTTTTGGTGGACTCGACCAACCCACACGACAGTGCTGGGCGACCTTCTCGGGAGCCAATGGATCGATGATGAGGAGTTTTCGCGGCGTAGCAGACGATACTGGCAGCGTGTGTTCCGTGGCGCACAGCGGGTAGACGATCAAATCACCCAGACAGGTGCACGGACGGGGGATCAAGGCCCTGCTCAGCAGGCGCTGGAACCTTTAGGACCAGGGGCTGATCCCGCCTGGCCGCGGCGAATCATCAATGTGGCTGGGAATCATGATATCGGGTACGCGGGCGATGCGAATGAGGCGCGAATCGAGCGCTTTGAGCGCGAGTTTGGCCGCGTCGACTGGGATATTCGTTTCCAGCATCCGCCCGTTACTGTGTCGGACGGGTCAACGGTCACGCCGACTTTGCATTTGATCAATTTGAATACGCTGCTCTTCGATACGCCGGCTTTGTCTCAGGATCTCCAGTCTCGCAGTTACTCTTACCTGAACGATTTGATCAGTCATCGCCTGTATCCAGTGGAGGACCGGTCGACTTTTACGTTGCTCCTCACACATTTACCCATGCATAAAGAGGAAGGAATCTGTACGGATGGACCTTTGTTCACTTTCCACGAGGAAGATGATAGTGAAGGCTCGGAGGATGTGCCACGCTGGCACGCGGGTGGGTTAAGAGAGCAGAACCACCTGAGTGATCATATCAGCGCAAGTGGTATCTTGCAGGGAATCTTTGGATTGAGTGGAGATGAGAACGCAGTTTATGGGGGCTACGGCCGGAATGGAGTCATTCTCACGGGCCACGACCACACTGGCTGCGATGTTATTCATTATGTCAACCGCACCCTCACCGGCACCACCGCGTCGCACGACGGGTCGATGGAAGAATCGGACGGCTCCTCGTCCAGTCTCAACTGGCAGTGGTCCGCCCAACGCTTCAACAAGTACCGACCGGAGAGGCCGACTGGGCCCTCTATTCGTGAAGTGACCCTGCGCGCTATGATGGGCGAGTTTGGAGGAAACGCCGGCCTTCTTTCTGCATGGTTCGACCTTGACCAGGGAGAGTGGAAGTATGAGATCAGCATGTGTCCAGCAGGAGTCCAGCATTTCTGGTGGACGGTTCATGTGCTCATTCTGGTCACTTTGATCGTGGGTATCCTCGCCTTCATCGCCAAGGTGCACGAAAACGGCGGGCTATCCGTTGCGAACCCAATGCGCTCCCTTGCGGCGCAATTCAAGGGAGGCGATCACAATGGGAAATCTTCAATGGGTAAAACCACCTATGGGTAGGTAAAGTGGGCATGGGATGGATGGAGAATGATTCGCATCCCTCGAGGAATCAATCGAGTGTACTTTTGACATGATCAAAGTTTTACTGTAAATATACTCGCGGAGTTTGTTGATTCTTTTCTTTTTTTTTTCTGCCTCTTCCCCCTCCCCACTAATGCATTTAATTTAAACATGTTCGAATAAAAATGCAAGGGAAGAAGAAAAGTCTAGATCTGGAGCGAATGTACCCTGAAAGTAGCACAATAGACACGATAACGTCAAGACTATCCATCCATTCTGCATCGCAGGAATCGGTGTAGGTTGGACCTGTTTACAGAATTAGGTAGATTCGTTGCGCCGGGCGAGATGTCTCATTGCGTACGCGAGAGCTGCTCTACTAGATTTCGTATGACCCTTCATATTGGATGGAGTTCCTAGGGTGTGTGTATATACAAGATAGGTCGGATTGACATCGTCTCAGGTGGTTGTCCAATTTAGCTGTTCGCAACTGCTATATACCTTTATGCAACCGGGGAGGGGGGATTGGGAAAGCAATTTCACACCGGAACCTTAGAGAACATAATGATAACTTATTAGGCCGCTGATTGATCTGTGCTTGACTCCACGACGCACAAAAGCTATAGATAGAAGATGAGGTCATCGTGGAATATTGAATCTGTGCCCTCTTTTCTATTGGAAGTGTAGGCCATTGATCGAGGCTTTAGATTCGACATGGTCGACCGTTCATTTACCTGGCGGCCGCTGCGCCGATGCTTACATGTGAAGATGCGTTTGTGGCCAAGAGAGACGTGAAGACGAAGTTGGTCATGAAAAGGTAGTATTTTCGAGTCTACTCCTTCGAGTCGCCAGTGATCAAAGAGATAAAAAAAACGCAAATGGGGAGGACAGAAACCGGCTTGAATATGATGCGGTCGAGTGTCGTCACAGGAAAAGGACATGTCCCGTATTCCTTCTCTTGCCCCTAGCACTTCGTTCCTCTCCACAATAATGCCATCAATGCACTCCGTTATTCCCAGGTCCCAAGGAGTCAGGTTTTGGTATCGTTGCAAGAATTTTGTTGTTTTATTCGGTCTTTCACTGCTCTCTTTACATGACGACACCGGAGTTGGAGGCAATACGGGGCCAGAGCTCAGCAGCCTCCTTACCGACGGGACCAGTGATGGCGGATCCCTTCATCTCACCCTTGGTGTTGACGATCTGTTGAAAATATGAATTAGTATCTAGCTGTGGGTGGTGACTGCCGGGATTACCGCAGCGCAGAGGAGAACAGGACGAGCAAAGGCATGTACAGGCAATCTGAGATAATTGCGCTGCAGAACCCAGTGTCGAGTCTCCTCCACTTGCGCAAGATCCCAAACCAAAGCAGGAGGAACCGTCGACTTACAACACCAGCGTTGTCCTCGAAGTAGAGGTAGATACCGTCGGGGCGGCGCCAGGGCTTGCTCTGGCGGACGACAACGGCGGGCATGACCTTCTTGCGGAGCTCGGGCTTTCCCTTCTTGACGGTGGCCATGACCATGTCACCGACACCGGCAGCGGGAAGACGGTTCAGGCGGGCACCAATACCGCAGACGGCGATGATGTACAGGTTGCGGGCACCGGAGTTGTCGCAGCAGTTCATCACGGCGCCACTGTAGAAACACAAACAAGGGTTAGTTTCGTATTTCGCGATTGCGTTTCGAGGAACCAAGATTCGCGATTCATGTTTCCTCGTCCAGTGTCGAAAACGGGTCCCGTGAAGATCTCCTCATTGAATTTCGATTTCGTTCAAGTCAAATAAGGTCGAGCCCATTCAGCGCTTGGAAATAGGGCAGGTCGGATTCATGGGAGACTGTTGGCGATCGACGGAGAGCCGTTCACTGGACGAGGGACATGGCGAGAAAATCGTCGAGGTGGCACGTACACAGGCAGACCGAGGGTCATCTTCAGCTTGTTGCCAGCGGCGCTGGCACGACTATATACCGAGTCAAGTCAGTCATTTGCACCTTCTCGTCACACCCGGCTTCGTTGTGAAATCGTCGCAATCCCAATGTTTCTCCCCCAGGCCGAGATTTTCGATGTTCCTCGCTTCGTAGCTTCAAAGCTGCCCAAAATGGCCCCAATGACTCTTCCCGGTGGAAATTTGGACGCTTGCGATTCGATTTGAGGGCAGTCAGACTTACCCTCTCTGAGACATGATGGCTGAGTTTCGCTGTTGTCGTGAAGGGCGAGAAGGGTTGGCGTCGGAAGATCGAACGGGGAATCAAAGACTCGTCCACAGTGCTTTCTCGTCTCGCTTAGTGCGGTGGTGGGCGAGGAAAATCTTGGCGCCGCCCCAATTGGTCAGTTGAGGTTGCCCTAGCGCTAGGCCGCCTTAGGAAAGTGGCACCTCGAGGGATCCACCTCCAGCATCCGGTCGCAGTACCCAACTCCTCATACTTTACAAGGCCGCTGCTGAGGTACCACTGTGAGATTTGGTCCCCATCTGCTATTTGGTCATCGAGACGGTTCGTTTGTAGTGAGCTATGTCACCTGACATGGAAGTCGCTCGCTGGCCAGATGCTCAACTGTGTCGCCGAAGTGGAGTGTCCAAGCTACCGTTTGAAGACAGACATCGCAGAGAGTCGATACCAGGCTATGGTTCCACATAGAGTAATGTAGTTTGCTTCGACTTGCGGTGTCAAGCTTTTGTTCTTGTTCGTTGAATCTCCAGACTGTGTTCTTTTTATCACTATACTCTCCCTACGCTCGTGCTCTTTCTGGTCCAGACGGCCGGTTGCGACCCTTGTTTTGAGGCCTCCGCTACTGTAATGCTTGATGAGAACATGTGGGGACAATGCTGTAAGGCCTTGGATCCAAGTGCTGCTGAATCCGGATGAGATGGCTTCCTCGAACTTTCCATCAGTCGTACTGAACAGGCTCAATTTCGAAGCTGCTGCTATTGTGAACGTAGGAATCGGCGGCTAGCGATCCTCGACAGACCCCGAGAGACGGTCGAAGTAACATCAAGCACACTAGCCAGACGGGCAAACACCGCGCATAGATGTGGGATGCGAACCCACCTCTCACCTCACAAGATGGATTTGTGTGACCAGAAGGCCGAATACGACAAAAGGCCATGATGACATGTCTCAAAAACAAATTTGTTTATACTGTACTCGTTAAGTGATATAGGTATGAAGATGGCAACTTCGTCAAAAGTTGAAATAAGTGATGCACATGCCGCCAATCCAAAAAAAAACACCATTCTGCCAATTGTCCTTTGCGCCGAGATTCAATCCCAATGTCTGGTATCACAGAGAATTCACTCCTCCTTCTTGGTCGATTCCGCAGTAGTTTCGCCATTTGCAGTTTCCGTCTTCGTAGACTCGTCAACTGGGGCAGAGGCTTCTACTGCGGGTGGAGATGATTCTTTCGATACGGACCGAGCCTCAGCGGGAGAAGCCGGCCTCTTAGCCGACTCCTCAGCGGGAGGTGACGCCTCTGGCTTCTTTTCTTCCGTGGCAAGGGGCTGTGCTACCTCCGGCTCTGCAACTGCCGTCTCGACATCTTCCATGGCCGTGTCCTCATCACGCGCGGAAGGTGAGGGCGGCTGTGAGACTGCTGTAGAATTGATTTTATCCTCTGCATCCACAGCCATCTGCTCGGAATCTGCCATGGGCGTATCCTCGCCATCAGCAAAAGCTGCGGCGCCTGATTCTGCAAGCGGAATCTCTGCCAACTTCGTGTCGAGGGCACCCTCCGCCTCATTGTCAGCGATTGAGGATGCTTCTAAGGGAGTCGCCATGCCGCTGTCAAGCCCAGAATCGGCCGCGTCGATGTTCCGGTAGTTGGCCTGGTTTCGACGACGAACCGTACCGGGCTGGCGACGAACACCGTTGGCAGCATTTTCTTCCTCGTCCTCACTTTCGCTGAGCTCGCCAGGCTTTTCGACATACTGGTCGAAGCGACGCTGAGTGAAGCGCTTATCCTTGTTCTCATCCTCGTCCAGGTCATCGAGGACGTCATCGGCCTCGTCATCCATGCCATCAAGCATTGGATTACGAGGGACGTCTGTCATTTGGACGGAAGGAGCGAAAGCTGTGCGCTTCAGATTCTCAACAACCTGGTTACGAATCTTGTCCAGGTAATCTTTCGTGTTTGCGTTATCCATGTTCGAAGGACGGACATCAAGCTCGTAGTCCGGGGCAAAGTACTGACGTGAATTGTTAGCCACTGCAGTCGGAAGGGATAGGTCAGGGCTCATTGATGATTTACCTCGTAGTAGTCATTGTAGGGCAATTCGGAGGTAAGATTGTCACCAACGAGTATACCTGTCTCGTAGGCCCAAGTGCGCGCGACGTTTCTCATGGTGTAGCCGCCACCACCGAGGATCAGGGTTGGCAGATCAAAGCTTTTGATAAAGTTGACGCAGTTGGCGTGGCCCCGCATACTCAGGTTGAAGCAGCCAAGACGGTCACCAGACAGACTGTCACCACCGCACTGAAGGACGACGGCCTCCGGACGATACCACTCCATGACACTCTTGATGACAGGCTCAAAGATGCTCTTGTAGGAGGCATCATTAATACCGTCACGAAGAGGGAAGTTCACGGCGTAGTATTTCCCTGAGCCAACGCCGATATCGCGAAGCTCACCAGTACCGGGGAAATACTCGCCGTACTTGTGGAAGGATACCGTCATGACACGATCCGTAGTGTAGAAAGCTTCTTCTACACCGTCGCCGTGATGCACATCGATATCCACGTAGAGGACCCGCTGCTTGAACCGGAGTAGTTCAAGAATGCCGAGGACGATATCTGAACGAAAACATACTTAGCCAAGATCTACACAAATGATGGAATGATCCAAAGCAAACATCATCAAAACTTACCATTCACGTAGCAGAATCCGCTCGCTTCGCTCTTTTTGGCATGGTGAAGTCCACCGGCCCAATTGACAGCGACATCGCATTTGCCACGGTTTAAACGAGCCGCGCCTTCCATGCTGCCTCCAGCACTGATACCGCAGAATTCAAACAAGCCGTCAAAGACAGGACAGTCATCACCAACGTTGTAGCGACTTTGTTCCTTGGAATACTGATCCATATTGTCGGGTGTCACCTTTGAGAGGAAGTCGATGTACTCGTCGGTGTGGAATTGGGTCATTTCGTACTTCGAAGCCGGCTTCGCACGCTGTTTTAGACTGCGCATTAGATGCAAGTGTTTGGGGTTTATGACTCAAATGAGAGAAGCCTCATACATAAATTTCCATTTTCTTGTAAAGCCCATAGTTCATAACCAAGCTGTGGGTCATGCGAATGCGATGAGGCTTCATGGGGTGACCCGAGACATAGGCATAATTGCCCACGTCTGAGTCGTAGAAGTAGGCAACCTTTTTGTTGTTGGCACCTGAGCCATTGGAGACAGGTTCAGCAGCCATCTTGCAGGGAAATTCGGGTCGCAAGGAGTGTAGATAATGTAGATGATAAGTCCAGGAATCTCAGTGAGCCACTGAGACGGTGAGGTAGCGTAGAATGAACCAGTGAAGGCGAGGAGGGGGGGAGTGAGTTATTTTTGTAGCTCAACGGCCCTGGCAGGCAGACTACCCAGCGTACCAAAGACCACCAAACGCGCAAGGCAACGTAGCTAGCTGGAGGCACAGTAGTAGACTAGGACTGTCATGTTCACGGCGCTGGAAATAGGAAGCCCCGAGAGAATCATCCGCCGCGTGGGAAGGCTACACCCCGGCAGAAGTGCAGACCGCCTTCGTCAGTTGAGCTCCGGAAGTCCGCCTGCATCATCAAACAGGCACCGCATGAAACTCTTCTGAATCAACTCAACGATTGTTCAGATCAGCTCGTCAAGCTTTCATCACAGGCACTAGCCCTTTAATTTTTGCATCGGAAGCTCTGCCAACGCCTTAAACTGTCCCTCTCGCCGAAGCTTCCAGTCCAGTCGGGGAGCTATCTCTGATCCTCGTCTCTGCTCCCTCGCAACAGGCTTCAGTTACAGCTAGCCATCATGGACCGCATCAACCGTATGCTACAGGCCGCCCAAGGCATTGGAATGGGAGGTGGTGCTCCTGGTGGGGTAAGCAACCCCATATGTAGCCCTTAACGGCACTCTCATGGCCTCATTCCTAGCAACTGTCTAAGCACTTGAGCTTGCTTCTACGAGCCGCTTCTGAAAATGCCCTTCACTTCTTGCTTCTCGAGCTGACTCTTCTCCGACATAGGATACCCCGAACTTGATCGACAATTCCGAAACCGTTCACATTTCCTCCCTAGCACTACTGAAGATGTTGCGACACGGTCGTGCGGGTGTGCCAATGGAGGTCATGGGGCTCATGCTTGGCGAATTTGTGGATGAGTATACTGTTCGGGTGGTAGATGTGTTCGCCATGCCACAAAGTGGTACCGGTGTCAGTGTCGAGGCTGTGGATCCTGTGTTTCAGACTAAGATGATGGAAATGCTCCGGCAAACTGGACGGTAAGCTTAGCGCCAGAGCCGCCTTTCAGAGACGTTAGCATTACTAACCTGACCTTGTGTTCTCTAGACCAGAGACTGTCGTTGGCTGGTACCATTCGCACCCTGGCTTTGGATGCTGGCTTTCGTCGGTCGATATCAACACGCAGCAGTCTTTCGAACAGCTTACCCCCCGCGCCGTCGCCGTCGTCGTCGACCCTATTCAATCCGTGAAGGGCAAGGTGGTGATTGATGCATTCCGTCTCATTCAACCGCAGACCGTTGTGATGGGCCAAGAGCCCCGCCAAACGACGTCAAACTTGGGCCACTTGAACAAGCCCTCCATTCAGGCTCTCATCCACGGATTGAACCGCCACTACTACAGCATTGCTATCGATTATCGAAAGACAGGTCTGGAGGAGAACATGCTTATGAACCTCCACAAGCATGTATGGACCGAGGCTTTGCAGATGAATGACTTCCATGAGGAGGGCAAACACAACGTGGAGCAGATGAAACAGCTCGTCAGCCTTGCCGAGGGCTACGAGAAGCGAGTGAAGGAAGAGACCGAGCTTACAAAGGAGCAATTGAAGACGAGATATGTCGGAAAGGTCGACCCTAAGAAGCGTATGTATACACTTGACGACCTCACTGTGTTTCTTCTCCGTACATGCTAATTCTTCCTGCAGATATCGAGGACGTCAGTCAAAAATTGATCGAAGACAATATCGTGGCGGTGTCGAGGCAGATGATCGATAAGGAAGCCTCAGTCGCTCAGCAGTCGGCGAGCAAGGACGCCGGAAACGGTACTTCCATGGAGGTTGATGAGGATCTCTAGACATCTAGCTGAAGAACAAGCAAAACTATAGCGACACTGAAGTTACGAATGATTACTTGTCCGCGCGATGTCCTCATACTTCAAACAACTAATATTCAGAGTACCGTTCAACAACAACGGGGTATGGACGTAAATATGGACAATCCAGCCGAAATCACGTTTTGATGCGAGCATCATTGTCCACACCTCAATCTCCGTACAACTTTTCTGTACAAGTTGTAATTTCAGCTGGGACGTCTTCTGAACGAACGACGGCGCATTTAACAAATAAATGGAAAGAACTTGAAGCACGGATTCTAATCTATAACGCCGCGCAATGTAACGAATCATGGTCATGTCTATCACGTCAATATAAGGGCTAAGCAGCCACCGCCTCTCTTTCCAAACTCAAAAGTTGTAGTGTGTCACTCAAAATGTCCATGGTCGGATGGGAGGTTCGCAAGCTGTCAACCACAGCTTCGACGGGTTCTTCTTCGGGCGGGTCGAAATCGTCCTCATCGTCAACCCAACCTCGGTCTGGCCCCCACAGCACTTTCTTTCCGAAATGCTGGGTCTCTTCTAGTAATCGCGTCATCAGGCCTCCGTTCTTATGTACCGATGGGTACGCATCGAATTCAACCTGAGCCAGATTGGGGAGACGTTCGAGAATCTCTCGAAACAGCTTCCCGGCAAAGTTTGTGTAGAAGTCTTTGGAGACACGAAACCCCTCAAAGATCGGCTGAGAGGGATCGCACTCAATCCAGACTTTGAGAGTTCGGGTCAGCACCATGTCATGCAGACCCAGCCCTTGGTTGACCGTCCAGCTCTTTGGTGGTGCAGTCCAGCTACTCCCCAAGATCAGTTCGATGGTTGTCACCGAGCCCCGGTGGCGACGTGGCAGTTGACGGACGGTCGGCATGTGCGCGAAATCCTGGACGGGGAAGATCCGAAAAACTTGCGTTGAGAAGAAATAATAGCTGGCTTCATCGTGAATGCGACGGCAAGTCAAGAACAAATTAATGCGCTGCGCCGTCGGGGAGAACGCCTTGTGTTTCTTCGCGGAGGCGCCAATGGTGCCATTCTTCTTCAAGGCGCTCTTGCGGGACGGAGTGAAGAGGGCGAAGTGGTAGATGCGTTCTCGAATTTCGGACGGAAGGTCGAGGATGCGAAATGGTTTCAATGAACGTGGAGCGCGAGATGGCTTCGGACGGGCGAGTTCTTCATCTTCGTCAAAGAACTCGGCCCTTCGTGATTTTTTGAGGCGCATGTTGGAAGAGAGAGAAAGTTTCCCTGGTCGAGGTGGCGAAGGGGCAAAAGTCTATAAATCAAGGTCTATACGCGGGCCGGCAACTTATGGATGGGACTCGACTTTCATGGTTCTCATTGATTAATATTCTCGAGACGCCGGTGGGATGCCCAGCGGGTTAAGTTTGGTGATCGTTCGATCAAGCCAAACTAGATAAATCGTAGTGTACCAATCCGCTGGCTTCGACGGATGGTCAAATATGAGGGCAAAGACAGAAAATGAATGTAACCCACGTACGGAGCTACAGCATCAGAGGATGCCTTCGCTGCGGCTCTTGGAAGTGGGAGTCAGAAGAAACTTCCTTGGTCTCCCCAGCTAATACAACCCGGCACTCGTGAAGAAGCGAATGTAGGGTCAAATTAATGTCTGGGTACAACTTTCATGGAGAAGAAAAAAAGAAAAAAAGAAGAGTAAAAGTGAGTCTGGATTCGAGACAAATAAATGCCCGTTGCACAGCTGGTGTCTATGCGTCACCGAATCTTCCACGCGCGCCGACTTTTCTACGGGAACCTTGACCCGGTCCGAAAGAGCATACTTGATATCATTCATCAAAGCTCAGTGACAGGGCATGAGCGCATTGATACTTTACTTTTGAAATTACTCCTCTTTCACAGCGTTATAAATTCCGTCATGCTGAGCCGTGCCGTGCTGCCTCTTGCGAGGCGAAACGTCCTCGCCTCGACCGTCCGAGTGTCCGCTCTATCGGCCCAGCGACCCAGGTGGTACGCCAAGGGCAAGACCAACACCCCCTACACGCTTCCTGATTCTTTGCAAGACAAGGATACTCAGTCAAAAGATTCAAAATCGACAAAGAAGCAAGCCACTCCCCAAAAAGCCGAGGCTGAATCACAGGCCACGCCCGAGACCGAAGCGCCTGAGCCGATCACCGCCGTAGGCTATTCATGATCCATGTCGTGAAACGTTATGCAGTACTGACCGAGCATCTCTGATAGTCCGAACCGGAACCCGTTTCTCAAAAGCCACTTCCAGACTTGACGCAAGGTATTCCATCGACCTTGGCCGCAGAGCTCGAAGCCCGACAGAGGAAAGGATCCTTGAACATCACCGAAGACCATACCCGCACGGAAGACTACAGCGAGGATGGCAGTGGCCGCGGTGGTGGTGATATTCCCAAGAGTGGCTATGAGACTTCCCTCGATCGCCGAAAGGCGCGCATGGCCAACATCATGTACGCCGTGATGTTGGCTGCTGGTATCGCCGGCATGGGTTACTTGGGTCGCAATTGGGAGACCGAGGAGGAGGAGCGCGCCCACACAGAGACTCCTTCTGGCTGGAGTCCTGGCCTCTGGTGGGGCCGTATCAAGGCCCGTACTGGCGATCTGACCAGTTACTACAAGGACCCGGCCTTCCCAAAGCTGCTTCCAGACGAGGACCCTACGATGCGCCAGCCTTACACGCTGGTTCTGTCCCTGGAGGACCTCCTTGTGCACAGTGAATGGAGCCGAGAGCACGGGTGGCGTGTTGCGAAGCGCCCCGGTGTTGACTACTTCCTTCGATACCTCAACCAGTACTACGAGCTTGTTTTGTTCACCAGCGTTCCCAGCATGATGGCCGACCAGGTGCTTCGAAAACTGGACCCGTACCGAATCATCCGCTGGCCCCTCTTCCGCGAAGCTACCCGCTATAAGGACGGAGAGTATATCAAGGTACGTTCTCATCACGCCTCTGTCGTTTGCAACGTGGTGGCCGTTACTCAACATACTTTTTATACAGGATCTGTCATACTTGAACCGTGACCTCTCCAAGGTTATCCTGATCGACACCAAGGAAGAACATGCTCGTTTGCAACCCGAGAACTCCATTATTCTGGACAAGTGGACCGGTGACTCTAAGGACAAGACCCTCGTCGCCCTCATTCCGTTCCTCGAGTATCTTGCTGGCATGGGCGTGGAGGATGTGCGTACGGTTCTCAAGTCATTCGAGGGTACCAACATCCCCATTGAGTTCTCCAAGCGCGAGAAGGCCATGCGCGAGCGTTTCGAGAAGCAGCTTGAGGAGGAGAAAAAGAAGAAGCCGTCTATTGGCATGGGAAGCCTTGCCTCCGCTCTCGGTCTGAAGTCGAGCCGAACTCTGGATGGCGAGCCATCCCCCATCGAGGGTCTTGCTCAAGGCAAGATGGTGTGGGACCAGATTCGTGAGCGTGGTCAGAAGAACTACGAGATGATCGATCGCGAGATTCGCGAGAATGGCGAGAAGTGGCTGGCCGAGATGGCCGCCGAGGAGGAAAAGGCCCGTCAGGAGCAAATGAACAGCATGAAGGGATCCTTCACCGGCATGTTTGGCATGGGCTCTAGCAAGGAGTAAAGTTGCACCTTGAACTTCCGGTGCAGACAGTTTCCTCCGGGATCGTCATCTTTTTATAATTCCACCTCACCGCTCGTCTTTCTCCTTTCTGAGTGGTTGATTTTTCGTCATTTTGTGGGCAAGGGGCAGGTCATTAGATGGACTGGTTGTGTTTGTGGGGACTGGTTGTCCGCGTTCCTCAGGAAAGAGGAACGACTGTAAAATAAGCGTTTGAATGTTCGACGGACTCCTGGTTTCTTGGTTCAGCATGTACAAAACTTTGAGCAGATTTTTTAATTTGACGGAAACTCGAGCCTCTTTTCATGATTCACTAGCTTAGGAAATATGTTGTTTGCATGAGGATCACCTGGCAGTGCGCAGCTCTTGAGTGTCTCAATATGAATTGGGTATATACAAGTATAACACAGTAATGAGTCTTGTGAAGTCCCACAGGCGGGAATTTGCGAAAGTATCCATAAAAGAGCCGCGGAGCCGAATGATATTTGCTGGTCATTGACCATCTAATCCTCGCACGCTCCCGCTCGCTCCTCATGTTAAATTAACGTCTTGGAAGACGGAGACATCCCATATTCCTGTCATATCGAAGGGGAAGCCATCCATTGTCCCAAACGTATTTGATATCGACATCATGTCGTCTACTATATCATTGTTGGTTTGCGTCTCCGGCAATGAGATTGCAGCGGGATTGACCAAGGCATTTTCGGTCATCGCAGCAGTCATTGGTCGATCGACGGTTGCACCGGTACCAGGAAGCCGGTGCATGATTCGCTCGCAGTGGTCCAGACACATGTCCGCTACGTCCCAATCATCTTCTTCCCGTACACGACGGAGGACACTGCGCAAAGTTTCGACATTTGTCAAGCACGATCGAGCGACTTCGGAATCGTTGGTTTCAAGGGCGCAGCGCACCAGAAGCGTGGCCGTGGACGTGAGATGAAATGCGCTGTCTGGAAGTCGAAATACGGATGAGACACTGGGAAAAGGGAAATAAAAGAAAAAATCCGAGGCCGGGCACCGGGAACTTACAAGGTAGCCAGAATTCTTTGAAATTTTCCTTTCTCAGAGAAGTGATGAACCGAACAATGTCCTCTGCGGACCGGCGACATTCGGTCTGAAAGTAGCGACGAGCCTCTGGATTGTCCGTATCTGCGTTGTTGACCTCCTAGTTCACAATGTCTTAGCTTGGCATTTTCAGAGAGGCACCCAAGAAAGCGGATCTTACATTCAGTTCCACACGGCTGACGAGCATCTTGACCGCCAGGAAAGCGAGTTGTAAGCTGCTAGACGCAGCCAGGGTTTCTCCGCGATTGGTATGAGGTGATCTGAGCCATTCGGGAAGAGAGTCCTCCCAGGAATCCAAGTCGGTGCGTATTTGCCTGATCTTTTTGGAGCTTTCGCGTGCTGGCTTTGCTTGAAGGCCATACACCAACGGTAGGAGTTCACCCAGAATCTCTGTTAATTTACACAAGAAGATATGGCAGTGAGCAGCCCTCACACGCTCCGTGGTCCGAAGGTGTGGAGGGACCAAACTGTCCACGGTTGGCAAAGGTACGTCGTACTGCGTCTTGGAAATTTGCGGTGGCACGCCGTGGCCGAAGCTTCCCCTGTAAAACGAATGAGCGCATGAATATAGGGGGGATATTTGATGTCAAAGCGGCTTACCATCGATCGTGGATGACCACTCCCCACCAGAGACGGACGCGTTGGTTCTTTTCTGATTGTGACAATTTCCATTGGCTTGGATCCCGATTTAGTCCGAGGCAGTTCGCCAAAGACAGCATTCGCCCACAGCTGATTGCGTTCCCAGTCATAGAGAAGATGGGTCTTCCAGTCAGATCGATCAGAGCGGCGCTGATCGTGGACAAGCCAGGAGCGGAAAATTCTTCGTGCAACGCAGCCACTGTCATGTTGATCGCGTACCGCACATCCGGCTTCGGATGGCACGAAAGCTTGGGCGTGTGTTTCCAATATACGAGTGACATGGAGTAGACCTGGCAGATCAACGAGGCAGGAGGATCTTCCATCCCCTCTGTTGTGTATGACTCCCAAAACTGCTCACCATCGAAGATTGGAAATGCGACATTAAAACGATCGATGAAGCTGTGGCGTGAAGGATCCCATTAGCACTTCACCATCATGGCGAATTGAGCATCTCAGTCCTTACAGTCTGACAAGGTCCTGTTTGAAAGGCCCAAGAATCTGTTCTAGAACTTCCCGCTGATTCTCCCCGGGTGGCACGCCCCGTCGCATACCCTTTCTTCGCCTCGAGATCGTCGTATACAGGACGGGCTTCCGTGGATCGCTCGAATAAATGTTGTACGGATGGCTGTTTGGCTCTTCGGAGAGGCTGGATCTTTCGGGAGGCATGTGCTGCTCAATCACCTGCGCATCCTCTGCCACCATGGGACCGACAATCAGAACCGACTCGTTGTGGGGATCTTCCTCTTTCCGCCGCGCGTCGCTGCCGCGGCGCCCAGAAGAGGTTGTGCCCTGCGGGCTGGGTCCATTGATAGATTGACGGGAGGGGCTGAGATTCTCGGGAGAGCGCTTGCGTTTCTGGCCCGAGATAGGTTCAATTGGAGGCACTCCCGACCACGGCTTGGTCTCGGTTGCATTTAACGTTGCCGAGTCCCCGTTCTGCTCTTCCTGGTAGTGGCAGTCTGCCCCTTGGACGCGACACAGGAGACACGATTGACCGGGAATGTCAACTGTACATCTGGACTTGCGTTTCCGACACAAGTCGCAGGCGCGCACCTTGTGTGATCGGTAGGGTCGCGCCCCGGCATTGAACCCGGACGAGGATAGCTTTGTCGATGGAGTGACCTGCAAGGTTGCTGGCGACATGATGCGCGAGCGCGAGAGCGAATTGCCAGCAGGTACGAGAGATTTGTTTGGGGCACAGTGGAGAAAGCTGGCGAAAGGATCCCCGAGACGTCAAATTCCGTCGGAGTCGGCCGATCTCAGTTGCGCAGAGTGAGGGGTATGACCCGGCCGAGTGCGATACAAGCATAGACGGGGCTCATTCGCTGGGGACCGTCGACTAGGGCGCAGAGCACTTCATTGTGTGCCCTGGGGTATTCTCATGGTCGATCCGTTGAAGCAAATCGAAAGCGTGAAAGGTAGAATGACCTCCAGAAGTCGAAACGGTACCCGTTCAGACGAGTCCCAACCTTCTGCCTGGAAAAAAAAACAGCCGGCGTTCACTTTGCGGAACCGAATGTTCGGTTGGCCTTGCGGGGAAACCAGCCTGAGTCATCAGCACATGCCTGGACTCTGGACTGTCGACTCTGGACTCGGGAACGCTTGGGCGAGAACGGACACGTGGTGTGGCCTTAGGCAGTCAGGCTTTCAATACAGGCACGGTGAGCATGAGGCACCAAGGCACCAGGGCATTTAGGCCCCAGTGTGACCGAGCGGCCAATGCCACAGTTATTTATGGCAACTCCCATTCGGCGATCAAACTGGGCGGGTCGTAGGCGGGTGGGGTATGATTGAACGAGAGTGAAGAGGTCGAAGGAGGTTGGGGGAGCACCGCCACCGTGGTCCATGGGCATCTTACTCTTGACTGATCTGGACAAAAGGGTCCATGTCGACGAACGTGGAGGGTTATGATGGAGGAGGAGCCCTCGAGTTTCCATGGAACCGGCGCCTTTGATCGGCTGCCGGTGAATGTGATAGAGCTGTAAGTCAGTCCTGACCGCGACTGGGACACAACAGCTAGGATGATACCGAAACATGCGAACTGAGGCACCGAGTCTGTCTCATAGGCTGACCCCTCTTCGATCCGTAGCATTTTGTATGCCGCGGACGCAAATGTCTTTGCGTCCCTGACGCTTTTAAATCGACAATGGCGGCGAGTCTCCGAGTCTTGCTCCCTGTATGCGCATCACCTAGCACAGTGTCCATCTTTAGTATGGTCAAAAGGGCCGCAAAAGAGAATTCCAGATGAAGCCAGCAGCTTGAAGGACCTGAAACGCCAGTTTTTGGAGGAAGTCAGGCGCAACGCCTTTGACGTCTTCCTTCGGCCTCGCCGGACGTTGGTCCGTTTGATCTCTAGCTCCATGAGCTCATCCACCCCGTCTCCTCAGGGCGAGGTCTTCCGATTTTCATTCTCGGCCCAGGGAAGGTTGCTTCTGTGCACGAGCTCATCCCGTATCGTGGTCTTGGAGGTAGCGAAAGACCCGATTATTGTGAAATACGAACTGCAGACCCGTCGTCGCCCGCTAGGTGCAACTATCTTGGATGACGGCACTCTTCTTGCCGTTCAATCATCCACGCACCGCATCAATATCTATCAGTTGTCCGAACAAGGTGCGCGGCATCTGCAGACCATCTCCTTGAACGAGGCTCCTAGAGATTTAT
This sequence comes from Penicillium sp. PF2412A, assembly GCA_023626555.1. Taxonomy (NCBI): domain Eukaryota; kingdom Fungi; phylum Ascomycota; class Eurotiomycetes; order Eurotiales; family Aspergillaceae; genus Penicillium; species Penicillium sp. PF2412A. The sequence continues at coordinate 24,468 of JAMAHA010000040.1, read as the reverse complement.
CTTTTGCGCCAATGGGAAGTGTCTTGGCTTTATCCTTTGAGGACTGCATCGAGGTTCATGCGGTTGGCGAAAGTGCTTTGTCAACAGAGCGTCGGGCTGCGCGCTGTCCTCGGGTTGACGCTCTTTGCTTTTCATCGGATGGAGCCATGCTTCTTGGATCGCCTGTTGATCATGGAAACGGTGGCATCGTCACGATAACGGCTCCTTTCGATACAGATATTGCCATTGATGCGTCGCCACTAGAGCTGCAGATGCGCATGTGGACAACTCAGATTCTTTTCCCTGACTTCATCCCCGGCTTCAGTCACGCTTGTCTCGTCCGTGGTCACGAAGAGGCGGATGACAGCTGGGTGATTGGTTACGACAAAACCCTGGCTGCATTTCGGTCGATCAAGGTCAACGCCGTCAACACTGGGGGCGTGTTTTTTGCAAGCCCTTTCCTGCCCCAGGAGTTGCGAGAAAGAAGCCCGGTGATGCTGCCGTCTACCGACGAGGGCGGCGAACTGCTTGCACTGGGGTTCCACGACTCGGAAATATGGATCTATGGATTGCCCGCGAGACTCGATATGACATCGCCAATTTCCAATGGAGAAAGTACGAGAGATACATACTTGTGTGGCGATCATCACGGGCATGGGCCTGTCAAGCCCTGTGACAGTCGAGCTCAGCTGGAAAAAGTCGTTCAACAACCGCGAAAGGCTATCATTCGAGGTCGGCAGATGACAAGCATGGCTGGAATCAACGCGGGTCGCTGGGTGAGTCGCACCGCTCTCAGCCAGTCAAGTCGTCGACTCGTCGTCGTCGCACCTGGTGGTGTGCGCTCGCAGCTTCTCGGCCAGGAAGATGTCCCTGTGGACAGTGGACGAATCCTCATCTTGGACTTTGATCGATCGACGACGAATGGCAAGGAACAGGAACTTGACATCGAAGTAGGAGACACTGGTCCAATCATTCTCTCCGAGCCAGATTCTTCACTTGACACTGAGGTGGAATTGGAACGACGACGCACTCGTTTACAGCGCGTTGAGACCGATACGGCAGTTATGACAAATCGCACAACCCAGATTTCAGCCGCATTCGCACAAAACACTCGTCGGACCGCTAGCCAACACATACTTGGACAGCCTCCTTTGATCGCGGCTGGCACCGAAACATTTGTCCACGGCCGCACTCACGATGAAGTGACCGACGTTCCTTACGACAATGCACAGCCTCGCTCCCGGGATACTCTTCGCCGAGCTGCCACTGCTGCAGCGTCGACTCGACAAATCCGCGATCCGCAATATCGAAACAGCACTGCAGGTGAACTCACTCCATTTGAAGGGAATGCTAATAGCTGGGCGACACCTCCTCCCCCATACAGCCGCCAGGCAGAAGATTCCCTGCAAGTAGCATTGCGGGCATCGCTTCTTCAGGAAAGACCAGTGACCTCGCACATAGAGGCTCCTAGGTCTGTTCAGCCGATACAGCGAGCGCAGACAACTCATACCTCGCGAGCGAATGGGCCAGAGCGCGCGCGGCCACATTCTTCCTTTTTACAGCGACTGGGATCTTTCGCTAGCCCTCGACGCCTCGAAAGAAGCCAGCAAGGCCCCAGTGGCGGCATAGCAGAGTCACCTAGACCTCCGTTGGCCAGTCTTATCTTTCCCGACCACCAGCATACATCACCTCACGTTCTGACGACCCAGAGCCCCGTTCATCCCGACCTTCAATATCAATCCGCCCCGCTGGACACAATGCTGCCAGCCATTCCTAGCCTCTCCACCCCCATCGATCAGGTCAGCTCGCCACAGCCTCTTCCCACTCTCCGGCTTCACACAGCTGGACAGCCAGCGCATCAAGAACAAGCCACTTTGGGCGCAACAATCCTCGGCGACAACTACCTCTCTTATTCTGTTTCCTCACCACACCTGCTCCACATTCCACAGCCATCCGGTAATGCATTAGACCTCACGGAAGAAGACGAGGAGGCAGACATCCCAGCTCGACAAAGATCTTTTCGCCAACGAGCATCGACCGAGCCAACCAGTCTACCACCGCCCGAGAACGAAGAATGGCGCAGACGTATTGAAAATTGGAACGAGCAGACTATCCGAGAACGGAGTCGGAAGCGGAGGAGCAAATGCCTCGTTATGTAAATTTCTTTTAGGTGGGCTTGTCTGTGTAAGGTCAAAAGTGACGGTGTCCTGTCTGTTTAGCAATGCTCACGGGCTGGATCTTGTATCTTTGTGGTACCCTTAATTTTTTTTTTTTTTTGAAACCTCTTGTGCTTCCAGACACTCGTCCCGTTATTCAACAAGCATGCACTTGCAAACCAGGTAAATTGAGTGTCTACGAAATTCTTGAGACATGGCTGGCTTTTCCTGCCTACGATTTTCGGTGTGGGCTAAAACTATGCGAACGCACTATGAGCTATTCTACTCGCTTCGTGGAGAGTGTTTGTGTGAAAGCACCGAGCAAGCCCAACCCGCGCATGACCGTGTGTGCAACGTTGCTTAAAATTTACGAGAACAAATATTGAATTTAACTAGACCTGCCAGAGAAATCGATGGGATGTTTCATATATTTTGAGAATCTGCTCATTGTTACATAAGTGAGGTTCGTATCTATCTAGCAAACAATAGGAAAAAGTAGAGTATAGCTGGTATCGGAAAAGCGGGAAAAAGCGAGAACAAGTGCCAGTAGGCGAGTGATAATGAATAGAGTCAAATCACGAGAGCAAAAAGAAAAAAGCGACAGATGGGCAAGGGTATCGAGGAAGTTAGGAAACATGACAGTCTTTCTCTTGTCGAGAGTTCATCAGCAGCCTCCACCACCACCACCGCATCCTCCGCCTCCGCCTCCGCCTCCGCATCCTCCTCCTCCTCCACCACATCCTCCACCACCTCCTCCGCCGCAGCCACCCGCCGAACCAAGACCACCGCATGCACCGGCCGCAACGCCCCCACCACATGTCCTTGTACAACAGTTCCCACTCATGCCCACCCCAACGCTCATACAGCTGGGATTACAAGCATAACTGTCCGAGCTGATGCCCGGGTCCGACATGTACGGAGCGTAATAGGGGAGCATGACGGGGTAGCCCCAGGCGTATGGGAAGTAATAGCAGGGCTCATAGCCCCCGTTGGCAGTCCTTTTCGCATCAGGGCGAGCACGGCCGCGCTTCTCTGCTCGGCGGGCGACCGTCTCGTAGTTTCGACGGAGCCGCAGCAGATTGATATTCTTGGCTCGTATCTGCGCAGTACTGGAGTCCGACTCGATTGGTCTGACGGCATTATGGGCAGAGATATGCGGATTCTTCTCAGGGTCAGACGAAATATCCTCGCGTTCGTGCAGAGAATCTACGTTGTGGCGAATACGCGAAGAATAATCCATGTGGAAAATGCGTTGACGCAGATCCGGTGCGCGTGTGGCTTCGCAATACCAGCAGGTACACTCGCTGTAGATACCGCCGCCGGTGGCGCGTTGATACATCTTACTGGTCCATTCGAAGCTTTCGTTGAGCTGGTCTTCGGCCACCTTGTCATCGTGGTTGACGAAGACCGGCTGGTTACCTGGTCTTTCCCGGGTCGTATATGTGTAGTACCGACGGGGTTGAAGTTGATGGGTGTGCCAAGCGAGATCCACGTCCAGAGTCGGGACGGCCATTTTCGTCGGATTTTGGTGTATGATTCGAAGGAAGATTTTGTACTTTTCAATGAGTCGACCTGCGGTTTCCATGACTGTGGGGGAGTGCAACCAGTCAATGTTGTCCATCTTTTGCACAAAGGTTCCCTGGCGAATCACCGCCCCGACCAGATCGAGTGCGAAGGGACTGAAGTTCTCCCAGTAGTGCGACATCATGCGTCGGAAATGGACTCTCTCGGCAGGTCGAATTCTGGATCCCGACCTGTACTTCTCGCTGCTGAGCGCGTGGGCGGCGTCGATGTGGTGGCGATCTCCGAGCATCTCTTCGAGCTTACCGCGTAGGTCGTCGATGCTCTCACATCGATCCAAGCGGCCGTCGGTGAAACCGAGCAAGAACTTCCCCACGACCTGCATCAGCTGATTGGGGAACATCATTTGCGCGCAAAGCTGGCTTCTTTTCTTTGACAGCACGCTTTTTCCCTCGGGTATACCGTTGATATTGAGAATACTCCCCGGCATTGGTCGTTCGTTCGTCAGAAGCTCATGCAGATCACGACGAAACTTGGCAACACGAAGACGGTCGTGATTGAAACAAAAGAGGCATTGTTCGCAGATGGCCTCAAAGGATCGATCGGCTAAGCCCGTAGAGTTCTTGAGGGCCTCTTTCACATCTTGTCCCTGCCCCAGTTTGGTCCAGGGAACAGTCGTGATCTTTTCACATCGGGGACACTGCACTTCCGTAGAGACTGGGTCCTTCAGGTTATCCCACTGCACTCCGGTATGGAACTCAAACTGCGCTTCTCTAGACCGGGATACCGAGTACTCCAATGTGGCGTTATCGATACACGCATTGACTTGGGCCAAGGGGAAGCCAGTTCGCCAGAGGCTCATCTTGCCAGCCCGGATGCAATCTTCCAGAAAGTCTCTCGGATTGAGCATATGTGAGTGAAGCACCATCAAGATATCTAAGTCCGAGATCGTCAGCAAAGTTCCGATGCAGGAGATTAGGAAGAGGACGCTTCTGTTCCGATTGATGGCTTACCAAGAGGGGGTAGGTTGTCTTTTGTCCACCGCAACGAGTGGCTACCTTCGACGATACTGGGGTAGTCGGGATCCTCGAGATCTCTCAAGGTAATGGGATCTCGCGACTGCGGTATACACGTCGTCCAATATGTTTCATACCGGCCAACCGCACGAGCCGTATACACAGCCCACCGCTTTTCGCGGATACGCGCGCAAGCCTCATTCTTCTGGGGGTCATTGTCGGCCTCGGAATCATAGAGACCAAAGAGGCCGTCCGAATTTGAGATGAAGTCTCGCAGATCGGCGAGGACCGCGAGAAATTTGAGGTGCGCGACAACCTGTTCGCGGCTTACTGTGTCACGCGTATCACTCAGATGGGCGTCCATGAGGTCGAGTGCAGGCATGCCTGGTAGCTCTTCAAACTCCTGATAAGGAGGTGGGTGATCAGAGGCCCCTAGTCCGGGTCCATCGAGATGCTCATCTCGATCAGCATACTGTCGGCAGAGGTTTTGCTGGGCCCTTTTGTCCACGACCGACCCCATCATGAAATGGCCTCCGAATCAGGTGGGAGCCTTTATGAATTGATAACCGAAAACAGATAGGTTTGTCAGAACAGTCACCTGTCTTAACGTGAATCAAAGACAACATCAAAAAATCACTGGCTCTGCAGGTTGTGCAGTACGAAGATTTTCGCCGGTCGTGGTGGCGCCGGAGGAGAAGCTTTATAGTTGGGAGGTGAGACGACCTGACCGAGACTCGATGAGTCGAGCCGGACAAATGGCCCCCACCGTATGATCTACTCTCGAGTCTACTTCTATTTGGGACCCTCTACACATTGTCGATCGGATAGATTGTCGAGGATGAGACCCGGGTTGCGTGGAGTCTGGCTCGTGTTTCCCGTCTGTTCTGTTTCCAAGGGCAGTGCTGGCACGGGCTGTGAGCGAACCCGTGGATCCTGGGGAATGGGAACGGGTGCCCAGCTCAGCCTTGCGGGGGCACAAGCGCTCCACAAAATGGGTCGGATCCAACACCTTCTCATGCAGAATGACGACTCGAACATCAGTGTCAACATCTCCAGGCAAGGATTTCCCTCGAAGATCAGGCGTCCCAGCCTGAGCTCACAACCCTGGGATGGATGTACTAAGAAAGGTAGATGTCCATTTCCTGCATTTCCATACCTGCGGCTCCCGTCCGTGTATGGCAACCACCTTGGCTACTCAGTCAAAGGGACCGAGCCGTGGTACAGTCTACGGGTGCGTGTCAGTGTCAACCAGGAATCTCCGTAAGAGGAAATGTTCTGGTCTTCTCGAGGCTCAGACTCAGAGCCTCGACAAGACTTCCCTTTGCCCCACTCCCTTTTGATCAAACGGATATTCCGTGTCTGGTGGGGCGAGCGACAGCTGTATCTCTGGATTTGGTTGATTCCCATGAAAAGAGAAATGGACTCGAGGATCTCTGAAATCATTATTTGCTGGTATCATCATTGCTTAGTTCGTCGGCAGCCCCCCGTCGGTTCATGTACTCTGTACAGGTAGAGTGTCCGTACTGCATCAATCAGTGCGTGAGTAGTGCAGAGTGTCCATACACGTACCTACAAGCTCATTCGAGACTGCATCAAATGTACCTTTGGTACTCCATCGGTAAGTGCTTGGATAGGGGCGCAATGTCGGGCGCAATCCAATGACATGTGTCGCGGCGGCTTCAAGCCCTGTAGTGGTCATGCGGCCGATCGGGCCAGACGTGCATCCCATTGCCAGCATCATGGAAAACCTTCGAGGACGCAGCAGCACTGCCTCGGTGGCCACCAGAAAGACAGGAAATGGCCCTTTCCTGGGCGTATTTCACCGCTCTGTCGATTACTAGAAAGCAGACAGTGGATCGTCTCGACCTCACTTAGCCTTTTGGGCTCATGCACAGAATGCAAAGAGCAAGCTTCGAGAAACGATGGGATCCATCACCTGTCCGCATGTCATTCTCTGCACGGTCCATCCCACTCAAGCGTGTCTTTTATAAATCCATAGGTTCGCGCTGTGTAGCTGGAGGTACAGACTAATACTGTCTACTTGGGTTTGGATTCTATCCATATGGATGCCTACTCTGGTCAAATAGATGTACGACCGAGGTTGCTTGACTAGTAGGTTAGGTAGGGCGTCACCGTTATGTACTTCTGCATGCAGTGTAGGTGTAGACGGGACACCCAGGTGGAGGAATAGCCTTAAGGATCTATCTACTATGGGCAGTCTACTTGGCAGCATAAAGTGGATATGACAAGATATACTACCCGGGTCACGACTCTTCTGGAATACTTCTTCATTTTTTCCTAAGGGAGTCTAGACTTTGAAGTGCAAATGAGCCACCTTGAGGCTCCAGATGACCAGCTGAGATTGCATACGGGCTGTAGACGCGAGTTCTCCGCCAGACTCGGCGGACACCTCATCCGGCTGAACGTGTACCGTTGAGTAGGCTCAAGCGATTCGCGCAGGTGGACTATTCGGTACCTCTCTGCTGCCCGGTGGAAACCTTCACGGGACTTGACTATTGCCGAATTCTGCCTGATTCTGCCTGATCGTCTTCTCTCCCTCGAATTTTCCTTATCTCTTCAGCATCACGTGAATGACTCCCCGCGCTGAGTCATCACGGCGGCGCGCCGCAACGGGCAAGACAGCCCGTTGATCTGCTCTTTTGGCTTGTGCGGAGAGCGAAAAGATCTCTTGACGTCGGGTCAAAAGGTTGCGGCGCACAGTGTTTGGTTGCAGCAACGGTGATCGCAATTCCGAATCCTTTAGAGATTGAGACATCTCCACGATCACCTCTGCACGGTTGGGTTCTCATTTGATTCATAGCCCACCATCAGTCTGGCGTTTTCGGGTTCATTAAACGGAAACGGAGGGTCGCAGACCCAGGCCACAAACTGCATCGCGAAACTTGATAATGATTCAGCAGCCACGAACCCCGTCATGGCGGGTGTGAATAATCAAGTCACTGCGCCGTCTGCAGCGACTGCAGACGCCATGTCATCTCGCAAGCGCAATGTAGCACTTGCGGGAATGGACAGCTCCCCGGGCAGCATCGACGACGGGGAAGATCTTGATCGGGACGACAAGAGACGACAGCCGGTAAAGCGCGCCTGTAACGAATGTCGTCAGCAGAAGGTGCGTCGTGAATTCCCTCCCACTTGTATGCGAAAACAGCGCACAAAGCGATGCTTGCCCGTTTGACCGATCGCGGGTCGCGCAAGTAGGCACCGTGGCTAAAAGGCGTGGCCCTGTTCTAGCTCAGATGCGATGTGGTTCAAGACCCGTGGACGGACTGTTCCAGATGTCGCCGACTCAAGCTCGAGTGTAAAATCGAATCAAACTTCAAGCGAGTTGGGAAACGAAGTCGCAATGCGGAAATGGAACGAGAGATCATCGAGCTCAGGAAGCAAATTGCCACCGCAAACTCCGGTGCAGGCGCCTACCAGCAGCAATCACAGCTTTCGGCCGGCCAGGTGACGCCGAAACAAGAATCCAACCATGTCAGTCCCGCCGGTGTCTACCAGACACCGTCGGCCATGTCCGCCGATCAATACATGGGCTCCCAGGAGGCGGTCGCATCGCTGCTCGATTTGCGTTCGGGGTTCGACGGCTCCAACTACATGCGCAACAATACCCATCAGTTCAAACGGATAGAAGATGTGATAGTAGTCCCGGAGAAAGTAAAGGAGCTCTTCAATCTGTAGGTGGCCTTGCTCCAGCACCACACCTACGGCCCTGGTACGGGAACACTTGAATTCTAACGGCAACAGATTCTTCACATATTATCATCCATTCCTCCCCTTCCTCAATCGGACGAAACCCCCCGAAGACTACTTCTCCGCCTCACCCCTGTTATTCTGGACGATCGTCAGCGTTGGAGCGAGGCGCTATCAGAGCGATTCCGGCCTCCTCACTTCCCTTGCCGGGCCCGTGACTCGTCTTGTCTGGAGTACGCTGGCCGATATTCCCCAGAGTTATCATGTGGTGAAGGCGCTCTGTCTACTCTGCTCGTGGCCCTTCCCCACAAGCAGTACATCAACAGACCCAACATTCATGCTTTGCGGAATGATGATCCAAGTGGCGATGCAGCTGGGTCTTCATCGCCCGTCGCATACCCAGGACTTTAGCAAATTCCGCGTGGAGCTCATCGAAGAAGAGCTGAGGGACAAAGTGCAGACATGGGCCATTTGCAACATCGTTGCGCAGCGGTAAGTTCCTTCGATGCCCTAGTCTCTTTGTCTGTCACACCCCAGGAGTCTAAGTCTTTTCTTTTTGTCTTGTACCACTAGTGTGTCTACTGGTTATGGCCAGCCACCCTCAACGCTCTACGACTGGACCTTATCGAGCGATTCTACGGATCCCAATTTCAAACTGCCGTCAGATATTAGGCCACGGCTGGATGTCGAAAAATTCTGTGACAAAATCACAAGAGCCCTGTACAGCAATCGGCGGGACCCCGTTGGTCTCTCCACAGATCAAGAGAGGCACGCCATGATTTCTTTCCTCTCTCGTGATTTTGATGAGCTGGAAGAACAGCTCAAGACGCAGCAAGATGGTGAGAGCTGACTGCACTCTGCTCTTTGCTTCCTCCTCGATTCCTAAATGTTGACTGTGACTCTAGCCATCACAAAGCTTTATCTTCGAGCCGCAAATCTCCATCTTCACCTTTCTGCATTTTTCGATGAGCCTTCGACGAAAGACTACCGCGAGCGTCTCCTCTCTCTGTATGTCGCCACGACCTCTTTTCTCGAAGCGGCCATGAACCTGGAAACGGACGTTGGTCCCGTCCTCTCCTATACCCCCTACTATATCTATCAGATGATGGTCGCTGCCGGGTGTACTCTTCTCAAGCTGAGCAAGAGTTTCTTTTCGTCCCATATCGATATGGAATACACGAAAAATCTTTTCAACCGGACAATTTGGGCCATCCGTGGTGTGTCAGTCTCGAGCAATGATCTACCGGAGCGACTTGCCGAAGTGCTTGCTCAGATGTGGAGGCTTGGTGGCGGGACTCAGCGGGCGACCGGTAGCAACACGGACGTGGATGATTCCTTGCGACTGAAAGTGCGATGTCGAATGAGCATGTCTTTGCTCTTCGACTCTGTCTGGCGATGGCGAGAGGATACGCGAACCAAGGGGCGCAATATCGAAGGTGTGTGAGAGCGGCAAGGTCCTGGTTGACTTGTTTTTTTTTTTTTTTTTTTTTTTTTTTTTTCACTTGACTAATTGCTCGGTTTGCAGCATATCTCAAGAACCCAACTAATCCCGACTCGGCCGCCGATTCCTCTAATGCATCCTCCGTGGGCTTGGTACGAACTCAATCGTCAACACCCGGGATATCCGGCGGGGATCCAAGTCTCGCGCCTGCGCCCATGCTGGCCGCACCCAGTCTCGGAGTCCAACCACCGGGCCCAGGTGTCAATAGCCTGCCCAGTGGATTTATGGAGCCGAACTACGAGGTCTTTGACCCGTTGAACTGGCTTCTGGACGGATTGGTTGATCTGCCTTACTCTTATTCAGCCGTGGGTGGCATCGAGTCTCAAAGCATCGTATAGATGCCCATTAGGTCGGCGGCGCTGGGAGTCTGAAGATGGACTGTTGACTTTTCTGTTGAATATTTTTCCATGGGGTCTTCTTCTGCTCCATGTCCCTCTTGATTTGTACTAATATACCACCCAAAGGCAGGTCATCCATGTTTTATTTCGAGAGGGCGGTTTCTCCCTGCCCTGAACATATCAATCGAAATCTGGAAGCGCTTCCTCTCTTTTGTTCTTTGCCTTTGCCCTCCCATACCTGACGGGCTGTTCATGCGATGTCTCGCCTGTTGTGATGATCCGACACTTGATATGCTTTGCGAAGAAGCATTTCGTAACTTGAGAGATCTTGCCTTGGGCGAATGCCCTCTACATTGCAATGGCCGTTCCACAGTAGTCTTAGTCAGTTTCTAGCCCTAGCTCATCCACTGGACTTGGATCGTATAAATCCACAGCTAATTCACAATATCGTAAACACGAAAGAAAAGAGGGGGGGGGGGGAACTAACTGCGTACAGACGATTCCTACTAAAAGTATTTAGTGCACACCTGCCATCGATAAGCGATAAGCAAGTGTGGAGATGTGCAGGACTCCGTTGCAACTGTTATCTGCAAAGCAGAAGAGAGACAAGCTTATCAGCCCAACATCGTCATCGTCATCATCTTCGTCCTCGTCCGCGTCCGCTCGTTCCTTTTTCTTCTTTTCATGTCTTGCTTTTCTCCCCTTCAAGACTCCAAACATCAAAGCCTCAAAGATAAAGATTAAACCCCCGTCTCGTCCCCCATTCTCCCCTTCCAGCTCTACTCCCCAATCAAAAAATGACGCATAACCGCCCACTTCTAATCCCACATAAACGCCCTCTGCTCCCCCCAACAACACACTCCACCTCCAACTCACACCCTGTATACAAGACGCTCAATCCCAGCGCAAAGCCCGCAACGATCGACTTGAAACCACCCCTTTCGTCGGACGAGCGTGTGGACGAAACGATCGCACTCGATAGAGCCAGTGTGCCACGAACGGAGTACTCGTTTGCGGCTGCGCCACAGCCTTTTCTGGACCCGTCGGCGTGGGAGAGTATGTTGAAACGGGCGGCGATGCGCGCACAGGCGCGAGAAGCGGGTGCGCCTTCTGGTGCGGAAGGTCCCCTTGGTGGTGCGAGGAGGGGTGGTGAAGCTGGAGCTGGAGCTGGAGCTGGAGCTGGGGAGACGCCGGATCAGCGGCGCAGGAGGGGAGAGCAGGAGGCCGAGTTTGGGTCGATGGCTATTCGGGGGAGGGCGAATGTTAGTGGACGGGGGAAGAGGACAAGGGCGAATCGGGGGGGATATTGGGGAGGGCGGGTGTGATTTGGTTTATCTTTTTGTGCTGTTATACTTCGGAGGATGAGCGAGGTTCAATGGTGTATTGCTTTCCGCTTTAATTGATGAGATACCTGGGCAGGGAGCTTTGGTCCTGTGGGAACAAGAGGATATTTCATGAGTCGAATAGAAAAAAGGTGGGCATCGACTCTACAGGGAACAGCAAGCTTGGTGTGTGTATGTGTGTTAGATCAGCAATCGTATATCTGGTATTTGGTGAAGAAAAAAAGACATCAAATGGTATATTTTTGGTCAAATCGTTAAGCATCCCTTTTGGTACATCTGGACATCTGCTCCCCCCCTGGTAGGTGGCGCTTGATTCTCGGGCGGGCATCAATGTATCAGAGGGCATGAAACATAAACATAAGTCATTCAATCATCATGATGCAGAAAAATCATCTCGGTTCGTAATGTTCATAAATCAAATCAAGATCAACGGGGTAAATCATCAAATCATCAAATCAACAAGGGGCGATGGGACGTGAACGGGTCATTCGGGGCAGAAAGGAAGAGGAGGAGCCATCATTCCATGACCCAATATGTCTAAAGTGACCCACGCGTGATATATGATCAAAAAAGTCATGGCCACCTCGGGAACTTCATGAGTAATGGTCGTCGTGCTCCCTGACTCAAGACTCGAGTGGGAGTGAAGTGGGGAGGGTTCAGAGAAAGCGAACTTCAACGCAGACTCCCCGGAGCAGCGCTGGAAACAACATGTAATGGACCGCCAATGCTCTGCTTCAGACTTTCCCGTCGAGCAGCTCTTTTCCGCTCCTCTCGACGCTGACGCATTCGTTGAAAACGAGCGCGTAACGCACGCACGGACAAATACCGCCAGCGCATGCGCCACCGAGACAGCATACCGTAGCGGTTTTGATACAGTGGTGTCCCAGCGCGCCAGATTCCACCAGAATCGACAAGACTGCCGCGACTGGCGGACGTCATTCCTTCCAGGAACCGCTTCATCTCCGGACTGCGACGATCCATCACCGGGGGTCCCTCAAAGATGAGCCGCGGGTGATGGAAACCCAGTGGGGTGCTCCCATAGTTCTGCTCAGCTGGCGTGTGACTGGTCGATGGCCCCTTTTCAGGCGACACTGGCAAATCATCCCAGAATCCTCGAGGGCGCCAGAAAGGGTGCAAGCGACTGTCCATCTCTATCCCGGCCTTGCGATTCTTGGCTGACCGCATGGAGAGCGACCGCGTGATGGCGCCAAAAGAGTCCGATCGAGGGCGTGACGTCCAGGTGCGCCGAACGGAAGTCCACCGACGACCAAGACCAGGTCTCTCTGGGCTCTTAGGTGCCTCGTCTGTTGGGGGAAGTGGTGGGAGCGGCTTTGAGACTGGAGGCTTCGGTGGTGGCCGAGGGTTTTTCAGAGGGGACTCGACAAACATGTACGATGGAATCGCGGTGGAATCTTCTGGCGTCCGAGGATGAGGTTCGTGGAGTGATATTTCTTTGGCCAAGCCTGAAGTGGTGCGGTGGTTCGCAGGCAGTCGCTGATCAACTAGGAGCAGCGATCGATTGCGGTGCGCGAACAGGCTTACCGCCGTCGCCTCCCGGATTTCGATCGGGCCCGGGGACGAGGATGGAATCGACCACTGAGTATATGGCAATGATGGTGGGCGCAGAGTCGCCATGTCGTCCGTTGAGCCGTCCAAGACAACTTCTGGCAGTCTCGGTGCCTCAAGTAGGCTTTTGCCACGGCCGTTGGGGCCCAGAATATTGTGGCGAGGCGGCGAGACGGGCATGTGATCTCTACGTTTGAACGTCTCCTGATCGAGAGCCAAGGTGTGACTGCGTAAACTTTCAGAAGTGAGTGAAGTAGAGCGGGAGTTGTTGCGGCTGGTCGGTGCGGAGAGTGAAGAATTGCGAGGTGGAATCACCGGCCGACCCATTGGTCGATCTTTCGAGTCCATGTCTCGGGTGCGCACAGATGCCGAATCTGACACCGTCCGCGGTCTCTGCGAGGGGACGACCGCAGAGCTACTTGACGACACCGGTGGCGGTCGTCGTTGAGAGCGCTGTGAACTAGGCTTGGACGAGGTGGAGCTGGTAGGTCCAGATTTAAGAGATGAACGCCGTTCGGGAATCACCACAACCGGGATGACGGTAGTAGGTGCTTGTGGAGCACTTGGGTTCACTTGGGCCGAGAAAGAGACGTCGGACGCAATGCTTCTGCGGTCTTGATCGGAGATTCGCGCTGCCTTGTGAAGCAGGCGGTGCTGCGAATCGACGTTGGAGCCGGTCGAGGTTCGTCCCGATCGGGACACAGGTGAGCTTACAGATCGCAGCGAGCTTCTTTTCTCCGTGTGTCGTAACGAGCGAGGAACTCTTCTGGGAGATTCGATGATCAAAGCCTCCACAGTAGAGGCAGAGGAGACCCCCGAGATCCTGCGGGACTTGGATTCTTCGAGATGAGACAGCTCTGAAGCGTACGAGGGCCAACCAATTTCTTCGCGGAAACGTTCCATCGAAGGAGTATCCTCCAACGAATGTTTGCTGTGGACCCTTTCACGCAAATTCTTTTCCCTCATCAGTGACTCATCAAGACGTTTCACGTCGAGGGTGTCATCAGTAGTGCCGGTATTCTGTGTCGATAGGGCTTGTGCATTTGACGCTTTCTCTGGCTGCGCCGAAGTCGTTGACGGCGCATCTGTTTGGTTGGGCGAGGCCCAGGCTCCATCGATCGACTCGAACCTAGCTTCGTAGTCTGCCTCACTGAGGATTCCCGACGCAGAGGGTGGAGTGTCTTTGACGGAGTTGATAGTTGCGGGATGGCTTGCCGGGTGGTTCCTCTTCTTACTCACGGGCGCTCGTCTGGTGGGCTTCTGCGATGGCCGCTGGGATGTGGCGCGAACTGGCGTGTCCATGTCGCCGTCGGAAGAGAGACTTTCCAAGGCGGTTTGGAAGGATTCGGCTCGTGAAGAGGACGACAAGTGCACAATGGGGTTGAGGGTTGGGCGCCTGGTGGAACTCGTCCGCGGTGGTGTCACATCCGGAGTAGGCGGCTTTGACGGCCGACGCGGCGTCACAAATCCAGGTGAAGTGATGTCGATGCCGGAAGTCGACGTCTTCAGCGGTGTCCGTTCCTGCGCAACATGATCGTCCTGGTGGGCCGCGGGCGGAGTCAGTGGAGGAGCGGGCGCCGCGACGACCGTGCTGCTCGACTCCGGAGAGCCCGGTATCGAACGAGACGAGTTCATTTGAGAAATGACAATGCCGCTCCGAGGCAGAGCCTTGTGAGACTTGAGACGTGGCGGCTCGGGTGTGTTCATGGACAGAAGCGTCGATGCGCCCGCCACTTCGACGCTTGGCAGGGTGGGAGAAGAATCGTTTCTGTGCGATGTTGGACCAAAGGCGAGGCTAGTGGACGACTGGGCCATCACCAAAGCATATTTCTATTGAAAGGGCATGGCAGGGGAAAATTTAGAGACGTCGACACGGCGTCTGTCGCGAGCCAAGCATCGCAGGCGGCCCCCTGACGTGAGGAGTGTCTTTGACGCCTTTGATCAAGATGGCAAAGGGGGAGGGAGAGAATGTCGAGGATTGTTGCCGAGCGAGACGATACACCTCGAACTGGACTCTCGAGACGCGTGCGCCCAAGGGGCCGAAACTGCATGGTGCAGAAAGGTAATTTACCGTCTTTGACACAGTCGCATCTTCTCATTCGACGATGGCTTCTCTGAAAGGTTCTCTTGCCGTTCCCCCGCCTGAGTACATTCTTGAATCTTTCGTTTCGACCAAATGCACTGGGAACGGTATGTGGCACCCCAGTTTGCGATGTGGTAGAGGGACCTAATTTGGACATGGATGAATGTGATCCTCCAGCATTGACATAGAAAATAGTGCCGGCTTACCTACTAGGAGTAAGTTACGTCTACTAGTAGACCTGAATCAACCGATGGTCGAGGTACTCATGCCACTGATACCACATATTGTACCTTCAAACATTGTACTTCTACCGCGTAGTCGCTCCTCTGGCCATCTACTAGCCATGAGCGATTGGTTCCTAGGCAATGTCACCAACTGAGATTGAGGCAGAATAGTAGGTGCTTATCGCCCATAAAAGACCTCCCTATAGGTGATATACATAAACGGTACTGCTTACTGTCGGTTGCAGATGCAACACAGTGGTGCCGTTTGGCTCCGCTGGAAACCTTCCTCTGGCGGTTCCCCTGCAGTCGCTAACGGGCAACCTTCATGAGTTGAAGCACGGCATATGATCCAAATTCTATGCAAGGGAATCGGGTAGATGGAATGGGATGACTTTTCTTTCCGCGTCTCTCAGGTACCAGTTGATGTGGAGCTGTTGCATACATTGGTTTGCAAACTTTGGTTTGGCCGATCACAAGGAAATCGTAAGAGATTATGATCATGATGTGAATCCAAGCGGAAGCCAAGTTGATCATTTTAATAAGCGATCGGACGCCAGAGTATCAGCATCGGAAAAAGAAGCCCAGATTGGTAGACAGGAAGTCATGCCCGGCGGGGGATGGAAATTGCCGGGGGGGGGGGGATCTTAGATACAACCTAAGGACACACCTAAACCAAGACGGGGAGTACTCATTGCATCTTAGTACTTGCACCAAGTGTTGCTGTACCACCACTGCCGAACACACCGGTACCGCAGGCGACTAAAAAAATCGTGCGAAAACATGCTTAATACTGTGGGGGTGCAAGACTCCCACAATCAAATGCGCGATGGAAATTAGATTGAGGCAAAGTGATGGAAATGAAGGAATTCTCGTGACAGGCCCAACACTTTAATCGGCCGATCCTGGGTGTTTGCCTGCTACTGCGTCCTACGTTGAGTCGACCATCTACTGACCTTAGG
Organism: Penicillium sp. PF2412A; assembly: GCA_023626555.1. Classification (NCBI taxonomy): domain Eukaryota; kingdom Fungi; phylum Ascomycota; class Eurotiomycetes; order Eurotiales; family Aspergillaceae; genus Penicillium; species Penicillium sp. PF2412A. The sequence continues at coordinate 8,071 of JAMAHA010000040.1, read as the reverse complement.
TATCTATCCCTTAACAAACTTATGAAATGAGTCCAAGTCGACGATCTCGCCCCCGTGGTCCTGCAGCCAGCACATTATCCGCTCCCCTGCAGCAGCAGCACGGCCTGCGTGCTTAATCGAGGGCTTTGCCTCTGACGGTGGTCAATCCCTAGCCCCTTTCCCTTCGCTGAAATCATGCCGTGCGCTGCAATTCTGCATTGAGTTCTTTCCCTTTCTCCACTGGTCGCAGGATCAACCTCTCTTGCTTCGGTCACTCTGCTCATACAAGTCCTTTTGCGTGTTGATGGAATAGCAGACCTGGCTGCGTATCAGTCTTTATGATAGAAAGATGAATAGAGTCTCGTGGAGTCTCAGCAACCCCGAGGTGAACCACGGGACCACGATCAGGATCGATCGGCCCAAGGGACGATAACACAACCACCTGAGGGGGGGGCCTGAATGTCCAATAATAACGACCACGTCAAGGTGATGTCGATTCTCGAGTTCGTTCGCAGCCGACGAGTCATCGGGCGGTGCTCGCAATTCCCCAGTGACACGGATTCACGTCATGATCCTCTCCTGCCCGTCAAGGGTGGGCTGGGCCATGTGGGGATGGGTCAGTCAGGAGCGCGCGTTCCTAGATGGACCTGTTGATTTGTGGCATTCTGAATTTGGGCTTGTCCTGGGCTAGATGGTGTCGGGCGATTAAGAGGCCCTTTGTTGCAGGCTGAGAGCACGGCGCCGACTGTATCGACTACATGTTGTTATGAGGTCAAAGGCGCTCGGCTCCTTGCATCGAACGGAGGACCTTCCCCTCTAACTCGACGCAGGTCAGAACCTGCAAGTCTCTCTCTCCTTTTCTCTCTTCCCCCCTGAAGACGCACGTCAATTGATGCACATGCATATACAATCATTCCAGTCATGTATCTCATGTCCAAGCGACAAGGAAACCAGCACCGCGATTGATGATCATGCTGAATATAATTAACAGTCACGCGCAGCCGTCGTAGTGGTCCTCTCTGGTGTCTAGCAGAGTCACCCCCTTGGGATCCCCGAGTTTGATGCACGGAGGCCTGGATCGCATTGGATTGGAGAAGCCACAATTTCGCGCTTGAATGGTCAAACCGAATCGACCAGACATCCAACATCAATCTCTATGCGAGAGGGTGAGAATCCGCCTATCAGGATGAGACGTTTCAGGCGAAGCAGTACCCATCTCCAGGCGACCATGATGGCCTGGGCTTTGGGCTGGGGGACTGTGGCGAGAAATGACGACGGTCCACTCCACTCACCCCAAGATGCCAAGGTTAGGCCGGGTTCTGGTGAAATTCCCTTTCCACGTCGGAAGGGTAAAGTGGACTCGAGCCAGGTTGGAGGGGGTGGGATAGAGATGTCAATTGGGGAAAGAGAGGAGGCACCTTGCACAGTGCAGTCCAACATCCACTGTTCGATTCACCAAAAGCTTTTACAGGTTGGGAGAGTGAGAAACATCAGGTCACGGGATATGGATGGCCCAAAGAGGACAACCCAATAAAAGCTACCCAGGGAATACTGCCGTCGGAGGTATTGTGTAACGGAGATGGCCACTGAGAGTACTACATATGAGTATGTAGGAGCCAACCTTGACCTTGAAAGGTAGAGTGGACGCTGGGACATCAAGCTGAGGCCGAAAGGGTTGCCGACCATTCACTAGGGAGCAGAGCCTTCTGCCACCCGACGGACAGGAGGGCTCGATGATTTCACGATGTCGGTCTTGAAGCTTGGGCGCAATAGATGTTCACTAGTCAGTGGGTACCTGGAACCCTATGCAGCTTTCACAGGTGTATCATTTGCAGCCAAGCAAGGTAAACTTTAAAACCCGGATCGGATCTTCCTAGTCCATCCCCAGTTACGGTATGTAGCTGTGTACCTGTGCGAGTGTAGACTAGCTGTAGCTTATCGATCCACCGAACCAGCCTGAAACTATCCGGGTCTTCAAGCCACTTGTCAATCTTTCCAGGATGCAGGCGAATGGTGAATGAGCGAGAGGTATGCAAGTGTCTCCCGGAAGCCAGAAGTCAAACAGACGTCCAGAGCATGAAGCCTCCAGGGCGCGTGGTTAAACCTGAGACACGGGCGCTCTCCATGGTAGACGTACTGAATGCATTGCTTAAAAAAGATGCATGGTCACATCCCATGAATCAACTAAAAACCTTTCTGCAGTGGCATGGCAGGAGGTTCCCTCTGCCCAGGGACGCTTCCTTTTCCAATCCTGGTCCAGACAAGTCTGTCGAGGATGACCACCAACCCTTGGCTCAACAGCTTTTTGCACAACCGTACAGCATGGATAGGATACCCGGGGGCTACTTCGACAGGGTCTCGATCAGGATCATAATAGGATCCTGTAGTCTTGTACTGTTCACGGTTCAGCATGCTGTATTGACGAGGCTGGGCCCATGTGGTGATGTGATTGTTTGACAGGTGGGTCGGACCGTCAGTGGCGGGTGATGACGACAGTGGGCTCATCTGTCCACATGTCGAACATTAATTTTCAACCAGGAAAAGCCATTTTATGCACCTTGCGGGACGAAGTGCCCCAGATTGGTAGAGGCAGAGTTGCGAGTGGAGTCTTGAGGAGAGGAAATAACCCACAACGGAGGGCTTCCCAGTCGACGACATTAACACTGTCACAATGAAATCCTACCTGTTTTGTGCCTCTGTCGTCTCGACACCTGGAGAGTACTGGAAATAGAGAGAAAAGGAGACTCCTTTGTATGGGAAAGGGGCCGAAGTGAACAATTGAAAAGAGAACATGACCTTGTAGGCATCATGTTTGTCTGTGAACCCTCATGAGCTTTGAGACGCACCTTGAATATTTACCAATGAAAATAATATTTTTTTTTCTCACTTTCCTTTTCTCTACTCGTTCGTTCCCGGTCAACCCCGCGCCCAACCAGTCGCGATGACATCGCCGGGAGGTGCCCCTCGCAGTTGACGGCACGTCATCGGCGTTCAGCCTTTCTCCGTTAGGGTGAAGACGATTTTCGATGGTGTCCTGTGGGTTGAATTCATCAATTCCAAGGACCGGCCGGGACCCTCGTTTCCACCCCCAAATTGGAGGCAAAGAAAAAAGAGAAGGAGGAGGATAAGGAGGATAAATCAGAATTCAAAGAAAAAAGGACATCAAAAAAAATCAAAAATCAAAAAAAAAATCAAAACCACAGTGCTCGTCTCGCAGAGATCTCCCCGAGGGTTCATACTCGGTACTCGTGTACTGACAGGACACACTCAGCACGTATTCTGGCGCTGACGGCTGCTGGTCAAACTGGTCGACGTATGAGAAACTTCCGTCTGACCTCATCCGCTCCGTAACCCGTTGCGCGCTCTCGTTCCTACTTCTTACTCGTGTGCTGCCCCCCTCTTTCGTACAGATGAGAATTGTTTTCTACTTTTCTTTTCCGTTCCCCAGAATCCTTACCTCTCTCCCCACGCACTACCCAGTGTCTTTCATCGCGAGTAACCCAAAACTGCACCCGACGCTACTTTTTTTTTTTTGTTCTTGCCCCGTTATCGTTGACGCCGAAGCTTATCTCATCGCGGGGTCATCATTCTGGAACTGCCCGGCTACCCAAACTGCTGCCTCCTCCATCCTCTCCATCTTTCCATCTTTCCATCTTCCATCCTTCCATCTTTCCTCCATCTGACTTGATCTCTGCCCTCCCCACCGGCACCACCTCTCCTCCAACATTCATCAACCCACCCAACGCTGGTGACGACGGTGATCTCGAGAATCATCTCCATCACCACACCTTGCTCTTGCATTTCCTTATAGATTTTACCCTCAGTACAGGCGTGATCCGCGGATTATTTTCATGATGAGTACGATACAGAATATCAAAAATTTTATCCGACACGGGAAACAAGCCCGCCTCGTCACACCTCATGCGGAACCCACCACCGACGTGTCGGCCGTCCATGCTGAACAGCAACCCCATGCCCAAGGCCAGTTTGCCCCCGGCCTCGGGGCTTTCGAAAACGCCGACTCGCGGAACCAAGCAGGCAATGGCCACGCTGCCGCTGCGTCGAAATCAGAAGCCCAGGCCAAGCGTGATCGGTCCGCAGAGATTGAGCGTCTAGTGCAGGAGGAGAGACACAGCCGCTCCAAAATGCCCCAATATCCCGGTCTCGATCGCTGGATCCTACTGGAGAAGATGGGCGATGGTGCCTTCAGTAATGTCTACCGCGCCAGGGATTCGGTGGGAGAGCTGGGCGAAGTGGCCATCAAAGTGGTGCGCAAATTTGAAATGAATAGCAATCAGGTATGCAGATCATCGGGCTTTGGGGCCCTATTTCCTTTCTCTATCTGTGACTCCACGTTGTTTTGTTCGCCTCTCTTGTGATTTCGTTTCTGTGTTACGTGCTGTTTCTGGGTGCGATTCTTGCTCTTGCTCTTGCTCTTGCTTTTGCTCTTACGCGTGCGCTCGGTCGTGTTCCTTCGTCTCCAATTGGGGAGACTCGATGCAATTTCGCGCGCGGTTTCCATAACGCAAAGCTCTCTCTCTCTCTCTCCGCGTCGAACTTGGGAGAAAGACCCGTCGCCAATATCAGTTCTTTTGTAGTCCGACCACCTTCATCCCAACGTCAAACAGGTCCCACGGGCTGCGGAGGTGCGCAATCTACTCCCTTCTACACATGCCTCCATCCTCGGCGAGTGTGGCGACACTTGTGCCACATTGTCTGTCTGCTTTGCCGAAGTTGCACAGCGTATTCTTCCCATTTATCGCGTTCTCTTGTTGCCAACTGCATCCTCTCCTGAAATACTCTGGTCTTCTTCTTTTCCTGGCCGAACTCATGGACTAACGGGTCGTGATGTCACAGCGAGCAAACATTTTGAAAGAAGTCCAGATCATGCGCAACTTGGATCACCCCAACATCGTCAAGTTGGTCGACTTTTCCGAATCCCGCCAATACTATTACATTATTCTGGAGCTCTGCCCCGGTGGAGAGCTCTTCCACCAGATCGTGCGATTGACATACTTCAGCGAGGATCTCAGTCGGCATGTCATCACGCAAGTCGCCCATGCCATCGAATACCTGCATGAAACATCGGGCGTGGTTCACCGGTAAGTGCCCAACAAGCATTCCACATCAGAGGAATGTCGAGAAGCTCTTTGATTTGTGCCGGGCTAATGACATCACTCCAGCGATATCAAACCCGAGAATTTGCTCTTCTACCCCGCGCCTTTTGTACCCAGCACGCATCCTAAGCCCAAGCAGCCGGGCGACGAGGATAAAGAGGACGAGGGAGACTTTGTCCCCGGTGTCGGTGCTGGTGGCATTGGTACCATTAAAATTGCCGATTTTGGTCTGTCCAAGGTGATTTGGGACAGCCAGACCATGACCCCTTGCGGAACTGTCGGCTACACAGCGCCCGAGATTGTCAAGGATGAACGATATTCGAAGAGTGTGGATATGTGGGCCATGGGCTGTGTGCTCTACACTCTTCTCTGCGGTTTCCCGCCCTTCTATGACGAGAGTATCCAGGTGTTGACAGAGAAGGTGGCACGCGGACAGTACACGTTCCTTTCGCCGTGGTGGGACGATATCTCCAAGTCGGCCCAAGATCTGATCTCGCACCTGTTGACCGTGGACCCGGAGAAACGATACACTATCAAGGAGTTCCTTGCCCACCCATGGATTCGCCAGACCAACGAGGAGACCACAGCAGCGGCTGACGCCCCCCCTCTGGCCACGCCTTTCGGTCAGGCCCGCCAGGATGGCCCACAACTCAACCCCGCTGGCGCCGACCAAGCGCCCTATCAACCCGCCAGCTCCCGCTTCCTGGATGCGCCCTCGGTGGCGGCCGATCGTCGCATGGACTTCCGCTCGCCTGGAGCATTCAACTTGCGTGAAGTGTTTGACGTGGGATATGCCGTTCACCGACAGGAGGAAGAAGGCAAGCGCCGCCGAACTCGTCAAAATGCGGCCCGGAGCGGCCATCCGTTGGCCGGTTTCCAGTCTGCTCTGGGCTCTCTGAACGAGGACTACGACGACGAGCCGGAGTATCGGGGCCGCAGTGAAGCTACCTCGGAGCTGCCTCCCAACAAGGTCGCCAAGGGCAATGCCCACGCCGGTGATATGGCTGGTATGGAGGCCAAGCTTCGCTCCACAAATCTCGGCACTCAAAGCAGTGCCGCTCAAGCCCGACAGGCACACCGCCAGCCCAAGCAGCAGGGCTACGGGCAACACGACGCCAAAGTTGCTGCAGCCGCGAAGAGCGCCATCGGCAGGAGAACGCATGAGCCATTCGAGCTCAGCTTGGAGGGTGCCACCTTGCTTGAGAAGCGTGGGCGTCGCAATCAAGGGCAACCTGTTGCCTGAGTTGCCCATGGGGCGTTTTCCTTCCAAAGACTCGGTGTTTCCATTTAATTGCGTACCATCCGGATTTCCATCTTTTAGCCTCTCTGTTTTCTCAAGCGGGTCGCACTTTGCATTGCTTTAATTGTCTCATCCTACCACACCTCATGCTCTTGTATGACCATGCACTGAACCTGTTTTCGCGGGACGGATTTCTCGATTCACTTTTATCAAACATTTTTATGACTCATTACTTATCTCCCTGTACCCCCATTTCCCAGAAGCTTGGGCTTCGTGGTCAATCCCACTACAGAGCGGACGTATTTCCCATGAGATCCCATGAGATCTACGATCTGATTTGGGGGCGGAGAATGGTGAACTGGATTATTCTTTTTTTTTCTCACTTACTCTTGTGTTTGGCTTTTTACCGGGAATTTTTGCTCTACTCCCTGTACGCCGTCAGGTCTCGCGATTCGTATACTTTTCTTTCCCTTTTGACGCTACGCACAGACTGGATGGAGTCAGATTTCCTGTGGGGTGTTTTTGGCCCTGCGTTCACTCGGAAAGGTGCTTGCCAAGGTTTGGTCGATCTGGACTGGAGTTCTCTACCGCATGATCAATCGGGGCTGCTGCCGCCATTTCAGCCTTGGTTTGCTGTAACTCTGATAGTTCTTTATTTTTATTTTATTTTTCTTAACGTTGAAGATCTTTCTTAACGAACATTGCTAGTATCCTCAGAGCGCAAGTCGAGAGGATCAGCTTTAATCGTTTTCAACGCATTCGTGGATCAATATATAGAGACGCATCATGGTTCAATGGTAGACAATACCTATGGGACATCTTCCCGACCTTTTCCATTCAGTAAGAGTATGAAACTTGGACCGACCTTGAACTGGAGGTAAGTTTTCAAGACACAAGCCTGAAGCTCGCCCAACCCGCAGCCCGCAGCCCGCAGCCCGGTGGTCTCCTCAGTTCCACGGTCTTCATGAGACCGGTTACATTACGTTTTATAGAATTGTAACTGATCCGATGACGTGCAATAAATATTTTTTCCATGGAATCCATCAATGTCAATGAATGAAGACGGGCGTAGGTTTGTAGTCCGTCCACTCTACCCAGGAGGTAGATGTGCCTTAAACGGGCATTCGTTAAGAATGGTATCAGTGGCCTACATGTCGCCTCATCCTGCCGCCGGATTTACGTCTCACAGCCGGATTTCTCAATACCCTCACTATCTCACTTGTATGCCGACCCACCTTTGACGCTTCCCCGCTGTCAGCTGCGAGCGGCCTTGAAACACCAAAAAATCGATATTGTGCGTTTGACCTGCCATTATCAGGATCCGGATCTGTACCACACCGATAGCAAATCTGGCTCCAGAGACTGGATATCGTATGTCACTTGATCGCTTGACCCTTGCCGAACTGTTCTGACATTCAACATTGTTCAGGCAGACCACCGAAATTAGCTCTGGAGGCAGCTACAATCGGTGTCGTAGATGCGAGAAAAATCTAGCAAAACATTCATCCAGTACGTACCCACCAAATGGCGGAAAAAGGCAAGGCGGCAAAAATCTTAGATGCTGAGGTCGATTCTTGGAGATGCTGCCGACACGAAGACATGTGCGCTCGGAAAGGATAGTACATGGACTTTTTTTTTTTTAAAAAAAAAAAAAAAAAAAAAAAAAAAAAAAAAAAAATGTGACATTGTTCGGGGGGGGGTAATTGGTAGTTTTGGGGGTGGGGGAATTGCCATG